>CM063500.1:113130168-113137668 GCA_032207245.1 Pardosa pseudoannulata | reverse complement strand
GAGGTTCAACGGGTTACCCAGTCCTGTCGGACAGGGAAAGCACACGCTGATTCCTTCAATGTAGCGCGCGTGCGGCCCC
Organism: Pardosa pseudoannulata; assembly: GCA_032207245.1. Classification (NCBI taxonomy): domain Eukaryota; kingdom Metazoa; phylum Arthropoda; class Arachnida; order Araneae; family Lycosidae; genus Pardosa; species Pardosa pseudoannulata. The sequence goes on along the minus strand of CM063500.1, from coordinate 113,137,589 downwards.
GGACATCTAAGGGCATCACAGACCTGTTATTGCTCTGTCTCGTGCGGCTAAACGCCGCTTGTCCCTCTAAGAAGAACGTCCGACGGAGATGATCGGAACGTCTATTTAGTAGGCTAGAGTCTCGTTCGTTATCGGAATTAACCAGACAAATCACTCCACCAACTAAGAACGGCCATGCCACCACCCACAGAATCAAGAAAGAGCTCTTAATCTGTCAATCCTTCCTGTGTCCGGGCCGGGTAAGTTTCCCCGTGTTGAGTCAAATTAAGCCGCAGGCTCCATTCCTGGTGGTGCCCTTCCGTCAATTCCTTTAAGTTTCAGCTTTGCAACCATACTTCCCCCGGAACCCAAAAGCTTTGGTTTCCCGGAAGCTGCCCGGCGTGTCATTTGAGGAACACAGCCGGATCGCTGGCTGGCATCGTTTATGGTTAGAACTAGGGCGGTATCTGATCGCCTTCGAACCTCTAACTTTCGTTCTTGATTAATGGAAACATTCTTGGCAAATGCTTTCGCAGTAGTTCGTCTTGCGACGGTCCAAGAATTTCACCTCTAGCGTCGCAATACGAATGCCCCCGTCTGTCCCTCTTAATCATTACCTCGTGTTCCGAAAACCAACAAAATAGAACCGAGGTCCTATTCCATTATTCCATGCACCATTATTCAGGCGTCGCGCCTGCTTTGAGCACTCTAATTTTTTCAAAGTAAACTTGCCGGTCACCCGAGACAACCGGTGAAGATCATCAAGAGAAACCGGCTGGCTGTTCAGAACGGGCAGTAACCACCGTTTGGCGGACCACCCGTCTGGAACTGAGATCCAACTACGAGCTTTTTAACCGCAACAACTTTAATATACGCTATTCGAGCTGGAATTACCGCGGCGGCTGGCACCAGACTTGCCCTCGAATAGATCCTCGTTAAAGGATTTAGAGTGTACTCATTCCAATTACGGGGTCTCAAAAGAGTCCCGTATTGTTATTTTTCGTCACTACCTCCCCGTTCTGGGAGTGGGTAATTTGCGCGCCTGCTGCCTTCCTTGGATGTGGTAGCCGTTTCTCAGGCTCCCTCTCCGGAATCGAACCCTGATTCCCCGTTACCCGTTATGACCATGGTAGGCGCGTAACCTACCATCGAAAGTTGATAAGGCAGACACTTGAAAGATACGTCGCCGGGACGGGCCCGTGCGATCAGCCCAAAGTTATACAGAGTCACCACGGAGGACGGACACGAGGTCCGATTGGTTTTGGTCTAATAAAAGCGCTCGTCCCCGAAGGTCGGAGCTCTGCTGCATGTATTAGCTCTAGAATTGCCACAGTTATCCAAGTAATGAAGTACGATCCAAGGAACCATAACTGATTTAATGAGCCATTCGCGGTTTCGCCTTAATACGGCATGTACTTAGACATGCATGGCTTAATCTTTGAGACAAGCATATGACTACTGGCAGGATCAACCAGGTAGTTTCCTCTTTAGTAAGAGAGCGTTCGAGACGTACTCGAATCCCGTATATGCGGCTGCTCCCCTCCGATTGGAAGGGAGCGGATCCCGTAGCGACGACGGGACCCCCGTTCGAGGGCCACAACGACAGAAAAACGAGTCGTGTCTTTCGAGAGCGGTTCCGAACTCACGACGTCCCCGCGGCGTCAGCGCCGCGAGGTTTGCGTTCGTGGGCGTCGGGAAGATTTCTGCGTCGGACGGACGGGCAGAAAACCCAATCGTTAGAAGACGGGTCCGCGCTGCGCGGAGAGGCTTGGGGGCCAAACCGCTGGCGGAAATGCTGAGGAAGTCTGGGTTTGCTTCGCAGTGAGGGACGGCCCAAGATCGGGCCGTCGAAGTACTGGTGCGTCCCGAGGGTGCCGCGCCGAACGGCGACGGCAACTACGAGGGTCTCTTCCCCCGACGCCAATCTCGTAGAACACGAGCGGCGGCGGAAAAAGGCCTCTTCTCGCAAACAAACAGCCCGGGGTAGCCGGCCGGGCCGTCGGAGAGCGAGAACGACGGGACGGCACTTTCAGAACCGCTTGCGCAGTCCAACGCACCTCGTCATTCAGACACCACATGCTCCACATATAAGGAGAAAGTTTATGTACGGAAGTATAGAGCTATCGTTGCTTCGACGTTTTCTACGTCGAAACTTGCGGGAGCTAAACTTGTTAGGACGTTTCCAAAAGTTATGTACGGATGTCGACGATTTTTTTGTGCAGAGCATTTTCGGCATCTTTGAAACTGCTCTCCGTCGGGACTTTGTTTTTTTTCTGGACTTAGACTGATTTCGGCAGATTTCGTGTCTGGACTTAGAATTCTTTCGGGACTTTGCCGTTTTAAAGCAATATTTTGGACTTTGAATTTTTTACAATCTGAACACAGGAAAATCGGACTTTGATTATTTTCGGGACTTTGAAATTTTTACGAACATTTTTCGGACTTTGATTTTTTTTCGGAAATGGAACACATGAAAACGGGACTTTGAATTATTTTCGGACTTTGAAGAATTTTAGCGAAACCCGGGACTTTGAAATAAATTAGGACTTAGAAAATTTTCGGCAATTCGTTTTCGGAACACAGGTTTACCGACTTTGACTCGTATCGGGACTTTGAAATATTTTCGAAGATTTCGGACTTTGTATTTTTTTGGAATCTGAACACAGATTTATGGGGACTTTGAATAATTTTTCGCGACTTTGTTTTTGGAACACAGGTTTACAAGATTTAGGGACTTAGAAATATTTACGCCGAAGAAAGAACTTGGAAAATTTTTAGGACTTTGATTTTTTTTAAACGGAACACAGATTTTTCGGGACTTTGAATTTTATCGGAACTTAGTTTCGGACTTTGATTATTTTTCGATCGAATTCGAACTTTGACAAATTTTAACATCATTTTGGACTTTGATTATTTTTCAAGACTTTACATTTCAGAACACAGGTTTTCCGACTTTGATTTTTAGGGGGACTTAGACTTTTTTCGGAATTTCGGAACACCGGAAAGTCGTTTCTCGGGACTTTGAAAAATTTTCGGACTTAGTCGCAGAGCGATATAATCGGAACACAGGAAAGTCGGACTTTGACAAAATTTTACATTTTTCGGGACTTAGACATTTTTTCGCCGCGTTCTTGGACTTTGACGATTTTTCACACTTTTGCTATTTTCTCGGGTTTTTGAGGTCGGACTTGGATTTTTCGAACATATTCGATGATTTTAACTTAGATTTTTCACTTTTTTAAGGAAATTTTAAAATTATTTTCGTAATTAAAGAATTTCAAAAAAAGTCTTAATTTATTGAAAATTTCGACTTAGATGTTATTTTTAGGTCGAATAAATACGGTTTGACCGGTTTTTTTCGAAATTTGAGAGGTCGAGATTTTTTCGGACTTAGAAAATTTTCGGGTGCTCCGAAAAAGTACCGTTTTCGAAAAATCGTATAAAATCGAAAAAAATTAGATAGGAGTCTGAAACTTTAATAGGTCGTAGTCCTGTTCTCGTACTACAGAACTACGTAGGTTTGGGGGGTTCAGACCCCCGAGAAGGGGGGGCAAAAGGGGGGCAAAGTCGGCCCGAGGCCACTTTTGATCGAAAATTTTCGATTTTTGAAAGTCGAAAACGCCAATAGGAACCAGGAGTATTGACAAACCGAGTGCACGGGGTCGATGTACGGGAACTATACTACGGCCCCCGACCACTTTCGGGGCCCGCCACCCCACAGGTAGAACGCGGGGGGCCCTCGAAAACCGAAACAGAATAAGCGTTTTCGGGCCGTAAAATGGCTAAAAATAGGAATTTCGCTCGACGCGATATATCGTAGAAGATGATTTAAAAAGATCTATCGAACGATATAGGTTTTGTAAAAATCCGACGAAAATTAAAAAAAATCGATTTTTTCGAAAAACGGGAAAAAATTTAATTTTCTCCACCCGGTTTTCCGAAACAGTCTAAAATGCGCTTTCGAACGTATACCTAAAGAAAAAATTTTGTTTAAATTAAAATACGAAAAATTTAAAAAAACGACGAAAATCGGCCAAAAGGGGGGTAAGAAAGGGGGGCAGGGGGGCCCAAATGGGGGGGCAGGTGACGAACGTCGGACACTTCTATCCACCCAAACGACAAGTAAATCCGACAATTTTATCTCACTAAAATATTAAAAATTCGTTTATGCTCGAAAGATTCTAAGTCCAAAAACGGGGTTTAAAATTATCGAAATCGACAGTAAAGTGTCTTAACACGTAAAGGAGTTAAAGACTAACTATAACGCTTTATAATAAACAATTAAAATAAATAACAAACTATTTTATAAATTAAAAATCGTTAATAAAGCATCACACCATAATAGTATGCAATAACATAAGCTTAACATTGTAAGTTTAAAGCATTATAAAAGTACTGATAAAGGATTACGAAACAGTATTATTGCAAAATAATTACTATAGAAATGAATCTCACTCGAAAATTAAACCAAAATAAGCACGACAATACAAAATAGAATATAACTTCATACGCAAACTATGTTAATGTAAGACATAGAAATTATATCACCGTTAAAAGTAATGAAACATATTATTCCTTAGAATGCTCTAATATTTAACACATCTTAAAGTAAACATAAAGAACGTTACATACCTGCATAAGTTGAACCTATAGCATGATATTCCCTCCACGTCGTCGTCGGAATACACGAGTCGTTATTTCAAGAATTTTTCGCGGGCGATGTTAACGGAGAGTTCTAAACAGTTAAACATGCCAACGGGAACCGTCAGATGCTAAAACCATGTACGAATGAAAAACAATTACGGTGTCGAATTCCCAGCATTAGCTTGAAACATAGGATAAAATTGATTAATTGGAAAATTAATAAATAATAAAATATAATACTTAATATAATAAATATACTAAATATAAAATATACTACATAATATAAGATATACTAAATATATAAATAATAAAAAATTAATTAATAATAAAAATTAATTAATTGAAAAATCCATCAATTCTGCAAATCGCGCAATTTTTTTTTATACGAAAATCTATAATTATACAATTTATTAATCTATATTATCTATGTCTATATTTATAGATATTATTTATTTATTAATCTATATTATATAACAGATATATATCTATATTATATTATATATTACACTCAGTTTTATTCGGTTAATAGCAGGAGATTAAAATTTTGTATAGGTGAAAATGACACTTTTCTACCATTATAACGACATTCCTTTAAGAATTTCATTTATTCATTTCGATATTGATTTCACCTGGAAATTCAGACATAAAGTTATTAAGCTTCATTTCTATGTGACGCAAATTATGGCATTTTATACGAGAACTAGTTTTAAATTGAATTCTCGGTCAATTTGTAAAACGAAATGTTTACAGTTTAAAATGGGATTTCAAATAATATAATTGTTCTCTGTCTTTTAGCCGTTATATACTTATTTCGTTTTATCAATATTAATTAGGTATCTTTCTCTCATTCATTTTAAATTCAATTTCGCCATTTTTATTTATCCAATTTTTCAATAACTTACTTTGGATATATTTCTTTATAATATATTTGTATGTATACATATACATATATATATATATATATATATATACAGTTAAAATTCCAGTGTAAATAAATGCATTTGTAAACATAAATACAACTATTAAAAGTATTTGTCAAAGAGACCTAATCTCTTTGAAATATACCAGTATCGAAATCATATTATTTTTAATAGCTAAATTTTTTACTTCATCAAAATATGTTAATCTTTATTTTAAATTCTCCGATCTTTTAAAAAGTTAGTATTTTTTCTGTTAGATGTTGTAGTCATTTTTATTTTCAATACTTACAAATTCCCCATATTCTATGAAAATCGTTTTTATTTCACAATTGCCATTTTTTAAAGAAAAAGTTATCGTCATAGGTATAGCGATATATAAATTAAGATAAAATTTCATATATAACAATCAAATTCCAATTTGGAGGATTTACGTAATTAAAAATGTACGTATAACGATTAAACTCAGTTTCGACCGTTACGGGTCACTATTTCGTTATTTTGCTCTGCAATTTTCAGGACTTACCACCTTCCTAACGGTTACTTAGGTCCCCGCCGAAAGCGGGAAGAAAACCGACTGCTCGCGGTACCGAAGGCCAGCGCCCTACTCATCGGCGAAACTTCTTTCGCGATAATTCCCTAGATAAAAAATTCCGTTCGACTCGCAATTCGGGTGGACGGAAGGTCCCGACGTGCCCGAACTGCAGCCGAATTTTGGTCCCCCTGCCCCCCTCCCCTCCCCCCTTTTAGGGTGTTTTTCCGGTTTTTTTTCGCTTTTAAAATAAATTAAAATAGTTTTTGACGATCCCGTTCGAAAGCCCTTTTCACGCTCTTTCCGACGGCATATCGGTCGAAATCGAAATCGCGCCATTTTTTCGAGAAAATTCGAATTTCAAAAAATTCGTTTTTCGAAATTACCGTCCGATTTTTACGAAACTCGCATTTTCGGATAGATAAAGTAAAATCCATTTCGACGATATATCGCGTAGAGCAAAACGCTCGTTTTTAGCCTTTTTACGGCAAAAAAACGATTTTTCCGTCGTGTTTTTCGAACGACTCCCGTTTTTCGGCGGTCGGGCGGCGAGTCCCAAAACCGGTCGGGGTACGTAGTATACTTTGCGTACGTACACCCCGTATGCTCACCCGGTCTTTAAAAATGTGTTCTAACCCCCTTACGGACTTTCGAATATCGCGACTTTCGGGTCGAAACCGGTCGAGTGCCGATTTTGGCCCCCTTTTTGCCCCCCTAGGGGGGCGCGTAAACCCCCGAAACCGGTATCGTTCTACAGTACGGGAGGCGGACTGCGACCTATCAAAGTTTCGAACTCGTGCCTAATTTCTACGATTTTCTGCGAATTTTCAAAGTACGCACGTTTTTCGAATTCGCGAGCCCCCGAAAAATTCTAAGTCCGAAAAAATGTCGACCGCCCGATTTTCGGCTAAAAATGGTCGCACGATATTTATTCGATAGGGAAAGAACGTCTCGTTCGAAATATTTCATTATTTAACACTTTTTTAAAAAAATCGTTATTTACAAAGTTATTATTTAGGTTTTTTCGAAAAAGTTTATATTCCACATTTAGAGTTTGGTTTACGCTCTAAAGACTCTCGTACGACCTCAAGAAGCAAAGAAAAGTTTGAAAACTGTTACGTTGCACAGATCTGAATCAATATAAAGAGATTTTAAAACAAAATTTCACTCCGCCTACGCATGTTAACAAATTAATTACGTTTGCATATTATTTCTGTCGTTATGAAAAAAAACGGTCAAAAGCAGGTTCAAATCCACGTAGGTATTTACCTTTACATACAAACTGTATTTTATAATAAACCGTATAACGACATTACTCAAATTATCGGTTTTAAATGTAAAAATTTAGT
>CM063500.1:113101812-113130068 GCA_032207245.1 Pardosa pseudoannulata | reverse complement strand
CAGTTTGGAACACCGTGATTGTTGTGTAGCTCTCGTTTATATTTAGGTTTTGTGAAGACTCCCCTTTGTCCGAGCACGGGCCAAAACAGCTGACCTTAGTACACCTGCTTACCTGGACAATAGCGTGGCGTTTCAGAGTCGGGGATCTTAATAATCGGACTGAATAGACAAATACGCCCCTGATGGATCTCGTTAATGAATGATCGGAAATTCCGTGAAGAGACAGCCAGCGAATGAGTATTGAGCTAAAAAGTATAACTGTAACTTTAGCTGGAGTTCTCAAGTAACTGGGATCTTAACTTACCAAAAAAAAAAACAATTGGCGGAACCGTAAGTGACCCCCCAGGTATAAAAAGCCTACAATTTTGTGACTCAGGGCTTTTCGTCATTTTTTTTCGGAGGTGTGTTGACCTCGTAGAGGCTTTCGCATTTTTTTACCATCGACAGCTTGCTAGTTCGGGAGATTCATAAAGTCCGCTCATATAGGGAGCGGCAGAGTCTCGGATACCGAACGGGAGATAAATTGGATTTGATTGCACCCTGAGAAGCCTCCCCATTTGTAAGAGATTATTAAATCTATTGTTTTTCTTTCGACTGTGATCGTCGTGAGGAAGTTTTACCGGCAACCGTCCTTACAGTTCTACTGATTCGGGAATTAACATTCCTTTGTAAATAGCCGTGTTTAATCCAGAATTCAAGAAAATTTCCAATTTTATCTTTGACTGTGATCCATTATTCACGTTACCTCTCATTTGAGTATATTGAAGTCGTCACAGTATCAACCTGTGATTTTATGTATAGTTGTATTTATTTTGGTTAGTCACAAAGACTAAGTATTATTTTGGTTGCGTTGTGTAAAATTTTTAAGTACTAAATTCAACCACAGGTTCTGAGAGACTACATACTTAAAATAAGAAAATAAACAAAAAAAAAAGCTAAATTAAAAGTAACTGAAATCAGCTTAAAATTAAAAAAAAAGGAAATTTATTATAATGATATGTATACATCTATATACACACAATCTGATTAAATCTTCATAAAATTTACTTTATCAACACGTTCAGTTTAGGTGCCACACTAATTTAGGTCTGACAATTTTTCATCAATGCGGTATATATATATATATATATATATATATATATATATATATATATATATATATATATATATATATATATATATATATATATATATATATATATATATATATATATATATATATACACATATATATATATATATATATATATATATATATATAATATATATATATATATATATATATATATATATATATATATATATATAATATATATATATATATATATATATATATATATATATATATATACACATATATATATATATACATATATATATATATATATATATATATATATATATATATATATATATACATATATATATATATATATATATATATATATATATATATATATATATATATATATATATATATATATATACACATATATATATATATATATATATATATATATATATATACATATATATATATAATATAATATATATATATATACATAATTATATATATATATATATATATATATATATATATATATATATATATATATATATATATATATATGAGAGGACCTAATCTCAATTTGAAATATATGTAAAAAGAAGTACCTTTGTGGGTAAATAAGGTGTGCCAGGAACACTGCTGATTGAGAGTTAATCAGGACTGGGTATGTGTGGTAGAAAATTTCAATCTTCCGTCGGTATGGTCAGGGGCTTCCTTCTGGGAATTTTTCAGCACGGCCGTAATATTTCACACAGGAACACTGCTTGTAGTCGCTAGATGTTCCAAACGTTTCCGGAGTCTCTGTCGAACTTCAGGCTATTCTCCTTGGACTCCCCAAGTCTCACTGTCACAATCGTCTCCTCAGACTTCTGACCTCTCTGCTCTCCTCGATTCGACTCCACTCTCGAAAACCCCTTTTCTTTCTAGACTTTTCTTATTTTATATTAATTTCATCTTTCTTCCCGCTTCCTTCTTTTCGTACAATCGGGATAGTTGTAAAATTCTAATTGGTCTCCTTAACCCCGCCTTGAAACCGCCAACGGGGAAAAACCTTATCCCTTCAAATTGGGCACTGACTCTTAGGGACTCATAAATAACTCCACAAAGGTACATTCTTATTTAGTGTCATGTACGGAGACGCGATTCTAATCTGTGACTGGGATCAGAACCCCGCCCGAGAATCCCGCACAAGACGAAGAAACCATTGAAATAATTTTCATTGTTCTCTGTCCTTTACAAAAGATGTGATGAGGTCAGATTTAGATCCCGAGCATTTTACTTCTCGAATGAATTAATTCTATTACTGATGTAAATCGCCTCATCACAGTGATTTTGATAACAATAAACGATATGCAAAATTAGACAAATTTACACCCCCCCTTTTAATTCTTCAAAACAAAATGAAAAAATACTCCTTATATTTATGTACTGTATATTACCCTTTAGAACATGATAATTGTATACATAATTAAATAAAATGATCAATTGTTGACTGTCTACAATTTTTTTCTAAGAAGCTCATGTTAGATTAATTTCGCCATCGAAAGAGAGATGGCGCCAGTGAGCCGTGGGAGAAAAAAAAACTTGGTCGATGGGAAAAACCGTTGAACAGTCGGCGTGGGTTTTTTAAAAATGTAAGTCCGGTACGCTATTCGTATTCATCTATGGACCGGATTTAAAGCATAAAATAATTCGTAATTCTGTAATTCAGTTCATTGTTTATTCTCTATTGATCGTGTTATTGTTCAAAATAAAAGTGTTTGTGTTTAACAGCCATTGTTGAATTTAGACAGTCTTGAGAATCCCAGAATAACCAAAAGGTAAGCAGTTACCTTATTTGATTCTTCCTTACTAATGAACATTTACATTTATTATTTAACTTCAAGTTACCGAATTTGATTCTTCATTACTATTGAACAATTACTTATTATTTAACGTCAAGATAAATCATAAAATCAAATGTCAATATTGTGACTATTCAATTTAAATTCATTATCTATTCTATACAGCTCATAGATAAATTGTTCGTAATCATAATCAACCTGTCATAACGATTTAAAATTTCGATCTTTTGTTTTAATGTTAAATCATTTCGCTCTCTATCTTCCATATCGACAAGCTGCATGTAAGCGAGCAAGGTATAAAATATGAACACGCTCCTTCTCAGTTCCGATAACAATTTGTTGCCTTCTTCTTATTTGACAGCCATTGACCAACAGCAGGGTGTGCGTATTTCTGAAAAATTTCTGGAACGTGTAATTTCCCTCTCCTTTGTTCATTCTCCATTTCCCTAAGTGGAAGAGGGAGAATTCCCGGAAATTCAAACAACAATGAAGGAAAAGAAAAGAATGGGTTCCTTCTGAATACATTATGAATATTCATTTGCCTGTTAAAATGAAGTTCGAAAAATGATAATGTTAACCGATGTAACGATCACTTAAAGCGATCATTTTAACATACAAATGAATAGAGAAAGTCGGGGCCAAGTGATCTCGATCAAAATAAGCGATTTATAACATTAACCGCGATCCCATTAAGCGAATTCTTCTGTATATACACATATATAAACATATATATGTATATATATACATGTATGCTAGATGACCCGACAGACATTGTATTGTTTTATAGCTGTAAATCCAAAAATTGCAAACTGTTTTTAAACAAATTATAAATTGGACCGATTTCATGGAATAGTAAAAAAAAAACTATTTTAAAAATACTTGATGACACCACTCATACAGTAATCACAACCGTAATTAGATTAAATTAAAATTCCCCCATCGCCTATACGGAGATTCGATCGGGGTACTTTTCTTACTGAAGCTCGTTGCGCCGACCACTGTGCAACAAGTACGTTGACACTGAAGGTTTTAAAGCAGCATTATAATAATCGCTATAAAAGCGTAATTCTGGATTTTTAATAAAAAAAAACTTTTTCTATCGGATCAAATTGTGAATTTAAACCATTATCGAATCAACTTAATTACATACACGAAATTTCATCAAAATCAGTCCATCCGTTTAGAAGGAGTTCTGTTACAAACACACGGACCGAAGAATCTTATATATAAAGATGCTCTTTCTGTAAAACCCTAGTAAATATCAAAGACATTTGAATGGTATCCTAAATGGAAATAAAAGTAAAATAAAAGGATGGAAATAAAAGTAAAAAAACTTATTTTGAATAAATTATAAATTTGACTGTTTTGGTGGACTGAATATTTTTATATATAAAGATTGTGCTTGTATTATTCAGTCCTGTATTACGAAATTTCATCAAAATTAGTCCCTCCGTTTAGGAGGAATTCTATTACCAACACATCTACAGAAGAATTTTATACATTAAGATAATCACGTAAAATATGTAAAACTTTATATACTTAATCGTTAATCACGCTAAAGTATAATCTGCTACATACGGTAACGAAATAGAATGAAAGGCTGACAAAATGGCGAAATAAATAGATTGTAATATGTAAAATAAAAAGAAATAAAAGACTGAAATAATCCTGTTATAAAATTATTAAACTTTATATCATTTTAAAGTACGATTTAAAACTTACAAACACATGACTATAACAAACACATGGGTAGAATAATGTTATAAATAAAGATACACACACACACACATATATGTGTGTGTGTGTGTGTAATGATATACTTTAATCAATTTAAATAAGTTTTAGCATTGTGTCAGTACATATGTACAAAGAATTTTTTTTTAATTTAAATATTTATTTCGACAATCCCTGAGCAAATTTTATCTAGTTTGGACTTCTTGTCTCTTTCGACTTCTGACTTCATTTTTACACGGTGGTCGTCTGTAAAATAGTTCAATTACAGTAGAGTAGCACCCAAATTGCCTATAAAACTAAGGGGTTTACTCTGGACGTTGCGAGTCGAGCCGAACGTTCGTTGTGACGTCAGCTTGACGTCAGCTTGATCATTTTCTCGCATAATGTTCGCAAGCTGGCGTCAAAATGACGTCACAACGAAGGTTCGAAACGAACCGCAACGTCCAGAGTAAGGGCCTAAGTTAATAAATTTGAGTCACAAGCAAGCATTAGACTCCATGGAGTGAATAAAATAAAATGCTGCTCAACTCGTGGACAGTAAAATTTCAACTGATTGGAATAATTTTATTTTAGTTCTTTCACACATCTTCAGACCTGAAGCTTGATGAAAACATTATTTCAAAAACATCTTCCTTTACTATACAGAAGACAAAAATCTTAAATTTTGTAAGTACATAAAATTTTTTGTTTATCGTTAGAAAGCCCGTCAATTCCTCACTATTAAAAAGTATTAGTATTGAAAATATATATGTATATTTCATGTAAATTTATCTATAATTTCTGGATATACAAAGTTTACAATATGTTCTTTATTGTATTATTGTTTTTAAAATTATAGAATTAAAAATCTTTTTTTGTTTTTTATACAATATTAATGATACAATTATTGGTAATACTTAAGAATAGGTGTAGCCCTTCGCAAATTTGGTGAAATTATTGGCGATGTTTACTAAGACATAATTTCTGGATACACAAAGTTTACGCTATGTTCTTTATTGTATTATTTTTTAATTATATTATTACAAATATTATTTATGCTATTTATACAACATTAATGATACAATTATTGGTAATATTATTGGAATAGGGGTACCCCTTGGTAAATTTGGTGAAATTATTGGCGATGGTTACTAAAACATAAAGGTACTCTAGCCGAACATTGTATTTTTTGCTTTTATTTGGGGACTTTAATAAAGGCAGAGTACGCCATTGTAATAGAATTATATATTCTTATTTAATTAATCCAAACTTTATCGGCAATTAATCCTTCAACAGTTTATAAAGCCAACTGTTCCCAATTATTAAAAAATAGTTCACTATATCTAATTTTAGTACAATCCCAGTTCTGGCCGCCCACCATGTTTTTGGCTCTATTTTTGTACAAAAGATCGCCAAATTGTCACCAAGTGATGTTTAAAATTTGTGCTTCGTTTTGTATTAAGTTTATGCCCAATTTCAAAGCATATTTTGAACAAAAAAAGATTTGAAATTTTGTTAAGATGAATAAAAATTTTAAAAAGTATATATAAAATAAAAAATAGAGCAAGGTTTGCCAGAAAACTGGGTTCTAGAATTTGGAGACATGGCTCAATCTTGGCGTACCCACTCAACTTGGTTCCGCCGGCCCCCTGAACTGGCATTTAGCCCTAATTTTTTAAGCATTCAGAGCATTTAATATATAAGAAAAGGGTTAGTCAAGGTGAGTTGAATACTAATATATTATAAATCCAAATATAGATAGAGATTGTGTGGACACGGAAAGATCAGGGAAAAATTTTAGGCTACCATACTTAGAATTTTATCGCCAAGTTGGCGGGAGTATGCTGTTCATGGGTCAAAATCAATAGTTTAGCCAAGTGACATATCGCCACTGTAAAATATCGCTAATGGGGTTTGTAAGTAAAGTTATTCCAAGAGTGATTGAGAGTAATAAAATAAGAATATGATTGTGAGTTTATTACTACTAACTGTATTATTTTTCAGGTATTTTTTGTTACATTTTATTATATCTTTTATATTAGATTCATTATATTCATGGAATTTCAGTTAACATCCAAAAATATTTTTGGGAGCTATTTAATTCCGTACAGATGCATTATAGACGCCGTTTTTTTTTTCGCCAAATTTGGCGAATTGTTGGCGGTTTTATGCGGCGATGAGAGGGTTGATGTCTTTGCCCTGTTAAAAAGTATCATGATACTCTTGGTGTCGTCTAGGTCAGTTTGTATTTTTTTGTTCTTATCATTTTCTGGGATTTAGTAATTTAGTTATGGTGGATGTAGTTATTTCGGTTCTTACTTATATTTAAATTATTAAAAGTATCAGGTACCGCCGCCATGCTTTTTTTTGTGTGTGTGTGTGATCCAGAATACGCGTACCACCACCATGATTTTTTACTTGGCGATTTTTCAAAATAAGCGTTTTTCTGTTGGTCGCCAAAAAAACATAGCAAACGTGGCCGGCGTGTATAATGCATCTGTTCCATTGAATTCTTTCCAAATTTTATTCCTTTTTGAAAACAGTTACCTGTGTTGTGAACTGTACACAAATTAACATTTATAGCTATATTTTAGTAAGTATATCGTGTCAATACATCTATTCTGCGCGTTTTCTTAGTAATATACTTTTCACATATGCCCAAAATTCAAAAATAGAATTTTGTATTATTTTAGTAAGCGTTTGCAAATGTCGCCCTCTGACCAACTTACTAATATGGGATTCTAACAGCAATTGTAAAACAAAATATATTTAACAAACTGAAAAGTAAAAATAGTAGACAATTTAAAAATACATTACAAATTTTCAGTTTTAATTTTCAAATTTAAACTAATTGTACTGAACAAAGTTTCGAAGTAGTCATTTGAACAAACTTCTTTCAGCAATAAAATTTAAGTGTGCAATTCTAATATCTGGTTTACAAACGCGGGTATACTTTGCGGGTATAATAGTTTTAAAAGCTTATACAAATAATTTTTGTGTCATTGTAATTGGACTACAATTAGTTTCAGTCAGTCAGTTATTGTTAGTAAACATTTAAATTCTGAAATTTGTTTTTTGTAGCGTGCCTGATGCAATTACTCACAATTTTTGATCAAAGGAAATCTGAAATTGAACGAAGTGATCAATTATTCAGAATATCGCTCTAGAAAATATATCGCTAAAGCATGTGTTGGGCATTGCACTTCAGGAAATTTTTAGCGATATCAGCCGAGTAATTGAAATATACTTATTATTTCATGAAATATACTTTCAAAATCGCATATTAATCTTTTGATGACACACGAGATAAATTAATTTATTAGTATTTGAAAGGGGTTGAGGACATTTTCTTTCAAACTTTTGGTATCTTCAATAATTTAATACTACTTAATAGTTATCCCTTGACATGCAGGTATACTTCCCCGCCAAGTTACGAGTGCAGCTGACGTTTTTTCGTGAATCGAGCGAAAGTTTAATTATTCAGAAAAATCGCAGTAAATCGAAAACTACTTTGTTTTTATGAACGAAACTTTTTTTTTATTTTACACTTTAATATATACTGTATGATTATTTAACAACAAAAAAAAACAATATTTTTACGAAATCACAAAAATAAACGATTTTTAAAATTAAAGTCCGATAATCTTTCAGCGCCTATTTCTTCATCACTGTCTTTGTCACAACGGCTCATTTTATCAATTTTGTATTCAACAATAAAAAAAACCAAGCTTCAAATTGGCAAAACACGATTTGTACGTTCTGGAGATAGGAATTCGATTGAAGACGAAATAAAGCAACAAAGACCGAGTCACTCGACAATCATAACTTGTTTAAAGAAAAAATGCAAAGCGTTGCATAACAACGCAAACAACACGCATATAATATCACACATATAATTTTACGTATTTAGTAGATTTGTGGTGGTTAGCGGGTATCCACCACAAATCTACTAAATACGTATTTTTAGGTGACCCGCGCTCCAGTGACAGACTGCAAAAAACGTAAAAATACGTTGCCCGCACGAAGTGTTAATAGTACTTAATTCAATAAAAATGGAAATAAGTACTATTAACTAGAGATTAGTAAAAAAATTATGGGATCTTCCCGTTCAAATTGCATTAATGAAGCAATCCTTACACGTATATCGAGGTGGTGTAGGGTTTCTAAACTTCCATAAGAATTGTAGTATACATTCCTGATCAAGGCTCGGTGGATGACCTCAGAGCCTTGATCAGGAATTCATTGAGGAAGGTTACAAATCCAACTCCCACTCTCTCCGCTACACTATTTATTGCTAATAAACTTATATTCATCGGCAATTTGCAGCATACAAGGTCAATTTAACATTTTTATTGCTACTTTTATTTACAGTAGTTGTTTTAAAACTACATTTTGCACCTTACTTACCCAGACCGAAAACTGGGTACGAAGCAGCTAGTCAAAATTAATTTTATAGGCGCAAAAGAAAGTTATGTTGCTTTCACATTAGATTTTTATAGAAAATTATTTTATTTACCATTATTTTGCTATGCAAAAACAATCGACAATTTCGGAGGTATAATATTTTTGTCATTTCTTAATATTTTGTATATTCTTTCTTTCGACAAAACCGCTTCTTTAGTGACGCCAGCTTAAACCCTCCATTTTTCCTCTCTTTTTAAGTTAATAGCCTGTTCGGGAACCCTATAATTTATTCCTCTAATAAATAAGGCTCTTTATTTTTCCCAAGAACTCTCAGTCAAGTTAGTTAAGCTAAAAGCAGAGTAAGAGATTTACATTGTTTGTTTGCGGAACATTATTTTTTTTTCATATCTGACGGATGAATAGGTGTAATGATGAATTCTGGTTTTAAAAAACGTGGAGCTTGTTAGTTCAGGTGTTTCATATCTTCTGAAGACACTTTGGTGAGTGCTGGATATGTATGTATTTCAATCCACGATAATAAGTCATTAAATATTTAACAACTTTCTGCATATATTTATTTAAGAATTTTAATAAAAAGACATTTAAGAATCAGCCTTATAAAATCCCAACATAATCCGTCTTAATTCGGTTTGTTAAATAATATAGTTTATATCCCCTATATAATAATAGTAGGCTTGCAATTCCTTCACTTTTCTCACCTTTAGTCACTTTTTTATAATGATCACTTTTAATCACTTTTTTAAGTAAACAGTCACTTTTAGTCACTTTTTTCATGGTGTATCACAGCAAAAGTCTGTTGTTGAAAAAAGAAAATCTGAATTAATAACAAAATATTTTAATAAAAGATCAAAAATGTGATGCTCTAATCTTATTTTCTTATTAAAATGTAAAGAGTCATATGGTTTTCAGAATTTAGTGATTTTAAAAAGTTGTACAGAAGTTCCTGAAATTTACGTTTGTACTGAAATGTACATTTAATACATTAAAGTAATTTACGTCAAAGCACACATTTCTCTTTTTCTTTTACTTCACAATTTTCGTTTAGATACTCTAGTCTAGCTATGTACATATTTCAAAACATCATTAATATATGCAGAAAATTGTGATTATAAAATTAATGTATTGTATGTATTCAAATCTAATTTATAGATTTTCGTGACTAAAAAGCAATGTTGAGTAGTGTTAAACAAAATTTTTGTATTTGACGCTAAAATCATGTCTTGCATGAATCATTAGATTTAGAGTTAAAGTAAATAGAAAAATCTTAATAATAGCATCTGTAATCAAGAGGAGAAAAAAAAATCGCTTTTTTTTTCAATGTTTAGTCACTTTTCAGTCACTTATTCTGTATTATTTGTCACATTTCTCCCCTTTTTGAAAGTACCTCAGCAATTGCAAGCCTGTAACAGCCTAAATTATCGGTCCGTCTGTCCTCAAATTTATAAAGCGGTTGGACCTGGAAGGGTTAGAGGTATATATATATTCTTGATGAGTTAGGGTTAGCAAAATTCAAATCAAGTAAAGTTTAAAACGAATAACTTTTAGTCAGCATAATTATAAAATGGAACAATATCTATTAAATATAAAAGGGAAAATGGTTCCCCATATAGTCTTTTCAATAGTTGGGGACGGAGAATGTTTATTTCGATCGCTTTCGTATCTTATATTTGAAACAGTCTTTTAGCAGTGAACCGGAATGACTTGTAATAGGTATCTTGATTCTCAAAGATTTCTTTGACTTAATCAATGTACATGGAATTATAGGGGGGGGCATTCAAGCAGCCCCATCGCTGATCGCTGTATCACTGAACTAGTTCGCTCGGTGTTTGGAATTTAACTGTACTCCTCGCTATTTGAGATCACTTTCCGAGTATCGCTGTAAACTTCCAAAAGTTTTCCCCAAACCCGCATCTTTAAACCAATTACATTCCGTGGTGGTCAACTATCTTTCTAAATGAATTCAATGATTCTAAACTGCATTCAAAGTATCGGGAGATTTTAGGGGTGTATAAAGATAAACAAATTATTGAGCATGTACCAGATAATTCTCAGCAAAAAACAAACTATTATTTTTACCTGCCTTATAGGGTACTTTACAATTCTGGAAAATTAAAAATTTCACTAGTCCCGTTATATGACGGGCTGTATGCTAGTTATTAAATAATACCATAATATACGTTATTCAATAAAGTATACTGTATTTTGAACCATAAGAAAATATGGGTATTAGCTATAACTTGCAATCTCAAAAGGATCTTAAATCTACTATATATACTAATCTATACAATATAATAATTTAGAAATATTTCTTTTGTAATTATAAGTAATTTATAACGTAAATGAGTGTATGAAATTTATAAATTACTTTCTCAACGAATTTTTTAAACATTTTATTTTGGCAATTTGAGAAAAATCGACATAGAATTTCAGCTGTCTGAAATAGTTTTACAATAGGTTTTAAATTTCCATAATATAAGCTTTGACTTTTCAAAATTATCCTGTCAGGCTGCAAAGTTATGTAATAAAATTTACATATTTTCCGAATGCGAATTTACCCTTCGCATTCGAAATTAATTTTCCTGATTGTCAACAGTCTGGAACAGTTTGAATTGTAAGTGTATTCAATGTGTCTGTATTCATTTATAATCCTACCTGCAATTTTCAGTTTAAGGCTTCTTGTTTTATTGTAAAAATTATGATAAAATATCATATGGTTAGATTAATAATTATTTATGTCGGAATTTTTAAAAATGATTCTGTATCAAAATGTTAAAAGAAGTATACTGTCGTAATTAAAATGTAATCATTATACATAAATAATTTGACCACGCTAAAAATGAGATACTAACGCTTTGTAATTAAATAAAGTAAGGTTTCTTTAACTCGACCGTTTTTGCCCATCGTCTCATTTTAAATACCACTAAAAATAGATTGTAGAATAATCACGCTAAAAATGAGATAGTAACGCTTTGTAATTAAATAAAGTCAGGTTCCTTTAACTCGGCCGTTTTAGCCTAGCGTCTCATTTTAGATACGGCTAAAATTACATTGTAGAATAATCACGCTAAAAATGAGATAGTAATGCTTTGTAATTAAATAAAGTAAGGTTCCTTTAACTCGACCGTTTTTGCCCATCGTCTCATTTTAGATACCGCTAAAATAGCTTGTAGAATAACCACGCTAAAAATGAGATAGTAACGCTTTGTAATTAACCCCTTAAAGCACGAATTTTTTTAGGAAAATCTGACAAAATATATTATTTGCATTAAGACAGAAAAAGAATATATAAGTATAGTGTAAGTTATTTTTTGCAATTTTATTTCTGGGTGGTGACTAGAGAGCGAGAAAGGGGGTAAAAGTTATAAAAAATTGCTACACAAAGTGTAAACGATTTGATTGCATATTTATTTTGAATTTTGCCCGTGTCAGACACGGGCAAATGCTTTAAGGGGTTAAATAAAGTCAGGTTCCATAAACTCGACCGTTTTTATCCAGCGTGTCATTTTAGATACCGCTAAAAATAGCTTGTAGAACAACCACACTAAAAATGAGATAGTAACGTTTTGTAATTAAATAAAGTAAGGTTCCTTCAACTCGACCGTTTTTGCCCAGCTTCTCATTTTAGATACCGCTAAAAAATAGCTTGTAGAATAAACATGTTTTCTGTGAACGAGTTTTCCTTTTGAGAGTAGGAAGGGGGAAATTTTATGAGCAATCTACAAATTTTTCAAGTAATTTCTATTATTTACACATTTTTCATTTGGATCGACATTTTATGAACAGAGCACATAAATTTACTTTTTCGAAAGGTACAAAGACTGAAATCTTGACAAATTACGGCATTGACAATTTGCGGGTTTCAAGAGGCATTATAATAATCGCAATAAGCTCGCAATTCTAGAATGTTAATAAAAAAAAAATTTCTAACAGATCAAATTGTGAATCTTAACCATTCTCGAATCAACTTAATTACATACATGAAATTACATCAAAATCAATCCATCCGTTTAGAAGCAGTTCTGTTACAAACACACGAACAGAAGAATTTGATATATAAAGAAGTGTGTGTACATGATGCTCTTTCTGTAAAACCCTAGACGATATCAAAGACATTTGGATGGTATGCTAAATGGAAATAAAAGTAAAATAAAAGGATGGAAATAAAAGTAAAAAAACTTATTTTGAATAAAATGTTTTTGAATAAATTATAAATTGGACCCTTTTGATGGTCAGAAGAATTTTTTATATAAAGATATGTGCGTGTATGTGTATTAATCGGTGCTGTATGCCATGCACCACCAAATCATTTTCTACGTCTATACTCTTTAGATAAGACTGTTTTCAACAGACTATCTCATCCCCTATATAATAATAGCCTAAGTTATCTGTTCGTCTGTCCTCGAATTTATGAAGCAGTTGGGCTTGGAATGGATAGAAGCAAACATATTGGACTCTTGATGAGTTAAGGTTAGCAAAATTCAAAACGAGTAAAACGTTCGAAATCCACCCCTTCTCCTCTTTTCGAACGTTTAATGCCATTATTTCAAGCCCTATTTTCCCCGGTTAAGTGTAGGTGATTAAATTTATCACATAATAAATAGGTAAAAATAACATCTTTTCTAGCATTATGACGTCATTCCTTTAACCATCTCATTTAATAATTTCTTATTTTAAATTATTTAAATATCGTCTGCATTATTTTCATACGTCACTGAACTCAGATATTACTTAAATAATGTTCTTTTACATTTGGCTTAAATAGATTAGATACATATGTATAATTTTAAATTTAATCATAGATTATAATTTGTTGCAATGAAAATTTTATCATAATTAACAACAAATTCTTTTCATAAAAGTCTATAAGTCTATTTCACTGACTAATAAATATCTAGCATGTAAGTTATATATCTTTGAGTATATATCTTTGAAAATTAAGAAGTTTGTTCGTTAGTAAGTTTGTTTTTTATACATAACCACACGATTTGACTAAAGGAATTTAATATAATTGTAAACTGAATTCACAGTATTTGGAAACTTTAGAGGAGTCTGAAGACAAATTATTGAGCGTGTACCAGATAATTCTCAATCAAAAAGCAAACCATTTTTACCAGCCTCATAGGGTACTTTACAATTCTAGAAAATTAAAAATTTTACTGATCCCATCATATGACGGGCTATATGCTAGTTTTAAAAATAGTAATTAAAGTTAAGGGTAAAAATTTCGATACATGGTTTTATGCCTCTAATTTTCCTTATTTAAATTAGATTAAAATTTACAATGTATTAATGTTAATACTGAGAATTTGCTAAACAATATATCGTGTAGGCCCAATGCGAACACTCAGAAGTGCCGCAACACGACGGCTTAACTAATGTTTGAAGTAGTGCTGGAGGTAAATGATACCACGAATCTTGCAGGTCTGTCCATACGTCCCTAACAGTAGGAGGTCTTAAGTTTAGATATCTTCTGAACAGCACGTTGCAAGGCATCCCAGATATGCTCAATAATATTCATGTATGGGGATTTTGTTGGCCAACGGTAGTGTTTAAAGTCAGAAGAGTCTCTTAGAGCCCTTTTGTAGCAATTCTGGTTTGGTTTAGAGTGCTACGGTCTACTCTTTTGCAACACGAGGGCTAATGAAACCGGGACCTACAGTTTAAAGCCAATTCCAAACGGCTACGAACATTTATGCCACAGCGGGATTCGAACCCAAGAACTCCGGACCGAAGGCCAGCACCCTAACCAATAGGTCATCGTTCAGATGTAACAATTCTGGACTTATGGGAAGTCTCATTGTCTTGGAATTCCCGAACTTCATCGGTGTGAAGAATGGACATGAATGGATGCAGCAAGTGATTAAACAAGTTGCTTAAGTCGTGTCACCTGTCAGAGTCGTATCTAGGGTCCCATATTAATTACTCCAGCTGTAAGCTCCCCATACCCTCATAGAACCTCCACCAGCTCCAACATTACCCTGTTAGCATGCAGGGTCCATGGATTCATGAGGTTGCTTCCATACCCGTATACTTCCATCCGCTCGATACAATTTGAAACGAGACTCGTCAGACCAGGCAACGTGTTGCCAATCATTAACAGTCCAATGTCGGTGTCAACAGGTCCTGGCAAGGCGTAAAGCTATGTGCCGTGCAATCATCAAGGGTATACGAGTGGGCCTTCGGTAACGAAATTCCATACCGATGATATTACATTGAAAGGTTCACCCGCTGACACTTGTTGATGTCCCAGTATTGAAATCTGCAGCAATTTCCTGAAGGGTTGCATTTCTGTCAAGTTTAATGATTCTCCCCAGTGGTCGTCGGTCCCGTTCTTGCACGATATTTTTCAGACCACGGCGACATCGGAGATTTGATGTTTTACCTGATTCCCGATATTCACAATACACTCGTGAAATGGTCGTACGGGAAAATCCAAATTTCATCCCTACCTTAGAGTTATGTCCCATCTCTCGTGGGCTATAACACCACGTTCAAACTCACTTAAATCTTGATAACTGCCGTTGTAGCAGCAGTAACAGATCTAACAACTATGCCAGACACTTGTCTTATATAGACCGTTCCCACCGCTGCGCTGTATTTTGATTGGCTCCTTTTCTCTTTATTTGCATACTCATGTCAATACTAGATTTTTTCACTCTTCAGTGTACGTAGTTTTGAGATGAAATGACACCGACAAGTTTTCTGTTCTTAACCCTTTCGTGGGCCATTTATTTCTCTCTCCACGTTTCCATACTTTCAAAACAGAACTGCTAATTTTATTCAATCGATCGAACAATAGATGACAGCTAAAAACCGAAGCGGGTATTAGTCTTCCCGTCCTTCCAATAGCAAGACCAATATATTAGAATGAGTTTTGCGCTTCCCACAGATGTGTTTTGTAAGATTTTGTAGAAAGTAATCTTCCCACGGCCCACGAAAGGGCTAAAGTCTAAAGTTTAGTAGGCTTCACTTTGATTTTTAGAGGTGTTTATCTTGACATTCTGTTTGCAGAGCTTAAAATGGATATCCTTTTCAGGCCTACCTGTCTAATAAAGATGAGTGACGAAATCATGTAATGAAATTTTCCCTAGTTCCTTTTCACTATTTCCTATGCTTGAAATGCCACAGTTGATTAGAATCTTTTTTGTAAAACTGGGTTAAAAGAAAAAATATCTGGGAGACAGTATACTCCGAGGTTCTCTTATGTATATACAAATATTTTAACCTATGTGTATCTGTATTATATAGCCCACGCACAATTTCTACATAAATTTTGAGGTATTTCATTTTCCCCTTCTGGCATATTTTCCTTTGTTTTATGGTAATAGCCTCTAACGTGGTAGTATAACTTGACACGCCTCGTAAATAATGCGCCATTTTATCTCCTCCCTCTTACATATTCTGAAAGAAGTAATTTAAACTAAAAGCCTGGTAACGAGATTTAGGGTCCTGCTCAGTTTTCGAAACACTTCATTTTTAGGGTATCTGTCTGGCTTCATGCGGGATATTTCATACAAATAAAAATAGATGAAAGTTAATGCATACTTGTAGTATGTATACATTTTCACTGAAAAAGAACCATTATATTGCATTGAAATAGACGTTTATTTAAAAATGAAAAGATAAGACCCTTTGGCAAGAACTTCAGAGAAATAAAATTTAAATTTGCCAATCATAAGCTGTGCAGTGCTATCTGTGTTTTTATGTGTGCTAATTTCGTTAGATAAAGAACATTATTTAGGTTCGTTTCTTTATACAATCGAACTCCCATTTGTAAAACTGCTTTAACCGATTTTATAAATAACTGATTGATTTAGATAAAGCTAAATAGGCAGATCTTTTCTATTTAAATATGCAAAATCTTTTCGATTTTTTGCACACAAACTAATGGGATAATTTTAAACTCCCACCAATGTTCTAAAATTAGAACTCAATATTTAATTAATGATTTATAACGTCTATGTGTGCGTCTGTAAATAACATTTTAACCCATCACAAACGTAAAAAGATTTATATTCTTAACATTTACGTCGTTAATACGAGGGTTGGAAGTTTAATAGTGGCAACATTACTGTAAAAATGCTACGCAGAAAAACTAAAGAATACCAGCCGTTAGCTATATACCTACCTTATTTCTAACGAAAAAGATTTGTCTTTCCTACGTCACGCACATACGGAGTGACGGGAAGAACTGATCCTTATATTAGCTTGCGGTCTAAAGTAAGTCTTGTCAGAATGTTTTCAAAACAAGAACAACGAAGTAGGATAAAAACTGAATGCATGACAATGTCATCTAGTCCTACAGAACTGTAACAAGATGGGTAAAAGCCTTCAATGTAGGACGCCAAAATGGGGCAGACATGCATTGACCAGGTCGTCCTAGTGTCAGAGAAGCAGAAGTGCATGCTGCTACCGCACTAACGGACAGTGATTAACACGAAACGATTCGGGAGCTGGCCCGACTGACAGGATTTACGCATAGGACTGTTCTGCACATTCTGAAAGAACGCCTGCGCATGGTAAAAATTGCTTCACGATGGGTTCCGCATCATTTGACGGAAATGCGGAAATGTCTACGATACGATGCTGCTCGAACCTATCTGTAACGCTACAAGCGCGAAGGAGAGGCTCTTTTTTGAGCCGTATCATTAAGCTGGATGAGACTTGGGCCATATCTAAGCCCTTGTGACTTTGACTTAATTCTTAAGACGACAGAACCACTGCGTGGCATTAGCTTCAGAACTGTTCCAGAGATTCTTGCGTTAATAGACCGGTCCATTCGAACTGTTAACAGAACAGGCGCTGGTACAGGTGTTCTGAGACTTCCACATCGTTGGCAACAGGTTATACATAATGCTGGAGACTATATCGAATACTTTAAAACATTGGGACATGAATCAATTTTGTGTAAGGCGATTTCACGCAGTAGGGCAAATTCTCAAATTATAACAATTTTGGCTTCAGTTTCAAACAGAAGGGCAGTTTATTGTTTGTCTATTGGCTGTTGTACACGTGAAAATGAATGGGAAGGGCATTATAGTAGTTCGTGATGTTGCGACAAACTGCCTTATTCCATGTAAATAAATAGTTGCCACTATTAAAGTTCTAACCCTCATATTTAGGTAGTCAAAAAAAATACACAAAAATTTTGAAAAGAAAAATGTGTGTTTTATTTAATGTCAGTTTTACAGGTCTTCTGGGGAAAAACAATAAGTACATGATGTTATATAAGGGTGTGACAGCCAATCAGTGTGTTAATAGTCATGTTATAATGCTGGTTGAAGCAAAACTGAGTTATATAAGGATTGTTGAAACAAACAGGAAGTACTTTTGATGTGTGCGATGTCGTCAAAATCCCAAAAGGAGAAGGAAAGAACAAAATACTTTCTCCAAAGATTGCAATTTAAGGATAGAATCACTCGAAATTTATTTGAAAATACAAATGTAATTAAGGTGGTTGATTTTAGCAGGGCTTCGAACCGTAATTTTTTTTGTTCCGGTTTTCTTTCCTATTCAACTAAAAAATTAATATCGGTTCAGTTCCGGTTTTTGCTCCGCCAAAAATAACGGTTTTCGGTTCAGTTCCGGTTTTCGCTCCGCCAAAACTAACTGTTTTCGTTTCAGTTCCAAATGAATAATTTCATTTTATGTATATTCTTATTTGTACTAAAAATATAATTCTATCATAAACAAAAAATGTAATTCTATCAAAATTTAGAAGATTTTATTCTTTTTTTAATTGGTACACTATGTGCATTGATACAAACAGCAGGTATGATAAGAGCGGTGAGCACAGGACGGCGAGCATTGGCATTGTTATCCATTATCAAAATCGCATTGGACAACTAGGTTCATGATTACCCACATTCGTCGTTTGACTCTCACATCGTGCACTTGGCCTTGCAATAATTATGTAAAAAATATATTATTTATTTAACATATGAAAATTGCCTCTAATTATTAATATATCTTCTAACGTGGTTTCACTGAGATTACTTCTGTTGTCTCGGAGAATAAATTTCAAACCTGAAAACGCTCTTTCAACAAATATCAAAATAGGAAATCGAGAAGCAGTATACATGTAATGATAATTATAAAGTTGACGTTAAATTAGAAAATATTGATAAGTTGGTAACAGTAACAAAAGGACTGAAAGATATATCGAACCGAAATAAACCGATATTTTTTTCGGTTCAGTTCCGGTTTTCGTTCCGACCAAAATAACGGTTTTTTCCGGTTTTCGGTTTTCGGTTCAGTTCCGGTTCGAAGCCCTGGATTTTAGATTAAAATATCATTAAATATATATATATATATATATATATATATATATATATATATATATATATAGTGGACTCCGCTTAATATGATCAGTTTGGGACATCGTGATTTTGATAACAATAAACGATATGCATGATTAGATATATTTATCCCCCTCTTTAATTCATACGAACTAAATTACGAACACGAACTATTTCTATACTGTATAATATTATTTTTAAAAACATAAGAATTGTATACATAATTAAAAAACTTGACTGTCCATTGTTGACTGTCTACAATTTTTTCTAAGAAGCTCATGGATAAATTGTTCGTAATCATAATCAACCTGTCATAACGATTTATTTCGATCTTTTGTTTTAATGTTAAATCATTTCCCTTTCTGGCTTCCATATCAACAAACTGCATAGCATAAAATGTGAATACAGTCCTGAGTTTCGATAAGAATGTGTTGCCTTCTGCTTATCTGACAACCACTGACCACCAGCAGAGTATGCGTATTACTAAAAAATTCCAGGGACGGGTAATGGATATCCCCACTCCTTTGTTCATTCCCCATTTCCCTAGGTGGAAGAGGGAGAATTCTCGAAAATTACAGCAACAGCTAAGGGAAAAAAACAATAGGTTCCTTATGAATACATTGGGAATATTCCTTTGCCAGTTAAAATGAGGTTCGAAAACTGATAACATTAACCTATGTAAAGATCCCATAAAGCGATAATTTTAACATACAAATGAATAGGGAAAATCGGGACCAAGGGATTTCGATAACAATAAGTGATTGATAACATTAACCGAGATAACATTAAGCGGAGTCCACAGTATATTATTTGTATACATAAAATATATGTAATATCTCATGAAAGTCATTAGACAAGTACAATATTCTAAAATTGTTGTTAAACGGTTAATACCAAGCTGATAAACTACAACTTTCTCATGTAACACATTTAGCAAAATTATGGATAAGAATTTTCTATTAAGAAGTGAATCAAACTTTTCTAAAGTTCACTCTTAGCTTTATCATCTTGACTAGGAATGTAATGCTCTGGAACCTTTGACTGAGCTAAACAAGGAATAAGGAAACTGCTTTGCTATTTTGGCCGAGCGATGGCAGAATGGTTAGGTGCTTATTTTCAGTACCAGAGTTCGTGTTTTCAAATTCCTCTGTAGCATGGATGTTCTCAGCCGTCCGAAATCGGCTTTAAGCAGTAGGTCCCGTTTTCATTAACCCTCTTGTTACAAAAAAAAGTAGACCGGAGTGCTAGAAATTAAACCTTTGCCTTTTAGCAAGATAGGTTTTATTTTCAAATCAATTTATCCTCAGTACACTCATACTCAACTTTCGCCCAAATTTATCGATTTTTACAGAAATACTCATACAGATAGAAATAGCATGGCTTTTATAGTATAATATTGTTACGAACTTCAAAAGCTGGGTTCAGGGATTGAATGGACTTCAGTACGACTACAGCACAAACAAAATCATTTATTAGCATTCATTTGGAAAATGCAACACACCGTGCGTACTCTGTAAACCTGAGATATCCACATAACGAATCTCTGTTTTTTTTTTGTTTTGTTTTTTTTTTGGGGGGGGAACTCAGCCTGCCTTATATAGGCCCGAAGAAACTGCTAGAATATTCCAGTCACGTGACGCCACACTTAGCAACATTTGGCGACACTTCCGATGAACTTGGCGACAAAAATAGCTTGCCAAAACTGTCGCTAACGAGCCGATATCGCCAGTTTGGCGAGACACCCATAGAGTCCCATGCTTAATTTACGGTTCACTAAACAAATTCGTAACAATATTTTATGCTGTGGAAGCTCATTTATACATAACTGACTTATACTATATATTCAGTTATACAATGAACTACTTGTTCCTTGACAAAATTATCGTTAAGACTACATAAAAAGTTATTCATTTATACGAATTCAGTTTTACTAATCAATTAGTAAACTACATTAATAATTAATTATTAATATATTAATAATAATTATTTATAATATATTAATTAATGTATTATATAACAATATATTAATATATAAATTATATATTAATATGAACCGTATAAGTCTGTTCACAAATTACGTTTGCTATCTTCTTTGATAAAATTAATTGTTGAGTTTTTGTTTTGTAAAAACCGCCAATAGTGCGGTAATTCTGGCAGCTTGCTGTAAAACCGCCACATTAAAAATTGTTGTTTTTATGGTTGTAATATAGAGTGTAAACTGAGATGTGTTCGAGCTTTCGCTTCGAGAAGGCGACTGAGTATTCGTCTGAGAATAAAAGTTTAATTTAAGAGCTACAGTCCATCATTTATTTTGTGATAATCATTACCTAATTAAGAACCAGCGACCAAGCCCCCCACATTAATGTTCAAAAATTTACTTAGGGAATCGAACATTCTGCCGTGTAAGTAATTAATTATTAATTAATATGTTAATAATTAATCAAACAAATAATTATTATTAATATATTAATAATAATTATTTATAATATATTAATATAAATTATTATTAACATATTAATAATTATTTACACGACAGAATGTTCGATTCCCTAAGTAAATTTTTAAACATTACTTTTATCAAAGAAAATAGCAAACATACTTCGCGAGCAGACTTACACGGTTCATATTAACATAAGATCAAAGCAGAAAAACATATCTATATGATTTTCTTCTTTGTTAGTGCACAGTTTTTGTTTCTATTACATCCCGACACATGTATTATTCATTTGTATTATTTGGCGATTATTTTAAGGATTGTAATGTAGGATTAACCATATCATGTTCAGAATCTTAAAGAACAGATAAAAATTATTAGATATTTGCAAAAAAAATTGTAATTATTATTGATGGTGAATAAAACCATCATTATTTGCTTGAGTATATGTGTGTGTATACGAACAGAAAAATTATCTTAAACATAATAAAACAAACGAAGTCCTTTTCAAACGTATGTTTTACACGGAAAAATTTCATTCCGTAAAGTCTGTTATATGTTATTTGTTACGTATTTAATTGGAAAGAGAGTTTAAACAAAGCATCCTAATTATCCAGTAAAGAGAGAATCTGTTCAACGTTGGCGTGATTAATGATCGCGCAGAATGGTTCAAACACAAATCCTGAATATATATCAACACAGATTTCATTCGGAGAAAGAACAAAGTAAATATCTCGGCAAATATATATCCCCCTACTTATCTTTTGATACGATATGCTTTTTGTCGCCGATACGTACGACAAGCTCGAATATTAAATTGCTGTTATAATTACAATGAGAAGCGAAATTTTGTTAAATTGATCGCCAACTATAAGATAACCCATTCGCAGTTAATGGCCGAAATGCGTGTAATTAACTGTAAACTCCCGTTTTTCATATTATAAAATGTCTGAAAGATAAGGTATTGTGTGTCTGGAGAAGATCTCATTTTAGATATCTCTTAATGAGTTGAACTCTTCATTTCTAAAGCTCTTTTTAAAAGGGAGCTTTGCTATTTTTTTTCAATTGACGTTTCCCCATTATGACAATTTTAAATTTCGTAAAGTAATTGCAGCGTTAAATGTTTCAACTGCTCGTTTTACGTCTTTGATTTGGCATTCGTTTCGAATTTTAATGCAACTAGGGAAGGAATCGATACGGAAAAGATATTTTCGAAGAATATTATTTTGCGTAAAATGTTATATAAACCTAAATTTATACTTAGTCAATCTGTATACATAAAATAATCTGTATTTATGTGTGTCTCTATCGGGCTGTCTGTCTGTTATGTATTAAAAAACGATTTCACCAATTTCAGTTTTCATCAATTTTCTATCTCTTTCTACCTACCTACCTACATACCTGTATGTATGTATGTACGTATGTATGTGTGTATGTATGTATGTATGTATGTATGTACGTACGTACGTATGTACGTACGTATGTATGCATGTATGTATATATATATATATATATATATATATATATATATATATATATATATATATATATATATATATATATATATATATATATGACAGAGTCCCACTAAGTCACACTTGAGTCATGACATCATTTTCATCCTTTATTTAGATCTCATCAACACTCTACTCAACAATGGCATCTCACATTGGCGCCCAACTGCTAACAAAAGCAGGTTTAACTGCTTCGGGGAGCTATAGGTCTGGCTGTAGAAAGTGCATACCTCAAGCCACATCACTCTCATTAAAAGAATCCCTAATTAAAATCTCTTAAAATTAATCTATATTTTAAATCCTGACATATATATATATATATATATATATATATCTATATATATATATTTATTTATTTATTAATATATATATATATATATATATATATATATTAATATATATGTGTGTGTGTGTGTGTGTGTGTGTGTGTGTGTGTGTAATATATCAAAATTATTTAACTTTAATATTTCCTTAAAAACCGCCTCTCTCCCACTCTAATTCCTTAAAATCTCTTTCCCAGTCTAAATGTCTTAATCAAAGGAGTGTTTTCGACGTAAAATTCTTTCGATATAATTCCCAAAACTTTGTATCCTAAAGATGTAAATTTTCTGTCTATTCAACACGTTTCCCAGCTGTCGCCGCCAAATGGCTCCGCGTTTTTCCTGATCTTACTCTTAAATTCGCTGAGCAAGTGGGAAAATTCTTTCCGTCTTCGCTCTTGGGTGCACCTCTGTTCGAGCCGAGTGATTTTTGTGTCTTTCTCTTGTTTGTCGTTGACTAGTAAAGATGTCCGTTTTAGCAGCTCTAAAATAAAGTTTTAATTATACTTGTGATATAGAAAAGATATTTTCGAAGAATATTAATTTGCGTAAAATGTTATATAAACCTAAATTTATACTTAGTCAATCTATATACATAAAATATTCTGTATTTATGTGTATCTCCCTATCTGGCTGTCTGTTATGCATTCAAAAATGATTTCACCAATTTTCCAGAAATTTTGCATGGTGATTCAGGTAGGTTCCATTTGGTTTGGTTTGGGCTAAAGATATCGGGTCCTACTGCTTAAAGCCGATTCAGAACGGCAAATGTAAATTTAAAATAAATAGCGACATTACTGTCCTCAAATAAGTCAAGTGTGCAAAGTTTCATTCAGATCGGAAGTAACTGTAGACGAAGACTGAAGACATACAGACCAAAATGCACTCTTCTTTATTTTGAAATAGAGTATTTGTTATAATTTCGCTTCATGTTTGTTTGTCTAATTTGGAGACTACGGTCTACTGATTTTGCTACTCGAACGTTAAGAGTCCGAGACCTATATACACCAATATATCTCATTATATAAGTATGAATTATAATTTGTTTAATCTAAAAATATAATTTTACCAATTATATTAGGAAAATATTGTGCTGTGTACTGTGAATATAAGCTATTATGTGATATTTTGGAAGCATGTCTCACAGAAATTTAGCATTCTTATACTCAATTGAAGGAAAACAATTAGTATCGATTAATATTTTTTAATGAACATTATACATTGTACATTTTTAAAGAACATTAACTATTCCAATATGAATAAGTGGTCAAATTACGAAATAAAAATTAATCCTAAAACTTTAATTAATAATCGAAAAGTCCTAATTCTTGTTCGCTTTCTGACTCATTAATAATCCTGAAATCTTTAATAAAAATTTTTACACAAGATCTTCAATAAACATATAATACAAAATCTTTCATAAAATTTAATCATAAAAATTTAATTATTAATCACAAAAAGTCGTAATTCCTGTTTGCTTTCTAACTCATTAATAGTCCTGAGATCTTTAATACAACAAGAAAAAAACTTTTAAAAATCTTTTAAAAGTATACTTTAAAAAAACCTTAGCAGACTTACAAATTACAAATGCCAGTTCCCTGCACTAATTAGCAACCAAATATAAAATCTCCAGATTAGAATCCCAGACAGGGGTTGATAAAAAATCATTTATAATAACTATTCATAACTATAAAAAAACCTAATGTGCTTCTAATTTTCTGATCTCGGAATAGTCTTTCGGTCTTTTATTTCTACATTTAAAAATTTAACACAGAAGCAGCATTCCTTCCAGAAAATAAATCCTACAGATAACCCTCTATATTATAAAGAGCAAAAAAAAACACATTTTAAAACGAAATAACAGAATATTATGAGACGTCTTCTCATATTACTCTTTATTTGCGTGTACAGTGAACCGTGATACAACTTTTGCGAAATTTCTCCTTTTTTTCATCGTTCGTAAACTTTAAACTGGGAGATGTATTTCAGTTACTGTTAAGTATGATTTATTTCCTTTTAATGCCAAGCTTATTGTGTAGAAGACTAAGGGGGGATTTATTCTAATAGAATGATCGCTCTGAAAAAAAATCGAAATATCGAAATTTTTCGTTTTAAATTGATTAATGTCTTAGCTAGAACCTCTTTTCTATCTTTTTTAACCTACTTCTTTCTCCATCTATCTATCTATCTATATTATATAAATATATATATATATATATGTGTGTGTGTGTGTGTGTATGTGTGTGTGTGCGTGCGCGCGCAGGACTAGTTATGATCCACTTTACTCTTCTATCTCTTTCTATCTTTCTCTCTAGCCGCCTGTCTATTAATATATATATATATATATATATATATATATATATATATATATATACATATACACCTAACCGGAACTTCGCACCCCAGGGCCTTTGGTCACGCAAATGGAGATTGGCACCGTAAGCCTTGGCCCCCTAGGGGCTGTTGCGCATTTTTTAAAGAAGATATATATATATATATATATATATATATATATATATATATATATATATATATATGTGTGTGTATGTACACTCACATATATACACACACACACACACATATATATATATATATATATATATATATATATATATATATATATATATATATATATATATATATATATATATATATATATACACTCAAGGGCCAAAACATTATGACCACCTGTCAATAACGAGTTGGCCCACCTTCGGCGCTCCAACCCACATTGGGATGGATGCCACAAATCCTTGGTAGATGGCCAGAGAGAGATTGTACCAGATGTTTAAGCAACGGTTACGCAAATCCGAGATATTGCTAATTAGTGGTCTTTGAATTCTGAGCTGCCGTCCCATGACATCCCAAATGTGTTCTATCGGATTGAGATCCGGTGAGTTAGGTAGCCAGGACATTAATCACGTGATCAGGTGGAAGTTGTATTTAACTTCTGCTGGAGAGTCTGAAGAATCATTCTTTCACTTACTTCTGTATGTGATGGGAAAGGCTTCGGATGTAAACGGTTTTGATAGAGGACAGATTGTAATGACTCGAAGGCTTGAAACAAGTATTTTTGGAACAAGTAAACTGAACAACTAGTGGGTTGTTCCCGATCTACAGTTGTTAGTACTTATGCAAAGTGGATGAATGACGGTGAAACCAGCAGTAGACGACATGGTGCTGGACGTTCACACTCTATCAAAGAAAAGGGTCATGGGAAACTGTCTCGCATGGTGAAGTAAAACCGGAGCCAGACTATGGCTCAGCTGACAACCCAATACAATGCAGGGCCAAGTAGAATAGTATCGTAACACACTGTTCAGTAAACACTTTTGGATACGTGACTACGCAGCAAACGTCCCATTCGTGTGCCTTTGTTGACCAAGCGTCATCTCCAACTATGCCGAAGCTGGGCCCAGGAACATCGCGACTGGTCCATGGATCAGTGGGAGAGAGTTGCCTGGTCAGATGAATCACGGTTTGGCATTCCTAATGCAGATGGCGGTGTCAGGATACGCCGTCTTCCAAGGTAACAGTTACTCCCTCAATGTACAGTAGATCATACACAGACCGGTGGTGGCGGTATTATGCTTTGGGGAACGTTCTCTTGGGCATCTCTGGGATCCGTGGTTGTGGTAGAGCAGACCATGAATGCTACAGGGTATCTGAACATCATTGCAGACCAGTTGCACCCTTACATGGCCTCTGTTTTTCCGGCTGGAAATGAAATGTTCCAACAGGACAATGGCTCGTGTCACAAGGCTAAAATTGTGTTGGAGTGGTTCCAGGAACATGATGCTGAATTCCATTTAATGTCCTGGCAGCCTCACCGGATCTCAATCCGATAGAACACATTTGGGATGTCATGGGACTGCAGCTCAGAGTTCAAAGACCACCCATTCGCAATATTTTGGATTTGCGTAACCGGTGCTTAAACATATAGTACAATCTGTCTCCGCCCATCTACCAAGGACTTGTGACATCCATGCCAAGGCGGTTTGAAGCTGTGTTGCGCGCCAAGATGGACCAACTCTTTATTGACAGGTTATCATAATGTTTTGGCTCTTGAGTGTGGGTTGACGAATATCTGAAAACTAAATTATGTTGTATTGCACACAGTAAAATAAATAAGAAATTAAAGTAACTTTCAGTATTAAAATCTGTTTTCATAAAAATCATTTGGGATTTTTTTGCATCTTATGATGCCATTTACAAAAAAAAAAAAAAAAAAAAAAAAAGAAAGAAAGACTTCGTGTTGAGAGATTTCTTTGGTATTATATCTAAATACTATAATCTAACACTAACCTCGGTCGTTCTTTTAGTTCCGTTTTATGAGAATAAAAATGGAAATTGAATAGAATATAATGTACAAAACACAAGTACTTTTCCAGTAGATGATTCTAAAGCCGATTATATCTCCAAATTTTACGAATTTAGAACTTTTTGAGTCATAATAAAAATTAAAATAGCCTTTAAAAGAGTTTTCAACTGTTTACTTAATTTCAATAATTACACATATCAACACTTGGCATGCGGGTATACTTCACAGTCAACTTACGCTTGCAGCAGGCGTTTTTGCTTGAATCGAGCGAAAGTTAAGTTATTCAGAAAAATCGCAGTCAATCGAAAAATACCTTGT
>CM063500.1:113086812-113096812 GCA_032207245.1 Pardosa pseudoannulata | reverse complement strand
CCGTTAGATTTTGAAGGAAATCTTCAGAATTAAATTGTCCTTCAAAATATTGACGCAAGGCATTGATTGCATTGAAGGCTTCTTTTTCATTCACTTTTTCAAAAGCTTGGACGATTTCTTCTCCGTCGTCGGAATCGCAGATTTCTTCATTTCCGGTAATACGGGCAATAAAATCGTCCTCATTCAAATTTTCTCCGCAGCACTGTAAAGTTTCGTCTACCGCAACAAACTCATCAAAAGATAATTGAAGATTTAGTTATCTCCTTTTCGTCACGCCCCCTCCCCTCCTTTAAGCAAACACAAAGAGAGGAGTACAGGTTTCTTGAAGTTGCACCACAGTACAATAATTTTGAAATAGCCCACTTGCTCATGAGTTCTGCGGACTAAAATTGGCGGTCGTTCTAACGAAAAATAATACTCTTGGGGTCGTTGTAATGATTCAAAATTAATATTATTCCTATGGTAAAATAATTGGGACTTCTTATGGTGGTCGTTGTAACGAAGGGGTCGTTGTATCGTGGGGTCGTTGAAAAGAGGTTCTACTTTTTTTATATATCAGAAAAAAAGCAATTTATTTATCGCTGTAATAAAGAGTTACGTCAATAAACACCCCTTGCTGTTCTTAGTAGACTGCTTACAGAGACTGATTGGAGTCGCTACCATCCGATCCAGGCTGGACAAGATTAAGGGAGTGAGCAGGAGTATTTGTCCCCCAGCACAAGTCACAGGAGTTCGCGGAAGAGGAAGGACATAAAAGGGTTAGGTTTGGAGTGGGACAGTCTATTGTTTTGCTACACGAGGTCTTATATGACTGGAATCTACTGCTTAAAGGGATTCCGAAAGGCTACGAACATCTATGTACTTAGCGGGATTCAAACCTGTGAAATTCAACCATTTTCGGCCATTGTTCAACAGGACAAAAAAAAGAATCAGCTTTAAAGAAGGTCACTTGCAGGGCCTGATTTCCGACAGGGCAAACGGGGCAAGCGCTTGGGCCCCCATGTAAAAGGGGGCCTCCAAATTAACTGCCCTTTCAATTTAAAAATAGGATGCGTACGTCTAAAATTCACTTTAAATTATCGACAATTTCTTCTTTCAGTTTTTGACTTCTTCAGTATCATTAGAGAACTGGTTCACAAATGTAAGTGCTGGCAAAAAATGTAGAACACGCAGCTACATTCTGTTTTAGGCAGGAGAATTCTTCGGGTAAGGACTTTCAAAATTCTAATATACTCTTTACCTTTCAGGACTTTTTTTTTTTGTAATTCTTTTTTTATAATCTTACTCATTTCATAATTTTTCATTTTATTTTAAATTAATCTTATTGTACTAACTACTTCGGTGAGTCAGCTTTAAAGGCTCTGCGGCCATAGTTTAAGCCTCTCTACATGTAACAATCACCCCGTAGCCACCACCTGTGTACAGCAGAGTCAGGGGAGTCCCGGATGAATGGGTTTGCCCTGGGCCCCCATTTCTGTAAGTCGGACCCTGGTCACTTGAATCAAGTTTTAGTGGTTTCTGCAAGTCTTCTTCTCTGACACTGAGACTAGCATTGCAGTATATAATTAAGAACTAACCTTACGTCTTTTGGTCGTGTTTACTATATAGTACAAACACATATGTAATGATGTGTGAGTTTTAGGTAAAATTTTAAAATAAGTTGATGACAATGGTAAATCTTCTCTCTACATCTTATGTCTATATCTTATGTGTATTTTACTTGGGTTACATTTTCTCAACAGACCTGGTTCATAGCGTTTCTGTTACCAAATACACAGATCCGATTCCTTGTAATTCGCTAAACTTTTAATCATAATTTAATCTTTTTGACACTAAGCAAGTGTGTTTAAGTTAAGTGGGTTAAGTTGGTTTCTGTTAAATTTCAATCTGATAAAGGTTAACATAAATCACCGGAATTTAAATCTAACTATTTTTAATCTTGGTTACTTTATGTCGTTTTATTTCTCATGTCTAAAGCCCATGTGAGAGCAATTTAGTGGGTAATTTGGAAATCGTTTTTTTTTTTTGTATGATCCGTGGTCTTTTTTTCTTCAGCCTGTGAATAATTGTAAAGTTTACGAAATCAAGAAGGAATACAAAAGGGGGCACTATACTTTCAGCTTTTGCCTGATGTTGCCTATTGTTTTTGCTTCGTCGATATAGTTTTTTTCCATCGGTAAATTACATAAATTAGTCACGTGCCAGAATGTTTAATTTGCAACTTAGTTTTGTATTATCGGCCAACTGTTTTTTTATTTACATTGTTTTGCGAAAGAAAAAAAATAAACTTTGATGTTTTTATATTTTTGTGTAACTTCTTTAAAGAAATTCAGTTTTCAGTTAGGCCATGCTGCTGTGCTAAACATCAGTGGAAACTTGCTGATCGTTACTGTCCGAACAGTTTCGTTTCCTGCGTCGTGGGATTGCACACATTTTTATTTTGTTAACCTTTCCCACAACATGGCATAATAATCGCATGGATAAACCGGGAGTTATAGCAAAATACAGCATATTTATACATCACAATTTATCTGAAATTAGTATAACTCAAAAAAGTGTTTTCAAAAAAACACGTCACGTCTAATGGCCCTTCCCCACTATGGCCCACTGCAAGCCATTACCACCGTCTGGAGGGGTTATGGCTTATCAAGGCCGACAATGGCAGACGACAAAATGGCCTTGGCGGACGATGGCTTCGGAAGCGGTTTTCTCCAAAGATCAAAAGTAGCCTCCACACTATGGCCAAATGTTCACCACTTCCTGATGGTGATCTTGGTTCACAGGCTAATAATGGTTCACAGGTTACATCCACACGCTGGGCCACTAAATGAGCCGAGCGCGTGGATTCGTCCATCCAAAAGGTCTACTGCGCATTTAGTTGCGCATCTTTCTGTCTTGTTACCAAATACACGGATCCTATTCCTTGTAATTAAACTTTTAATCATATTTTAATCTTGGTTACTTAATCTCGTTTTTTTATGCTTGTGAATAATTGTAGAAGTAAAGAAGGAGTATAAAAGGGGCACTTTACGTTTAGCTTTTCCTGTTTTTTGTGGCTTTTGTTATTGCCTGGTGACGCCTATTGCTCGTCGTGTTTTCGCTTCAATATAGTTTTTTTCCCCATCAGGTAAATTACATAATATAGTCACTTGCCAGAATGTTGAATTTGCAAATTAGTTTTATATTATCTGCCAACTGTTTTGGATGTTCTGTTTAACTGCTTTTATTTTTACATTGTTTTGAGAAAGAAAAAATAAGCTTTGATGCTTTTATATTTTTGTTGTAACTTC
The DNA here is from genome assembly GCA_032207245.1 of Pardosa pseudoannulata. Lineage (NCBI taxonomy): Eukaryota > Metazoa > Arthropoda > Arachnida > Araneae > Lycosidae > Pardosa > Pardosa pseudoannulata. The sequence continues at coordinate 113,093,522 of CM063500.1, read as the reverse complement.
TTTAAAGAAACTCAGTCTTCAGTTAGCCCATGATACTGTGCTAAACATCAGTGGAAACTTGCTGATCGTTACTGTTCAAAAATATCTTTGATCTTTGGAGAAAAACCGCCTCCGAAGCAATCGTCCGCCAAGGCTATTTTACCCTCTACCACCATTGACCACGATAAGCCATACCCCCTCCAAATGGTGGTAATGGCTCGCAGTGGACCATAGTGTGAAAGGGCCTAAAAATAACCAGCATGAGCTACCAAAGTGCGCAGTAGATTCTATGGATACATACACACACTTTGCTCATTTGGTGGTCCAGTATGTGGATGTAACCAGTGAACCATCGTTCAAGGTCACCATCGAGACCAGTACTGAAGTGGTGAACAATTGGCCATAGTGTGGAGGCTACATCAAGTGTTGTATGTACCCGGACCATAGGGGGGATAGTAACGGATAATATCAAATGATCTCAATCATTATTCTATTATATCGTTTAAAAGCATTTCTATTATTTAGTTAAAATTTAACAGAATATTTGGATAATATTTAGCTCGAACTATTTCTTCGTTGCGATTTATTATTATGTATAAACAGGAATTTTTCCCTTTACGGAAATCTGCTTTGCCGTGTATGTCATTAAGCGAATTGGTCGAAAAGAGATAGAAAAGTAATGTGGTACTAGCCAAAGATATATTAACACATTGTGTGCGGGTACATTTCGCAGAGGAATTGTACCGGGAGCGGGCGTTTTGCTCATAAATTTAGTTATTTAGTTAAATCTCAATAGATCGAAAATTATTTCATTTTTTAATCAAATTTTTGTATTTTATATTGAATTATATAAACAAATATATAAATAGAAATATATAAATAGCAACAATAAAATTTTTGTAAACAAAAAATGTTTTTTAGTGGATAAATTTATAATAGTATCGTAAATATGAAAAATCAAATAGAAATAGTACTATGTAGTTTTAATTTTTTCGAATTATGTTATATATAAACATTTTTACATTCTATAAAAAATGAAAAGAGCAATCATAAAACTAATAAGGTAAAAACTAGTTTATATTTGTCTAAATGTTTCCAGAATTTATGTAGTAGATGGGAACATTCAGCTTCGTTTTCCTGTATACACCGTTATTTTTGTACCCACAAACATACCATGTTGTTACACTAACCCGTACTAGTACGTGTCTCGTGCTTCAGTATCAATTGTCAGAAAACTTACTAGTACGTGTCCCACATACAATATGTTAAATTTCAAACTAGAAATTTCGGTAATCCAATTTCATTTCAGAGTGATCATTCTATTAGAAAGAATTCCTGTTTTAACCATGAATAAAATAAGCGAGGCTCAGTTTTGGTAATTCGTTTAGGTTTCATTATTAAAGTGTTTTGAAACCCTAAATTTATTTGTAACTAGTCCTGTATGTTTATTTGTAACTAGTCCTGCATGTTTATTTGTAACTAGTGATGTATGTTTATTTGTAACTAGTGATGTATGTTTATTTGTAACTAGTCCTGTATGTTTATTTGTAACTAGTCCTGTATGTTTATTTGTAACTAGTGATGTATGTTTATTTGTAACTAGTAATGTATGCTTATTTATAACTAGCCCTGCATGTTTATTTTAACTTGTCCTTTATGATTATTTGTAACTAGTCCCACACATACACACTCTCATATATATTAATATATATATAAATATATATATATATATAAATAGATAGATAGATAGATAGACAGATAGATAGATAGGCTAAAAGAGACAGAAGAGAAAAGAGGCTCTAAGGCATTACTCAATTTGTAACTAGTGATGTATGTTTATTTGTAACTAGTCAGTCCTGTATGTTTATTTGTAACTAGTCCCACACATACACACTCACATATATATATTAATATATGTGTATATAGATAGATAGATAGATAGGCTTAAATAGACAGAAGAGAAAAGAGGTTCTCTCTAAGGCATTATTCAATTTGTAGCTAGTGATGTATGTTTATTTGTAACTAGTGATGTAGGTTTATTTGTAACTAGTGATGTATGTTTATTTGTAACTAGTGATGTATGTTTATTTGTAACTAGTGATGTATGTTTATTTGTAACTAGTCCTGTATGTTTATTTGTAACTAGTCCTTTATGTTTATTTGTAACTAGTCCCACACATACACACTCACATATATATTAATATATATGTATATAGATAGATAGATAGATACGCTAAAATAGACAGAAAAGAAAAGAGGTTCTCTCTAAGGCATTGCTCAATTTGTAACTAGTGATGTATGTTTATTTGTAACTAGTCCCACACATACACACTCACATATACATTAATATATATATATATATATATATATATATATATAGATATAGATAGATATAGATATAGATAGATATAGATAGATAGATAGATAGATAAGCAAGCTAAAAGAGATAGAAGAGTAAAGAGGTTCTCTCTAAGGCATTACTCAATTTGAAACTAGAAATTTCGATATTTTGATTTCTTTTGAGAGCTATCATTCTATTAGAATAAATTCCCCCTCAGCCCTCAATACAATAAGCCTAGAATTAAAAGACTATAAATCATGCTTAACAGTAACTGCAATACTTTCTATTTTAAAGTTTACGAACGATGAAAAATGGAGAAATTTCGCAAAAGTTTTATCACGGTTCACGGTACATGCAAATAAAGAGTAATATGAGAAGACGCCTCGTAATATTCAGTTATTTCGTTTTAAAATGTGATTTTTTTTTCTCTTTATAAATTAGAGGGATTTTTTTCGGTAAAGAATGTTGCTTTTCTGAAAACTCTTTAAATCTAGAAATAACAGACGAAAGACAAACTGTACCGAGATTAAAAAATTAGAACTGTGTTGGATTTATTTTATAGTTATGAATAGTTACTACAGTGGTCTCCGCTTAATGTGATATCGGTTAATGTTATCAATCGGTTATTGTTATCCAAATCACTTGGTCCCGATATTATCTATTCACTTGTATGTTAAAATTATCGATTTATGTGATCGTTACATCGGTTAATGCTATCAGTTTTCGAACCTCATTTTAACTGGCAAAGGAATATTCACAATGTATTCAGAAGGAACCCATCCTTTCTTTTCCTTCGCTGTTGTTTGAATTTGTGAAAATAATTTCTCTTCCAACTAGGGAAATGGGGAATGAACAAAGGAGTGTGGAATTACACATTCCTGAAATTTTTCAGAAATACGCACACCCTGCTGGTGGTCAGTGGTTGTCAGATAAGCAGAAAGCAACAAATTATTATCGGAACTGAGAAGGAGCGTATTCACATTTTATGCTTTGCTCGTTTACATGCCGCTTGTCGATATGGAAGCCAGAAAGCGAAATAATTTAACGTTAAAACAAAATATCATAATTTTAAATCATTATGACAGGTTGATTATGATGACGAACAATTTATCAATGAGTTTTTAGAAAAAATTGTATTCAATCAACAGTTTATCAATTTTTTTTAATTATGCATACAATTCTTTAAAGGATAATATACATAAATGCAGGATAATATAAGGTGTGTGTTTTCATTTTGTTTTGAAATTTAGTACGTGTGAATTAAAGGGGGAGGGGTTAGTTTATATAATTTTGCCTATCGTTTATCGTTATCAATCGGTTATTTTTATCAAAATCATGGCGTCCCAAACTGATAACATTAAGCGGAGTTAATTATTTTTTAACAAAAAAAAAAACCCTGAGGTTCGAATCTACAGGATTTATGATTTCATCCTATTAGTGCAGAAAATTGGCATTTGTAAGTTATTATTATACTGAATTTTTTTGTAAAGTATAATTTTAAAAAATTTTTAAAAGGGTTTTTTCCTGTTGTTTCAAAGATCTGAAATCTATTGATGAATCCGAAAAAGAACAGAAATTACCACTTTTTACATTTTCCCTTTAAATCTTTAAAATTTATTTTCATTTCGTATTTTTGCTACATATTTATATTAGGATATCTAATATCAATGTTTTTTTTTTGTTAAGAATGGAGTACAACCCCATAAGGGATAGTGGATGCTGTTTTTCCTACCGGAAATCGCAGTTTCACATCCCGCTTCTGGCATGGAAGTTTGTAGCTGGTTTGCAGCTCTTCCGTCTCAACTTATCTGATTAGTGAACCAACATTTTATTTGGCGCAGAAAACCTGGGAATACCTTTGGATATTGCTTTTTAAAAGGTAAGCTAATTTTATTACCAATGTGGAAAAGATCGCTAAAAAATACTTAAAAATAGCTGTTTTTGAGAAAGAAAAATAGAATTTGAAAAATTGAAATCGATACGTGCTTCTTTACTGGCTGGGTTAACAAAAACTGAAATTAAAACTGATAATTTGCCTTTAATTTCCAAGCTAAATACACGTAATATTCCATAGTTAAACTAATGCCTGGAAATTTTAATTGATAAGCATGGTTCTTTATAATGATATTGACAAAGATATCGATACTCATATTACTGATACGAATTAATATGATAAAGAAATTTGCTTATAAATACCATGCATTTTTTAACTTCACAATATTTTATAATAACAGAAGTAAGATTATCTAATGCAGTGGATATGCCCAAGAGTTCCCGGTTCATAGGTCGTACAGAGTTACAGAAACTACAATTAGGAGAGCCATTAAGTACAATCCTGAACAAATGAGCTTTAAGACAGTCGTGTCCAGTAAGAGGACTAAAGGCTTCAACAGCAGAGGCAAGAGAAAAACTAGGGATACTGGAAGCCAGGCTTTCCTAGCAATTATCTTTAGCATAGTTAACCAGTTATAGCTAATGCCTTTTAATAAATTAAAGCTTTTGATAAGTAAAGATGTCCAAGGTTAATTTAACAAAATTTATTTCCACGAAACAGCAACATTTAAGCACAAAACAGTAATGGAACGAAAATTCTACAGTACACGACCATACCAGTCGACAGCAAGCCTCGAACTAAGTTCTTTTTTGTTATACTCCATAGTGGACGCTGTAAACTACATCACAGTCTAGGCTTTTTTGTTACAAGATTCATAATACATTTTGCAGAATGAAAACTCAACAATAACTTCGTAATAATCTTTCAATATCTTTTGTTTACGCCTGTACTTGAGGCTGCGAGCCTGTTATTGCAAAGCGCCCTCTTTTGTATATATTTTCGGTGTTCAAAATAAATTTTTTAGTCCACTATGTGAGTTTGAGTGGTGTTTTATTTCGTGTGTGAAAGTGGGTGCAACCATCTTTATTCGCCAAGATGTCAGCTTTCTCTTCCATACCGCAGTCAGAGGTAACCCTCTGAGGACAATGGATCCAGTTATGGAATATAAGAGTGAACGACACGCATAAATAAGTTTTGAGTCATATACTTTCTACTACAGATGACATGAAGGGTAGATCAATAATCAACAATCAATAACAACTTCGTTAAAAATTTTCCTTCTAGCAATAATCTGTTCTTGGGCTAGGCAAATGGCTTTCACCGCTCTATAAGTCGATTTCACGCAGTAGGGCAAATCTCAATTTATGACAATTCTGTCTTTAGTTTCAAACGGAAAGGCAGTTTATTGTTTGTCTATTGGCTGTTGTAAACATGAAAATGAATGGGACGGGCATTATAGTAGTTCATGAAGTTGTAACAAATTATTCTATTGAAGCTAGTAGATTGCCACCAATAGCTCAGTAAAAGGAAAAATGTTCTTATAGATCCTAAAAATTCAACCATCCATCAAGGATCCATCAGTGTACGTGATCCCACTAATCTTTTGGATACCTGTTAGTAAAAGTCTCGAGATGGAAAACAAAATAAATGTAAATGAAGGATTTAATGAAAAATTAATTTGAAGTAAATTGAGAATTTCTAATTCTACAAAATACTACGATGTAAGAAGTATTCGTGCAAATACTGAATTTTTATTGCACAAAATAGGATATCAAATGTACCTATTGTTTATACAAAGCTTCCTAAATTGTCTCTAGGAAGTTTTTTCAGGTTTCGGCGCCGAGAAAAAAGATGGTTCATGATCATGCAAATTCAGACGAGAGAACTTTTTAATACATCACAATTAAAATTTAACAAAATTTAATACCATACTAAAACACATATACAAAGATTACATTAGCCGTCATAACATTCAACATATTTTCTACACATCATTTCTGTTGTGTTCAAGGATCAAGTAAAATGGTTACAGCAAATCGCGAGAGCACAATTTACATAAAAAAAACAGTAACAAATTGTAATATGATTTTAAAAGTGGATCCCGTGCTCTCGTGAAGCAAAAAATAGATCAAAAAATCCAAACGTAAAAACCAAATAAACAAGCTTTAAATATATAAAAACATGTATATAAACGTTTAAAGTAGAGCTTAAAATTTTTATGAGTGTCAAAAAATATGAAAATCTGCTTATGATGTCGAAATAAGAAACGGGGAAAAACGAACGCAGAAAACCGAAAAAAAAATGAACACAAAATGCAGACTGTGTCATTTTTACTTTTATGGAGCTTTTGGAGAATAACAATGGATAAAATAAAATACGCTTAGGAGACGAACAAATAGTTTTCATTTTGTCGGATAGGACGTAAGAAACGTAAAGGAAAATACTTGTTGCATGCTGTTGAACAGCTTTTAATATCCAAAAATAAATCAGACGGATCTGTCAGACACACACACATATATTATATATATTGCACGCAAATATTGCACAACCTCCACA
>CM063500.1:113054312-113076812 GCA_032207245.1 Pardosa pseudoannulata | reverse complement strand
ATAAAATTATTTTTGTATGTTCTATATTGCATTCATTCCTTCAAACCATTATAATAACAATAGTATTAACCCCTTCCAGGTTCATTTTATTTCGGGATTATGGGTAAAAAAAATGTCAATTTTTTATGTTTATTTTCATACATACATAGCTTTTTAAACATAATAGCATCATTCGCATACAAAATTTCCTAAAAAGTAATGTAAAAAATGAATTTAAATAAATGAGTAATTTACGTGTATAGTTGGCTTTCTGTGCTGCAGAAATCATTAGACTTTGGAGTCAATTCACGCCAACTATAAATATAAAGCTTAGAATACCTAGCTTTTATTTTGAATTAAATTTTATTTGTATCCTTTTAATTTACATAAATGATTAATTATTAACACTAGATTGCCCGAGATTTCTTGTATACCTATATTGCCCAAAAACAGTCAAAATGACTGCATTGTGAAAAAATAACAAATATGTAAATAAACTTGTTTAAAATTAATTTTTAATACTATATAATAAAGGAGGGCGGAAGTAACTACAATTATTCATAAACCCATTTATATGTTTTAGATAAAGCCACCAAATTCTAAGAAATTGTGTCATTATATTTCATAAATGTTTTTCTAATTGAAATTAAAAAACAGTCAAAATGACTGCATTGGGCAATCTAGTGTTAATCAAAATTTGATCTGTATGATACAATCGAAAACACGGTACTGCACAGAGTCCAACATCGCAATCTGGACAGTAGAAACTTGTTTTCTCTTCTTACCTTCTTACCTCTACTGTCTCTCTTTCAGCAGCAAATAATCTACTAACCAGGAAAGTAAACAAAAGCATTCGAAACCATAAAAAGCGCATGTGAAATAATTCGGGAGAAACTGAATGCACAGTGTAAAATTTCACAATGCCCGAGCTACACTCGGGATGAGCTAGGATGGTACATTTCGCTTGCCCGAGTTCAGCTAGGGAAAAACCGGGAAGGGGTTAATGAAAAATTTATCAGTATCCCTATTTACTATAATTATGTACTTTTACTATTTGCTACGTCGCCGGTCACCAGTGGTCACCAATGCCCTGTAGCCAAGTCGAGTGCCGGGCACCAGTCATCCCCATGACAGTCAACGTGTTAATATTTCATCCAAAACTTTTATTTACAATCTTTTTATTATACTTACATCACCATACAAGTAACGCTTGTAACAATAAGTTACATTCGGTTACCCCGTGTCTTCGAAGGTGACATGCCGGGCAAGACCGGTTTGAATGCAAAGCGACTTCGGACTTCTCCCAGCCAATAGCGGTGTCCGTGAATTTTGGGGAATTTGGACCCTTTCCCCCCGCCGTTCTGGAGTGGACTCTTTTTTGTCTCCGCGAGGGTCGGAATTTTTTTGGACGGACAAGGTGGTTTCCAGAAATTTCTGACCTTCATTCATAAACATTTCTACACATCATAATTTTTACAATGACCTTTTCCCCCTATCAGTACTTTTATTAGTTTTCTACCAGTGTACTGTCGAAGTATCTTACCAAATCTCAACCTGTTATTTTAAGATTCGGGGTCTAGCAGACTGTGTCATAGCAATTGCAGGATTATTTGAGTCATAGAGAATGTGATGCATTCTTTTATTAACTTGTAAAGTACACAGTAAGAAATAATGGGAAATAATTCACAATTTTGTTTCTCTGTAAATGGTAGTGCAAAATCCCTGGAATTACGAGGTTTCCCCAAAGCACAAAAATTATAGTTCAAAACAACAGACTTAGTTTAAGATTCTTTAATTTAATAACTTATTGTTACACCGCTATAAGTTAAGTTTTTAATTTTATTTCCCAGAATATAATTACGGAGTCATAAAGTAAACACACCGCAGTATACTTAATTAACATTTACTAGTCCATACCTAGACTCACATGAAACAAGCATTGAAAAAAATATATAGTATTTCTTTCAAGCTCACTGAAAAAAAATTCAAGGAAACTCTGTTTGACCTCTCGTGAGAATAACCGTAGTCTGGATTTCTTTTTCTTTGTTAACACATTGTGTGCAGGTACATTTCGTAGCGGAATTTGTATCGGGAGCTGGCGTTTTGCACTTAAATTTAGTTATTCAGTTAAATATTAAAAGATCGAAAATGATTTCATTTTTTAACTGAATTTTCGTATTTTATATTGAAATATATAAACAATATATAAATAGAAATATATGAATACAGTCGAACTTTGATAACTCGAAGTCACAGGGGACCCCCAAAAATATTCGACTTATCCGAAGTTCGAGTTATCGAAGTTACCTACCATTTCTCTCAACAGGCATTTAAGATGGGTCGACACGGTTTAAATGGTTTGATATGTGCCATAATACTATAGTTGTAAGCATTTCAATTTTTAATGCCTATGTAAAACAACAAGAGAAGAATGGGGTGAAAAGGCTTATTAAAAATCACAAATTTTGGCCTCATTACATATTAATTAGTATACATACCATGTAAATCTCATTTGAAAAAAACAGTTTTTGTTGTTTGCATTTTTTAAGGGTTGGTGGAATTCACAAAGTCGCCTAATTTTTGAACACAGTTAAATAGTGTGTGGACAGTGGAGGAGACAATGGAAGGGAGGGGGGAAGGGCATTCCAAGAATGTGTGACGTAAGTGGATACCATTGCAATTCACAGAAAGAAGACATAGGTGGACTCGCATTCGAAGTTTTGAACTGAATTGTGTTTTTTACCGGGAAAATCTATCACAAAAACTTAAAAGATGTTCACTTCGAATTATCGAGACAGTTTTTTAATAAAAAACTTAAAAGATGTTCACTTCGAATTATCGAGACAGATTTTTAATAAAAAACTTAAAAGATGTTCACTTCGAATTATCGAGACAGTTTTTTAATAAAAAGTATAGAAATGATTCGGGATTTGATTAAAAGTTCGAGATAGCGGATTATTCGACTTATAGGAAGTCGAGTTATCGAAGTTCGACTGTAACAACCATAAGATTTTTGTAAACAAAAAATATATTTTTTAGTGGATAAATTTATAATAGTATCCTAAATATGAAAAATCAAATAGAAATAGTAGTATATAGTTTTAATTTTTTCGAGTTATGTTATATATAAACATTTTTACATTATAAAAAAATAAAAACAGTAATCATAAAACTAATAATGTAAAAACTAGTTTTTAAAATACATCTATAAGAAATCCACGACTCAAAATAAAAGTTCGAAGAAAATGTAATAAATTAACTGTTTAAATGTAAAATATGAAATAGAGGATATAACAGTGTTAACACATTGTGTGCGGGTACATTTCGTAGCGGAATTGTAATCGGAACGAACGTTTTAAGTGTAAATTTAGTTATTCAGTTAAATCTCAATAGATCGAAAATTATTTCACTTTTTAACCAACTTTTCGTATTTTATATTGAAATATATAAATAACAGACATAAGATTTTTGTAAACAAAAATATATTTTTAGGGGATAAATTTATTATAGTATCGTAAATATGACAATTCAAATAGAAATAGTAGTATATAGTTTTAATTTTTTCGAGTTATGTTATATATAAACATTTTTACATTATAAAAAATGAAAAGAGCAATCCTAAAACTAATAATGTAAAAACTAGTTTTTATTTGTCTAAATTTTTCCAGAATCTATGTAGTAGACAAGAACATTCGGCTTCGATTTCTTGTGTATACAGTTATTTTTGTACCCATAAACAAACCATGTTGTTACACTAACCCGTACTAGTACGTTATCCACACTCAAGTATCAATCGTCAGAAAACGTACTAGTACGAGTCCTGTATACTATGTGTTAATTCATTAACTTATGTGAAACACCTCGCTATATTAAAAATGAGTACTACCATATTAAGAAGTTCTGATGATTCAAAATTTGAGAAACTGAAAATGAATTATTAAAGCACTTACTTTGATGCCCTCATGAAATAGTTATTAAAAATATTATATAAGTGTGTGTGTATTCATAACTGTGTATACGGTTATGTTTGTACCCAGAAAAACAACCCATGTTGTTACACTAACCCGTACTAGTACGTTATCCACACTCAAGTATCAATCGTCAGAAAACGTACTAGTACGAGTCCTGTATACAATGTGTTAATTCATTAACTTATGTGAAACACCTCGCTATATTAAAAATGAGTACTACCATATTAAGAAGTTCTGATGATTCAAAATTTGAGAAAACCGAAAATGAATTATTAAAGCACTTACTTTGATGCCCTCATGAAATAGTTATTAAAAATATTATATAAGTGTGTGAGTATTCATAACTGTGTATACGGTTATGTTTGTACCCAGAAAAACAACCCACGTTGTTACACTAACCCGTACTAGTACGTTCTCCACACTCAAGTATCAATCGTCAGAAAACGTACTAGTACGAGTCCTGTATACAATGTGTTAATTCATTAACTTATGTGAAACACCTCGCTATATTAAAAATGAGTACTACCATATTAAGAAGTTCTGATGATTCAAAATTTGAGAAACCGAAAATGAATTATTAAAGCACTTACTTTGTTGCCCTCGTGAAATAGTTATTAAAAATATTATATAAGTGTGTGTGTATTCATAACTGTGTATACGGTTATTTTTGTACCCAGAAAAACAACCCATGTTGTTACACTAACCCGTACTAGTACGTTATCCACACTCAAGTATCAATCGTCAGAAAACGTACTAGTACGAGTCCTGTATACTATGTGTTAATTCATTAACTTATGTGAAACACCTCGCTATATTAAAAATGAGTACTACCATATTAAGAAGTTCTGATGATTCAAAATTTGAGAAACTGAAAATGAATTATTAAAGCACTTACTTTGATGCCCTCATGAAATAGTTATTAAAAATATTATATAAGTGTGTGTGTATTCATAACTGTGTATACGGTTATGTTTGTACCCAGAAAAACAACCCATGTTGTTACACTAACCCGTACTAGTGTGTTATCCACACTCAAGTATCAATCGTCAGAAAACGTACTAGTACGAGTCCTGTATACAATGTGTTAATTCATTAACTTATGTGAAACACCTCGCTATATTAAAAATGAGTACTACCATATTAAGAAGTTCTGATGATTCAAAATTTGAGAAACCGAAAATGAATTATTAAAGCACTTACTTTGTTGCCCTCGTGAAATAGTTATTAAAAATATTATATAAGTGTGTGTGTATTCATAACTGTGTATACGGTTATTTTGTTTGTACCCAGAAAAAAACAACCCATGTTGTTACACTAACCCGTACTAGTACGTTATCCACACTCAAGTATCAATCGTCAGAAAACGTACTAGTACGAGTCCTGTATACAATGTGTTAATTCATTAACTTATGTGAAACACCTCGCTATATTAAAAATGAGTACTACCATATTAAGAAGTTCTGATGATTCAAAATTTGAGAAACCGAAAATGAATTATTAAAGCACTTACTTTGTTGCCCTCGTGAAATAGTTATTAAAAATATTATATAAGTGTGTGTGTATTCATAACTGTGTATACGGTTATTTTTGTACCCAGAAAAACAACCCATGTTGTTACACTAACCCGTACTAGTACGTGTCCCGCTCTCAAGTATCAATCGTCAGAAAACGTACTAGTACGAGTCCTGTATACTATGTGTTAATTCATTAACTTATGTGAAACACCTCGCTATATTAAAAATGAGTACTACCATATTAAGAAGTTCTGATGATTCAAAATTTGAGAAACTGAAAATGAATTATTAAAGCACTTACTTTGATGCCCTCATGAAATAGTTATTAAAAATATTATATAAGTGTGTGTGTATTCATAACTGTGTATACGGTTATGTTTGTACCCAGAAAAACAACCCATGTTGTTACACTAACCCGTACTAGTACGTTATCCACACTCAAGTATCAATCGTCAGAAAACGTACTAGTACGAGTCCTGTATACAATGTGTTAATTCATTATCTTATGTGAAACACCTCGCTATATTAAAAATGAGTGCTACCATATTACGAAGTCCGATGAAAATTTGAGAAACTGAAAATGAATTATTAAAGCACTTACTTTGATGCCCTCATGAAATAGTTATTAAAAATATTATATAAGTGTGTGTGTATTCATAACTGTGTATACGGTTATGTTTGTACCCAGAAAAACAACCCATGTTGTTACACTAACCCGTACTAGTACGTTATCCACACTCAAGTATCAATCGCCAAAAAATGTACTAGTATCAGTCCTGTATACAATGTGTTAATTCATTATCTTATGGGAAACACCTCGCTATGTTAAAAATGAGTGCTACCATATTACGAAGTCCTGATGATCCAAAATTTGAGAAACTGAAAATAAATTATTAAAGCACTTACTTTGATGCCCTCATGAAATACTTATTAAAAATATTATATAAGTGTGTGTGTGTATTCATAACTGTGTATACGGTTATGTTTGTACCCAGAAAAACAACCCATGTTGTTACACTAACCCGTACTAGTACGTTATCCACACTCAAGTATCAATCGTCAGAAAACGTACTAGTACGAGTCCTGTATACTATGTGTTAATTCATTAACTTATGTGAAACACCTCGCTATATTAAAAATGAGTACTACCATATTAAGAAGTTCTGATGATTCAAAATTTGAGAAACTGAAAATGAATTATTAAAGCACTTACTTTGATGCCCTCATGAAATAGTTATTAAAAATATTATATAAGTGTGTGTGTATTCATAACTGTGTATACGGTTATTTTTGTACCCAGAAAAACAACCCATGTTGTTACACTAACCCGTACTAGTACGTGTCCCGCTCTCAAGTATCAATCGCCAAAAAATGTACTAGTATCAGTCCTGTATACAATGTGTTAATTCATTATCTTATGGGAAACACCTCGCTATGTTAAAAATGAGTGATACCATATTACGAAGTCCTGATGATCCAAAATTTGAGAAACCGAAAATGAATTATTAAAGCACTTACTTTGATGCCCTCATGAAATAGTTATTAAAAATATTATATAAGTGTGTGTATTCATAACTGTGTATACGGTTATGTTTGTACCCAGAAAAACAACCCATGTTGTTACACTAACCCGTACTAGTACGTTATCCACACTCAAGTATCAATCATCAGAAAACGTACTAGTACGAGTCCTGTATACTATGTGTTAATTCATTAAACTTATGTGAAACACCTCGCTATATTAAAAATGAGTACTACCATATTACGAAGTCCTGATGATCCAAAATTTGAGAAACTGAAAATAAATTATTAAAGCACTTACTTTGATGCCCTCATGAAATAGTTATTAAAAATATTATATAAGTGTGTGTGTATTCATAACTGTGTATACGGTTATTTTTGTACCAAGAAAAACAACCCATTTTGTTACACTAACCCGTACTAATACGTGTCCCGCTCTCAAGTATCAATCGTCAGAAAACTTACTAGTACGAGTCCTGTATACTATGTGTTAATTCATTAACTTATGTGAAACACCTCGCTATATTAAAAATGAGTACTACCATATTAAGAAGTTCTGATGATTCAAAATTTGAGAAACTGAAAATGAATTATTAAAGCACTTACTTTGATGCCCTCATGAAATAGTTATTAAAAATATTATATAAGTGTGTGTGTATTCATAACTGTGTATACGGTTATTTTTGTACCCAGAAAAACAACCCATGTTGTTACACTAACCCGTACTAGTACGTGTCCCCTCTCAAGTATCAATCGTCAAAAAATGTACTAGTATCAGTCCTGTATACAATGTGTTAATTCATTATCTTATGGGAAACACCTCGCTATGTTAAAAATGAGTGCTACCATATTACGAAGTCCTGATGATCCAAAATTTGAGAAACTGAAAATAAATTATTAAAGCACTTACTTTGATGCCCTCATGAAATAGTTATTAAAAATATTATATAAGTGTGTGTGTATTCATAACTGTGTATACGGTTATTTTTGTACCCAGAAAAACAACCCATGTTGTTACACTAACCCGTACTAGTACGTGTCCCGCGCTCAAGTATCAATCGTCAGAAAACGTACTAGTACGAGTCCTGTATACTATGTGTTAATTCATTAACTTATGTGAAACACCTCGCTATATTAAAAATGAGTACTACCATATTAAGAAGTTCTGATGATTCAAAATTTGAGAAACTGAAAATGAATTATTAAAGCACTTACTTTGATACCCTCATGAAATAATTATTAAAAATATTATATAAGTGTGTGTGTATTCATAACTGTGTATACGGTTATTTTTGTACCCAGAAAAACAACCCATGTTGTTACACTAACCCGTACTAGTACGTGTCCCCTCTCAAGTATCAATCGCCAAAAAATGTACTAGTATCAGTCCTGTATACAATGTGTTAATTCATTATCTTATGTGAAACACCTCGCTATATTAAAAATGAGTACTACCATATTAAAAAGTTCTGATGATTCAAAATTTGAGAAACTGAAAATGAATTATTAAAGCACTTACTTTGATACCCTCATGAAATAATTATTAAAAATATTATATGTATATAAGTGTGTGTGTATTCATAACTTCCTGTGTATACGGTTATTTTTGTACCCAGAAAAACAACCCATGTTGTTACACTAACCCGTACTAGTACGTGTCCCCTCTCAAGTATCAATCGCCAAAAAATGTACTAGTATCAGTCCTGTATACAATGTGTTAATTCATTATCTTATGGGAAACACCTCGCTATGTTAAAAATGAGTGCTACCATATTACGAAGTCCTGATGATCCAAAATTTGAGAAACTGAAAATAAATTATTAAAGCACTTACTTTGATGCCCTCATGAAATAGTTATTAAAAATATTATATAAGTGTGTGTGTATTCATAACTGTGTATACGGTTATTTTTGTACCCAGAAAAACAACCATGTTGTTTACACTAACCCGTACTAGTACGTTATCCACACTCAAGTATCAATCGTCAGAAAACGTACTAGTACGAGTCCTGTATACTATGTGTTAATTCATTAACTTATGTGAAACACCTCGCTATATTAAAAATGAGTACTACCATATTAAGAAGTTTCTGATGATCCAAAATTTGAGAAACTGAAAATGAATTATTAAAGCACTTACTTTGATGCCCTCATGAAATAGTTATTAAAAATATTATATAAGTGTGTGTGTATTCATAACTGTGTATACGGTTATTTTTGTACCCAGAAAAACAACCCATGTTGTTACACTAACCCGTACTAGTACGTGTCCCGCTCTCAAGTATCAATCGTCAGAAAACGTACTAGTACGAGTCCTGTATACTATGTGTTAATTCATTAACTTATGTGAAACACCTCGCTATATTAAAAATGAGTACTACCATATTACGAAGTCCTGATGATCCAAAATTTGAGAAACTGAAAATGAATTATTAAAGCACTTACTTTGATGCCCTCATGAAATACTTATTAAAAATATTATATAAGTGTGTGTGTGTATTCATAACTGTGTATACGGTTATTTTTGTACATAGAAAAACAACCCATGTTGTTACACTAACCCGTACTAGTACGTGTCCCGCTCTCAAGTATCAATCGTCAGAAAACGTACTAGTACGAGTCCTGTTATACAATGTGTTAATTCATTAACTTATGTGAAACACCTCGCTATATTAAAAATGAGTACTACCATATTAAGAAGTTCTGATGATTCAAAATTTGAGAAACTGAAAATGAATTATTAAAGCACTTACTTTGATGCCCTCATGAAATAGTTATTAAAAAATATTATATAAGTGTGTGTGCATTCATAACTGTGTATACGGTTATTTTTGTACCCATAAAAACAACCCATGTTGTTACACTAACCCGTACTAGTACGTTCTCCACACTCAAGTATCAATCGTCAGAAAACGTACTAGTACGAGTCCTGTATACTATGTGTTAATTCATTAACTTATGTGAAACACCTCGCTATATTAAAAATGAGTACTACCATATTAAGAAGTTCTGATGATTCAAAATTTGAGAAACTGAAAAATGAATTATTAAAGCACTTACTTTGATGCCCTCATGAAATAGTTATTAAAAAAATATTATATAAGTGTGTGTGTATTCATAACTGTGTATACGGTTATTTTTGTACCCAGAAAAACAACCCATGTTGTTACACTAACCCGTACTAGTACGTGTCCCCTCTCAAGTATCAATCGCCAAAAAATGTACTAGTATCAGTCCTGTATACAATGTGTTAATTCATTATCTTATGTGAAACACCTCGCTATATAAAAAATGAGTACTACCATATTAAGAAGTTCTGATGATTCAAAATTTGAGAAACCGAAAATGAATTATTAAAGCACTTACTTTGATGCCCTCGTGAAATAGTTATTAAAAATATTATATAAGTGTGTGTGTATTCATAACTGTGTATACGGTTATGTGTACCCAGAAAAACAACCCATGTTGTTACACTAACCAGTACTAGTACGTTATCCACCCTCAAGTATCAATCGTCAGAAAACGTACTAGTACGAGTCCTGTATACTATGTGTTAATTCATTAACTTATGTGAAACACCTCGCTATATTAAAAATGAGTACTACCATATTAAAAAGTTCTGATGATTCAAAATTTGAGAAACTGAAAAGGAATTATTAAAGCACTTACTTTGATGCCCTCATGAAATAGTTATTAAAAATATTATATAAGTGTGTGTGTATTCATAACTGTGTATACGGTTATTTTTGTACCAAGAAAAAACAACCCATGTTGTTACACTAACCCGTACTAGTACGTTCTCCACACTCAAGTATCAATCGTCAGAAACGTACTAGTACGAGTCCTGTATACTATGTGTTAATTCATTAACTTATGTGAAAACACCTCGCTATATTAAAATGAGTACTACCATATTAAGAAGTTCTGATGATTCAAAATTTGAGAACTGAAAATGAATTATTAAAGCACTTACTTTGATGCCCTCATGAAATAGTTATTAAAAAATATTATATAAGTGTGTGTGTATTCATAACTGTGTATACGGTTATTTTTGTACATAGAAAAACAACCCATGTTGTTACACTAACCCGTACTAGTACGTTCTCCACACTCAAGTATCAATCGTCAGAAAACGTACTAGTACGAGTCCTGTATACTATGTGTTAATTCATTAACTTATGTGAAACACCTCGCTATATTAAAAATGAGTACTACCATATTAAGAAGTTCTGATGATTCAAATTTGAGAAACTGAAAATGAATTATTAAAGCACTTACTTTTTTGCCCTCATGAAATAGTTATTAAAAAAAATATTATATAAGTGTGTGTGCATTCATAACTGTGTATACGGTTATTTTGTACCCAGAAAAACAACCCATGTTGTTACACTAACCCGTACTAGTACGTTTCTCCACTCAAGTATCAATCGTCAGAAAAACGTACTAGTACGAGTCCTGTATACTATGTGTTAATTCATTAACTTATGTGAAACACCCTCGCTATTATTAAAAAATGAGTACTACCATATTAAGAAGTTCTGATGATTCAAAATTTGAGAAACTGAAAATGAATTATTAAAGCACTTACTTTGTTGCCCTCATGAAATAGTTATTTAAAAAATATTATATAAGTGTGTGTATTCATAACTGTGTATACGGTTATTTTTGTACCCAGAAAAACAACCCATGTTGTTACACTAACCCGTACTAGTACGTGTCCCGCTCTCAAGTATCAATCGTCAGAAAATGTACTAGTACGAGTCCTGTATACTATGTGTTAATTCATTAACTTATGTGAAACACCTCGCTATATTAAAAATGAGTACTACCATATTAAGAAGTTCTGATGATTCAAAATTTGAGAAACCGAAAATGAATTATTAAAGCACTTACTTTGATGCCCTCATGAAATAGTTATTAAAAAATATTATATAAGTGTGTGTGTATTCATAACTGTGTATACGGTTATGTTTGTACCCAGAAAAACAACCCATGTTGTTACACTAACCCGTACTAGTACGTTCTCCACACTCAAGTATCAATCGTCAGAAAACGTACTAGTACGAGTCCTGTATACTATGTGTTAATTCATTAACTTATGTGAAACACCTCGCTATATTAAAAATGAGTACTACCATATTAAGAAGTTCTGATGATTCAAAATTTGAGAAACTGAAAATGAATTATTAATGCACTTACTTTGATGCCCTCATGAAATAGTTATTAAAAAAATATTATATAAGTGTGTGTGTATTCATAACTGTGTATACGGTTATTTTTGTACCCAGAAAAACAACCCATGTTGTTACACTAACCCGTACTAGTACGTTCTCCACACTCAAGTATCAATCGTCAGAAAAACGTACTAGTACGAGTCCTGTATACTATGTGTTAATTCATTAACTTATGTGAAACACCTCGCTATAAAAATGAGTACTACCATATTTAAGAAGTTCTGATGATTCAAAATTTGAGAAACCGAAAATGAATTATTAAAGCACTTACTTTGATGCCCTCATGAAATAGTTATTAAAAATATTATATAAGTGTGTGTGTATTCATAACTGTGTATACGGTTATTTTTGTACCCAGAAAAACAACCCATGTTGTTACACTAACCGTACTAGTACGTTATCCACACTCAAGTATCAATCGTCAAAAACTTACTAGTACGAGTCCTGTATACA
Organism: Pardosa pseudoannulata; assembly: GCA_032207245.1. Taxonomy (NCBI): domain Eukaryota; kingdom Metazoa; phylum Arthropoda; class Arachnida; order Araneae; family Lycosidae; genus Pardosa; species Pardosa pseudoannulata. Next base: position 113,064,141 of record CM063500.1, on the reverse strand, counting down.
ATGTGTTAATGCATTATCTTATGTGAAACTCCTCGCTATATAAAAAATGAGTACTACCATATTAAAAAGTTCTGATGATTCAAAATTTGAGAAACTGAAAAGGAATTGTTAAAGCACTTACTTTGATGCCCTCATGAAATAGTTATTAAAAATATTATATATAAGTGTGTGTGTATTCATAACTGTGTATACGGTTATGTTTGTACCCAGAAAAACAACCCATGTTGTTACACTAACCCGTACTAGTACGTTATCCACACTCAAGTATCAATCGTCAGAAAAACGTACTAGTACGAGTCCTGTATACATTGTGTTAATGCATTATCTTATGTGAAACTCCTCGCTATATAAAAAATGAGTACTACCATATTAAAAAGTTCTGATGATTCAAAATTTGAGAAACTGAAAATGAATTATTAAAGCACTTACTTTGATGCCCTCATGAAATACTTATTAAAAATATTATATAAGTGTGTGTGTGTATTCATAACTGTGTATACGGTTATTTTTGTACCCAGAAAAACAACCCATGTTGTTACACTAACCCGTACTAGTACGTGACCCGCTCTCAAGTATCAATCGTCAGAAAACGTACTAGTACGAGTCCTGTATACTATGTGTTAATTCATTAAACTTATGTGAAACACCTCGCTATATAAAAAATGAGTACTACCATATTAAAAAGTTCTGATGATTCAAAATTTGAGAAACTGAAAATGAATTATTAAGCACTTACTTTGATGCCCTCATGAAATAGTTATTAAAAATATTATATAAGTGTGTGTGTATTCATAACTGTGTATACGGTTATTTTTGTACCCAGAAAAACAACCCATGTTGTTACACTAACCCGTACTAGTACGTGTCCCGCGCTCAAGTATCAATCGTCAAAAACTTACTAGTACGAGTCCTGTATACAATGTGTTAATTCATTAACTTATGTGAAACACCTCGCTATATTAAAAATGAGTAATACCATATTAAGAAGTTCTGATGATTCAAAATTTGAGAAACCGAAAATGAATTATTAAAGCACTTACTTTGATGCCCTCATGAAATAGTTATTAAAAATATTATATAAGTGTGTGTGTATTCATAACTGTGTATACGGTTATGTTTGTACCCAGAAAAACAACCCATGTTGTTACACTAACCCGTACTAGTACGTTATCCACACTCAAGTATCAATCGTCAGAAAACGTACTAGTACGAGTCCTGTATACTATGTGTTAATTCATTAACTTATGTGAAACACCTCGCTATATTAAAAATGAGTACTACCATATTAAGAAGTTCTGATGATTCAAAATTTGAGAAACTGAAAATGAATTATTTAAAGCACTTACTTTGATGCCCTCATGAAATAGTTATTAAAAATATTATAAGTGTGTGTGTATTCATAACTGTGTATACGGTTATGTTTGTACCCAGAAAAACAACCCATGTTCTTACACTAACCCGTACTAGTACGTTATCCACACTCAAGTATCAATCGTCAGAAAACGTACTAGTACGAGTCCTGTATACTATGTGTTAATTCATTAACTTATGTGAAACACCTCGCTATATTAAAAATGAGTACTACCATATTAAGAAGTTCTGATGATTCAAAATTTGAGAAACTGAAAATGAATTATTAAAGCACTTACTTTGATGCCCTCATGAAATAGTTATTAAAAATATTATATAAGTGTGTGTGTATTCATAACTGTGTATACGGTTATTTTTGTACCCAGAAAAACAAACCCATGTTGTTACACTAACCCGTACTAGTACGTTCTCCACACTCAAGTATCAATCGTCAGAAAACGTACTAGTACGAGTCCTGTATACTATGTGTTTAATTCATTAACTTATGTGAAACACCTCGCTATATTAAAAATGAGTACTACCATATTAAGAAGTTCTGATGATTCAAAATTTGAGAAACTGAAAATGAATTATTAAAGCACTTACTTTGATGCCCTCATGAAATAGTTATTAAAAAATATTATATAGTGTGTGTGTATTCATAACTGTGTATACGGTTATGTTTGTACCCAGAAAAACAACCCATGTTGTTACACTAACCCGTACTAGTACGTTATCCACACTCAAGTATCAATCGTCAGAAAACGTACTAGTACGAGTCCTGTATACTATGTGTTAATTCATTAACTTATGTGAAACACCTCGCTATATTAAAAATGAGTACTACCATATTAAGAAGTTCTGATGATTCAAAATTTGAGAAACTGAAAAATGAATTATAAAAGCACTTACTTTGATTGCCCTCATGAAATACTTATTAAAAATATTATATAAGTGTGTGTGTGTATTCATAACTGTGTATACGGTTATTTTTGTACCCAGGAAAAAACAAACCCATGTTGTTACACTAACCCGTACTAGTACGTTTCCCGCGCTCAAGTATCAATCGTCAGAAAACGTACTAGTACGAGTCCTGTATACTATGTGTTAATTCATTAACTTATGTGAAACACCTCGCTATATTAAAAATGAGTACTACCGTATTAAGAAGTTCTGATGATTCAAAATTTGAGAAACTGAAAATGAATTATTAAAGCACTTACTTTGATGCCCTCATGAAATAGTTATTAAAAATATTATATAAGTGTGTGTGTATTCATAACTGTGTATACGGTTATTTTTGTACCCACAAACAAACCATGTTGTTACACTAACCGTACTAGTACGTTCTCCACACTCAAGTATCAATCGTCAGAAAAACGTACTAGTACGAGTCCTGTATACTATGTGTTTAATTCATTAACTTATGTGAAACACCTCGCTATATTAAAAATGAGTACTACCATATTAAGGAAGTTCTGATGATTCAAAATTTGAGAAACTGAAAATGAATTATTAAAGCACTTACTTTGATGCCCTCATGAAATAGTTATTAAAAAATATTATATAAGTGTGTGTGTATTCATAACTGTGTATACGGTTATTTTTGTACCCACAAACAAACCATGTTGTTACACTAACCGTACTAGTACGTTCTCCACACTCAAGTATCAATCGTCAGAAAAAGTACTAGTACGTGTCCTGTATACTATGTGTTAATTCATTAACTTATGTGAAACACCTTGCTATATTAAAAATGAGTGATACCATATTACGAAGTCCAAAATTTGAGAAACTGAAAATGAATTATTAAAGCACTTACTTTGATGCCCTCATGAAATACTTATTAAAAATATTATATAAGTGTGTGTGTGTATTCATAACTGTGTATACGGTTATTTTTGTACCCAGAAAAAACAACCCATGTTGTTACACTAACCCGTACTAGTACGTTCTCCACACTCAAGTATCAATCGTCAGAAAACGTACTAGTACGAGTTCCTGTATACTATGTGTTAATTCATTAACTTATGTGAAACACCTCGCTATATTAAAAATGAGTTACTACCATATTAAGAAGTTTCTGATGATTCAAAATTTGAGAAACTGAAAATGAACTATTAAAAGCACTTACTTTGATGCCCTCATGAAATAGTTATTAAAAATATTATATAAGTGTGTGTGTATTCATAACTGTGTATACGGTTATGTTTGTACCCAGAAAAACAACCCATGTTGTTACACTAACCGTACTAGTACGTTATCCCACACTCAAGTATCAATCGTCAGAAAACGTACTAGTACGAGTCCTGTATACTAATGTGTTAATTCATTAACTTATGTGAAACACCTCGCTATATTAAAAATGAGTACTACCATATTAAGAAGTTCTGATGATTCAAAATTTGAGAAACTGAAAATGAATTATTAAAGCACTTACTTTGATGCCCTCATGAAATAGCTATTAAAAATATTATATAAATGTGTGTGTGTATTCATAACTGTGTATACGGTTATGTTTGTACCCAGAAAAACACCCATGTTGTTACACTAACCCGTACTAGTACGTTATCCACACTCAAGTATCAATCGTCAGAAAACGTACTAGTACGAGTCCTGTATACTATGTGTTAATTCATTAACTTATGTGAAACACCTCGCTATATTAAAAATGAGTACTACCGTATTAAGAAGTTCTGATGATTCAAAATTTGAGAAACTGAAAATGAATTATTAAAGCACTTACTTTGATGCCCTCATGAAATAGTTATTAAAAAATATTATATAAGTGTGTGTGTATTCATAACTGTGTATACGGTTATTTTTGTACCAAGAAAAACAACCCATGTTGTTACACTAACCCGTACTAGTACGTTATCCACACTCAAGTATCAATCGTCAGAAAACGTACTAGTACGAGTCCTGTATACAATGTGTTAATTCATTAACTTATGTGAAACACCTCGCTATATTAAAAATGAGTACTACCATATTAAGAAGTTCTGATGATTCAAAATTTGAGAAACCGAAAATGAATTATTAAAGCACTTACTTTGATGCCCTCATGAAATAGTTATTAAAAATATTATATAAGTGTGTGTGTATTCATAACTGTGTATACGGTTATGTTTGTACCCAGAAAAACAACCCATGTTGTTACACTAACCCGTACTAGTACGTTATCCACACTCAAGTATCAATCGTCAGAAAACGTACTAGTACGAGTCCTGTATACTATGTGTTAATTCATTAACTTATGTGAAACACCTCGCTATATTAAAAATGAGTACTACCATATTAAGAAGTTCTGATGATTCAAAATTTGAGAAACTGAAAATGAATTATTAAAGCACTTACTTTGATGCCCTCATGAAATAGTTATTAAAAATATTATATAAGTGTGTGTGTATTCATAACTGTGTATACGGTTATTTTTGTACCCAGAAAAACAACCCATGTTGTTACACTAACCCGTACTAGTACGTTATCCACACTCAAGTATCAATCGTCAAAAAATATACTAGTACGAGTCCTGTATACAATGTGTTAATGCATTTTCTTATGTGAAACACCTTGCTATATTAAAAATGAGTGATACCATATTACGAAGTCCAAAATTTGAGAAACTGAAAATGAATTATTAAAGCACTTACTTTGATGCCCTCATGAAATACTTATTAAAAATATTATATAAGTGTGTGTGTGTATTCATAACTTTGTATACGGTTATGTTTGTACCCAGAAAAACAACCATGTTGTTACACTAACCCGTACTAGTACGTTATCCACACTCAAGTATCAATCGTCAGAAAACGTACTAGTACGAGTCCTGTATACTATGTGTTAATTCATTAACTTATGTGAAACACCTCGCTATATTAAAAATGAGTACTACCATATTAAGAAGTTCTGATGATTCAAAATTTGAGAAACTGAAAATGAATTATTAAAGCACTTACTTTGATGCCCTCATGAAATAGTTATTAAAAATATTATATAAGTGTGTGTGTATTCATAACTGTGTATACGGTTATTTTTGTACCCAGAAAAACAACCCATGTTGTTACACTAACCCGTACTAGTACGTTATCCACACTCAAGTATCAATCGTCAGAAAACGTACTAGTACGAGTCCTGTATACTATGTGTTAATTCATTAACTTATGTGAAACACCTCGCTATATTAAAAATGAGTACTACCATATTAAGAAGTTCTGATGATTCAAAATTTGAGAAACTGAAAATGAATTATTAAAGCACTTACTTTGATGCCCTCATGAAATAGTTATTAAAAATATTATATAAGTGTGTGTGTGTATTCATAACAGTGTATACGGTTATGTTTGTACCCAGAAAAAACAACCCATGTTGTTACACTAACCCGTACTAGTACGTTATCCCACACTCAAGTATCAATCGTCAGAAAACGTACTAGTACGAGTCCTGTATACTATGTGTTAATTCATTAACTTATGTGAAACACCTCGCTATATTAAAAATGAGTACTACCATATTAAGAAGTTCTGATGATTCAAAATTTGAGAAACTGAAAATGAATTATTAAAGCACTTACTTTGATGCCCTCATGAAATAGTTATTAAAAATATTATATAAGTGTGTGTGTATTCATAACTGTGTATACGGTTATTTTTGTACCCAGAAAAACAACCCATTTTGTTACACTAAAACCCGTACTAGTACGTTCTCCACACTCAAGTATCAATCGTCAGAAAACGTACTAGTACGAGTCCTGTATACTATGTGTTAATTTCATTAACTTATGTGAAACACCTCGCTATATTAAAAATGAGTACTACCATATTAAGAAGTTTCTGATGATTCAAAATTTGAGAAACTGAAAATGAATTATTAAAGCACTTACTTTGATGCCCTCATGAAATAGTTATTAAAAATATTATATAAGTGTGTGTGTATTCATAACTGTGTATACGGTTATGTTTGTACCCAGAAAAACAACCCATGTTGTTACACTAACCCGTACTAGTACGTTATCCACACTCAAGTATCAATCGTCAGAAACGTACTAGTACGAGTCCTGTATACTATGTGTTAATTCATTAACTTATGTGAAACACCTCGCTATATTAAAAATGAGTACTACCATATTAAGAAGTTCTGATGATTCAAAATTTGAGAAAACTGAAAATGAATTATTAAAGCACTTACTTTGATGCCCTCATGAAAATAGTTATTAAAAAATATTATATAAGTGTGTGTGTATTCATAACTGTGTATACGGTTATTTTTGTACCCAGAAAAACAACCCATGTTGTTACACTAACCGTACTAGTACGTTCTCCACACTCAAGTATCAATCGTCAGAAAACGTACTAGTACGAGTCCTGTATACTATGTGTTAATTCATTAACTTATGTGAAACACCTCGCTATATTAAAAATGAGTACTACCGTATTAAGAAGTTCTGATGATTCAAAATTTGAGAAAACTGAAAATGAATTATTAAAAGCACTTACTTTGATGCCCTCATGAAATAATTATTAAAAATATTATATGTATATAAGTGTGTGTGTGTATTCATTCATAACTTCCTGTGTATACGGTTATTTTTGTACCCAGAAAAACAACCCATGTTGTTACACTAACCCGTACTAGTACGTGTCCCCTCTCAAGTATCAATCGTCAGAAAAAACGTACTAGTACGAGTCCTGTATACTATTGTGTTAATTCATTAACTTATATGAAACACCTCGCTATATTAAAAATGAGTACTACCATATTAAGAAGTTCTGATGATTCAAAATTTGAGAAACTGAAAATGAATTATTAAAGCACTTACTTTGATGCCCTCATGAAATAGTTATTAAAAATATTATATAAGTGTGTGTGTATTCATAACTGTGTATACGGTTATTTTTGTACCCAGAAAAACAACCCATGTTGTTACACTAACCCGTACTAGTACGTGTCCCGCTCTCAAGTATCAATCGTCAGAAAACGTACTAGTACTTTTCCTGCATACAATGTGTTAATTCATTATCTTATGTGAAACACCTCGCTATATTAAAAATGGGTGCTACCAAATTACGAAGTCCTGATGATCCAAAATTTGAGAAACTGAAAATGAATTATTAAAGCACTTACTTTGATGCCCTCATGAAATAGTTATTAAAAATATTATATAAGTGTGTGTGTATTCATAACTGTGTATACGGTTATTTTTGTACCCAGAAAAACAACCCATGTTGTTACACTAACCCGTACTAGTACGTGTCCCGCGCTCAAGTATCAATCGTCAAAAAATGTACTAGTATCAGTCCTGTATACAATGTGTTAATTCATTATCTTATGTGAAGCACATCGCTATATTAAAAATGAGTGCTACTATATTACGAAGTCCTGATGATCCAAAATTTGAGAAAATGAAAATGAATTATTAAAGCACTTACTTTGATGCCCTCATGAAATAGTTATTAAAAATATTATATGTATATAAGTGTGTGTATGTATATTCATAACTTCCTGTGTATACGGTTATTTTTGCACCCATAAACAAACCATGTTGTTACACTAACCCTTACTAGTATGTGACCCGCGCTCAAGTATCAATCGTCAGAAAACGTACTAGTACGTGTCATTCTTCAGAACACATACTAGTACTTTTCCCGCATACAATGTGTTAATTCATTATCTTATGTGAAACACCTCGCTATATTAAAAATGAGTGCTACCATATTACGAAGTCCTGATGATCCAAAATTTGAGAAACTGAAAATGAATTATTAAAGCACTTACTTTGAAGACCTCATGAAATACTTATTAAAAATATTTTATGTATATAAGTGTGTGTGTGTATTCATACTTCCTGTGTATACTGTTATTTTTGTACCCAAAAACAAACCATTTTGTTACACTAACCCGTACTATTACCTGACCCGCGCTCAAGTATCAATCGTCAGAAAAAGTCCTAGTACATGTCCCGCATACAGTGTGTTAATATTTTTTCTTTTTATTTTTCCTCTATATCTTGTAAAAGAGTGGAAGCTATTTTGCGTTACTGTAAATTTCTTCAGCCATTTTCCATAGCTCTTCGATGATATCATAAAAATTCAGGCTTGAAATTAAACTTACCCGTTAAAAAAAATGTACTACCATGTTTGTGTAAGTTATGATCTGACGTGAGTAGATTTAATCTGATTTTCACCACCTGCTCTAAAAAAAATAGTCTTCTAGAAAAACGTTCCTTACAGTTACACGTTCTTCCGTATCGTTTTCCAATGAAAATTGCTTCTCAGAATATAATGGTTTTCTTCGTTGATTATCCAATTCGCCTTGTATTCCAAATTTCATTTTAAGAAAACATTTCAAAAATTCAATTTTTTTTCATTCTTAATATATTCGGACATTTTTTTAATCGTTTAAAACAAAACCCATTGAAATATTCGAATTAAATGCTGTAAAAATATATGATCTTTGCATTTAATATTAGTCTGTATCGGTTATATGGTCAACTCAGCGGTCCAGAAAAATCAAACCCTATAAGCGGGGTGATCATATATGCGGAACAATACAACCCTATTGAATTGTGACAGGATTATATTCACCTATTAGTATGTAGTACTCATAAACAAATAATTGTACTTTAAGAAACTTTTAAAATTAATTCGAGAAGTAAAAACTACATTAAAAATATTCAATATTTTTTTGGGGGGGGAATTTTTTAGCTTACCTTACTAATCAAAGTACAGCACACGTACATACCTACATTCTTGTTCAATGCATTTAAAAATAATCAGATATATAAGTTTGCTTTCTTTTGTTGGTTGTTAACACAACTTAACACAACTTTTTCTAAGTCCCTAATAGCTTTTAAATGCTCATGTGATGCTTCGGAATTAGTAAAATTACACTTGAGTTCATGTATGAGAGAGATAACTCCAACCAATAAACAGTCAGATATCCACTTGTTATCAGCGGAGACGAGAACTAAGAGAGATGGCAAACTCCGACGATGAGTCAGCCGAACGATGGCCGATGGTTAGGGTGCTGGTCTTCGGAACCAGAGTTCGTGGGTTCGAATCCCACTGTTGCATGGATGTTCGTAGCAGTTCGGTATCGGCTTTAAACAGTAGGTCCAGGTCTCATTGGTCCTCGTGTTGCAAAAAGTAGACCAAATCGCTCCAAACCAAATCAACAGACGATGAGTCTACACAAACAAGAAAGGGGGAAAGGGAGGAAAATAGAGGCTTGAATTCAGGTCCTCTCCGATTTCGCACTGACTTCTTTAAAAAAAACGATGAAAAAAAACAGAAACTTGTTGCAAACATGAAACTGACCATTTAACCGGTAACAAGAAAAAGAAAATCACTGTATAAGTGGTGCGCTTTAACACGTTCCCTATTAAGTTGGACGGGACTTTCAAAAACTGACCATATAATCGGGGTACCCTTATAAGTGGGTGACCGTACAGCCTTACAGGTACTGACTGTATATTATTTAA
>CM063500.1:113029312-113041812 GCA_032207245.1 Pardosa pseudoannulata | reverse complement strand
AGAGTAGAAAAAAATTAATGCTAAAATAAAAAGTGTTTGTTATGCAGTCTTGTCGTAGATAAATAATTCGACGATGTCCGAATGGACCAACTTTTAAGGTTGTTTAAAATTCATTTTCTTCGAAAGGGACAGAGCAATTCTATTTAGCACATCCCTTTCGATAAGTTAATTGAATGAATGAAAAGTCATTTTTGCTTTTGGAGTCACCCAGGCGAGGTTAAGCTTTGATTAGAACTCAGTGAAAATTCATCCAACCTCGTTAATTGTCCAAATGTGTAATTCTCTCTTGATATTTCTTCTAAAAGAGAAAAAATGTGTGTCAAAGTAAAAGTGTTTGCTATCCAAATTTGTCGAAGTCAAATAGTTTTACGACGTTCGAATAGGTGAATGCTTAATAGTTTTTAAAATTAATTTATTCCAAAAAAGACTGGAAATTCTTTTTCGTCCAATATTTTTTAATTGAGTTAATGAATGGTTGGATGTCATTTTTCATATAATTACCCAAGCAAAGTTAATCTATGATTAGAAACACAATGAAAAATCATTTGACCATGATTTGAATTATAAGATTGTCGTGTTTGGTAACATCGGAAAAGTGTCATTTGATAACTTTATCCGAAAAATAAAAAAAGGGTATCCAGTCCTTCTTCAGTGCCTCCCTACAATGGGCTGTTAAAGTAGCTTACTAAGTTTAAAATTGTTGTTTTAAGATTCAGAGACAAGTAGACCATGTTATATTTGGTTTGGTTTGGAGTGCTACGGTCTACTTTTTGCAACACGAGGGCTAATGAGACCGGGACCTACAGCTTAAAGCCGATTCCGAACGGCTACGAACATCCATGCCACAGTTCGATTCGAACCCAGGAACTCCGGTACCGAAGGCCAGCACCCTAACCAATCGGCCATCGTTTGGCCCAAAATCAAATTTAAATAGTTTTTCTAATCCACTTTTTCAGGGAGATAATTCCACGAGTTTGAAGGTTAGAATATTTAGAAGCCTTCAAAATCTGTGGCTGAGCTTTAGAGCCCAGTTTCTCTAGCCTCTGATATTTCCAGGCTGAACAAAAAGAAATGCACCAAAAATATTACAATAATCACTTTCATATTACCGGAATTTTTCTTTCTTTTACACACCATATAGCAGTACCAAACTATTTTTTTATTTAATTGGAGATAGTTTAATTTAACCCCTTAATGCACAATTTTTTTTAAAGGCCACCCAAAAAAAATTATTTTATTTCATGTAAAAAACACAATTTAGAACGTTGTCTTGCCAGGAAAATTACAAAAATAATCCAAATTTTTATTGTAATTTTGGATTGCAATAAAATTGCAGAAAGTAGTCGAATATAGCTTACAATCCCACGTAAATGATAAATATCCATTAAACGATTGTTTTTTTTTTTCTTGCTTTCACATTGTTATTTTCAATTCTCGATTGCATTCGAGTGTGAAAAATTATAGCAACATAAAATACAACGCCGCTCGAATTATCTCGAGTGTGCACAGTTTGGCCAGTTTAGCGCGCTCGAGTTAAATCGAGCGTGCACGTTAAGGGGTTAAACTAGATATCAGCAGCATTAAAGATATGTATTTTTTATATAAGTTTTAATCTAACTTCAGTTACTTAGTTAGGCTCAACACGTAGTTAAACTGTAATAAAATATATTTTTAATATTGTGTACATTTTGGAGTCAGACTCATTATGGAGTCAGTATTGTTCCAAAAGGAGTGAAAATAATAAGAGTTTTAGGAAGGAAACTTGATATTACCGTTCAGATTGTGACGTTATCTCTCAAACTTTTCAATTTACCACACAAGAAAAAAATTACTGACATTTATTTATATCATGCGTAACTTTAATAAAATTCTCTTTTAATATTTGAAGCCTATATATTTTTTTTAATTTTCCTTGTTTACTGGGAAACCACCATTGTCATTACCCTGTATGTTGGATGTTCTAAAAATTTAAATTTCTTTAATTTCAAAGTAAAAATATCCAAAATTTAAAATGAATACATTTTTGTGCAGACACCTAATTTTATATACTTTTCTTAAATAAAAAATATTTTCCCTGCTTACTGGAAAACCAACAATGTCACAATAGCCCTGAATGTTGAATTTTCCTAAAAATTTAAACTTCTTCAATTTCAAGCTAAAAAAAAAAAAATTCAAAAAGTTATAAATGAATACATTTATTGTACATACACCTAATTTTATGTAATTTTCTTAAATAAAAGACTTTCCCTGCTTAATGGTAAACCAACATTATCACAATAACACTGAATGTTGAATGTTCCTAAAAATCTAAATTTCTGAATTTCAAACTTTAAAAAATCTAAATGTTAAAAATGGATACATATATTATACATACACATATTTTTATATAATTTTAAGTAAAAAATCCACACTTTTATGACCATTTTCTTGACAATTATACCACTGTTAAGGGGTAAAAGAATCCTTAACACATTAATGGCCGAGTCACTTCTATCAAATGCTTGTTGATGAATATCTTTAATCTAAGCTAGTATAGATTTTTGAAACTAAAACAAATATGTAAATGAAACAACTTATATATTAGCTAACTTTTAACTTAGCTGCAAACTAATGACAACTAATAACAACATATATATTAGCTTAATTTATATATTACTAGCAACTTGAATATTAGAGCTTGTCTTTATTAGTGCATAGTTGTCATTTTAAACATCGTGAGATGTCAGTTGCAAAAAGAAAAACTTCATAGAATCAGATTAATTTGGTATCACATATAACATAGCACTAGAATGGGAAAATTTATAAAAGACTAGTTAAAGTACCCGGAGTTGCCCAAGTAAAAATAGGACTTCATATTCTCTTTATATTAAAATTGATTACTTGAGTGCAAGATTTTATGAAATTCGAAACTCAAAGTGATATGATGATATCAACTTTTGGTTGCTGTTAGACAGTACTGGCAGGGACTTTTCTTCCGATAAATTAAAAAAATTATGATTACATGAGAATTTACGTAGATATTACACGTTTAACCAAAAAAACACATAAATATTTTAAAATCCATAAATTTTGAGAAAAAAATTTAACTTTCTGTAAAGCCTGTTTATTACATATCATGTTGGGAGAAAAAATTGTATTGTTAGTAAAAAACTTCACGATGTTATTAAATATTTAGGTTGGATTTTGACTCGTTTTACAAACTTGTAAAAAAAAATATGGAATTTTTTTTATTAATTACAAAGTTCGGAAGAAGAAGTTCTGAAATTTTTAACCTTCCTCTCGTGAAGAACTAGTGTGCAAAATTTCACCGAGATCGGAACAAAACTGTAGACAAGGTTGAACACACAGGCACTCTTTTTTATATCTTTTTTGAAAGATAAAAAGATTGGCATTCTGAAGGTTTTGATTAATATCTCCAATAATTAAAGGGTCTGGCAAATTTTAAATAAACACTGCTCTTTCTCTCTTCAATAAGATCTAGTGTGCAAAATTTCATCGAGATCGGAACAACACTGTAGACAAAGTCGGATATAAAAACCCACAAACACTCTTCTTTATGTCTTCTTTGAAACATGAATAAATTAGCGCTCTGAAGGTTTTGATTAATATCTTTTGGTTAATTAAAATCTTTGGAAAATTCAAACATTGATTTTTCTCTCGTCAAGAAGAACTAGTGTGCAAAATTTCATCAAGATCGAAGTAACACTGTAGACAAAGTGAAACATACAAACCCACAGACACTCTTCTTTACATATAAGCAAAGCTATTTATTATTATTTCTTTTGATGTGTCTGCCGAAAAAGCAAACTTATGTGCAAGGTTCGTGTACTGATGTATTTTCCCATAATGGTCAGCACGTGCATACACATCAGTGGAAGAAATTTCCTAGAAGAATTTAGGTGCAGCTGTTGACTTCGAGTTTTAGTGGGGACCCCTGCGGAGAAGGTATAGATCACGGAATGATACAAGCGTAACGATCAATCCCAGACAGAGATTTAACAGTGAGTTATGGGAGCAGGAGCTAAAAAATAATGTCCGCTTTCACAAAAGGGGCTATTTTACTGAGCCCACCTGCACGCCAGAACGGGGTGGAGGTGGGAAAATTTTACCAACAAGCGATTGGCAAAGAAAAAAAGGGGCGTTAAAACCGAGGTGATGAGTTGTGAAAAAGAGTGGAGAAACGGGAGTCGAAGTCGGGATTCAAGAGTGGCTGGACATCGAAATCCCGTGCCAACACGTTCTGCACGCCCGGACGCCGACAACGACGGCAATCCGGTTGATAACCCCAGCATGCTCCCCTGTAATTATTGGAGGTAAACTTGATAATTATTCAAAATAATTACTTTGGGTATCAGTTAATGAAATATTTTGATTAAGGAATAACGTATAACAAAAAGGAAATTGTAATAATTATTGTGTATTAATGAATATAAAATCCAAATAATTGCTGGTTATGTCACATATTAACCAAGTAATGCACTAATTTTCAAATAGTGTATATAATAAATGTTTTAGTTTCAATATAAGGTAAGGTATTATATTTTTATTGTGTTTCCCCTTTGAAAACGAACACTGATGTTAGTGTTGTAAGTATGTTACAACAGTCCGAAAAATCGTAAAATGTCGATACAAATCACAAAATTTTAAATAGCATGTACTCGAGTATTTGGTGTAGTGTTTTTAGGATCGCCTAATACATTTTATGTCAAGGAAAACTCTTTCCGAAAAAACATAAAAGCTATTTTTAGTTGTTAATGAATAGTGACTCTGAGCATTAATGTATTAAAATTAATTTCTGTCAAAAAGATCGGGGCATTTATTTTTGTGTTATGCAAGAAAATATTCTTCTTCATTTACGGAACGCGTTAGACAATTGCAGAAAGAGTCTAGCGCGTACAAGTATATGAAATACGAGACTATTCCTACTGTCCCTAATACAAATGACAACAATTTCAAAACGACGCCTCTGCATACTTTGTAAATTACTTTCTAACTGAAAGAAAAAAAGTGGGAGCCATTTAAACTGTTGCATATCGCCAAGACCGCATTCCTCCGAAATGCAAGACGCATTTTAAACTTGGAAATTTTTTTAAAAAGCTTTCTCCTGTTCGTTAATCAAATTGATACAAGGAATAAGGAAACACGGTTGAGATTTCTTTAATAGTCTTGTACAGTTTTTATATGAAATACTCAAAGAACAATGCGGTCGGTTAAGTCCACGTTTAGATATTTTCTGGCTTCTGTAAAATTTAAATGGAATAAATAATAAACTGTTCAGTCGTTAGAAAGTTTATTTTTTACTTTCGGCATTAATTATCATTGTTTATATGTAACGTTTTTAACAATCCCTACAAAATAAATTACTACAGTGATGCCTCGTTTTTCTTTGTTAATGAGGACTAGAACCTTCCGCGAAAGCTGAAAAACCGCGAAGTAGGATGTACCCCTAGGAATTTTCGTGTATGCGGGTCCACGAATGTTTTAAATATGTAAACAGTATTTATACTTTACACATTTAAGACAAAATTTACAACAGTATATGTATTTATTTAAACGTGTCAGTGCTAATTAATAAGCTTACTTACAAAACTTTATACAGTAATAAACATTAATCAACATTGCTTTCTGAGAGAGGCGAAGAGTCTTGTGTTGGTGGCGGAGGAGAGGCTCTCACTTGACTCTTAGAAGCTTTAGACTCACTCGGAGAATCTTCTGCTGGAGACACTGACATTAGAGCCGGGGGCTTTACCTTGGAGAGAAACATGTTAATGGGTAGTTGTAGTCTTTGTTTTTTCTCTCATTGGTGATGTCGCACCGGAAAGGTAAATGAATCCAGTTGAACAACTTATTATATTTTTTAAACAATCCAGGGAATGATTTTTAGTATAAGGTTTTACAAAATTATTTTTAATCTTCGATTTTCATGTGAGTTGCTTAGAAATCAACGCGATTAAGCCCGAAGAAGAAATTTGTGTTTTTAATACACAGTGTTCAACTTATTATTTTTTTAAACAATCCAGAGAAGGATTTTTAGTATAAGGTTTTACAAAATTATTTTTAATCTTCGATTTTTACTTTGTAATGTACACCATCCCCTTAATCAAATTACTGCGAAAAAAAAAACACATCACTTACCGTTCTTACCAGTCTAAGATGACTTTTTCTGAGAAAAAAAATCCCCTTAAGAATTTCCTGTAACTTCTAATTTTTAACAAAGTAGAAAAGTCGATGATGAATCGAAAATTCCATGCATTCCTTTACAAATTCTATTTTCGGGTAGGGATCAGAGGATTAATTTCTCCCTAGGGGGTGTAAAGAAACGCTGAAAATAAATATTTTTCTATTTTTTTTTCTCTCGGAGAAATTTTTTCTCTTTTTTTGCTTAATTCCATAAGAGTTACAAAGTGAAGATTTTAGCATGGTACAGAATCCGATTTGGAGGTTAACTAAGTTTAGCCAAAATTTTTCTTTGCGTTGTTACATACCTATAAGGTTTGTTTAAAAGTAAAGAAGTTATGTTGATGACATAAAAATTATTCTAGGTACCATCACACGTATTTAATTTTTTTCAAGTTACTCCCCTTGGTCATACGTTTACTTTTGCCTGTGACCCGTCCATGAACGATGTGTATGCTGGAAGACATTGGCAGGTACCTTGTTTAGAGACTGGATCTATTTAATGGTTCATAAATGTCAGGGTTGTAATTTTGACAGGTCAAAACTGATTTTGACCAGGACACTGAATAAAAGTGGACCAAACCTTCCAAAACTAGTCAAAAATGGTCAGAAGTGGTCAGAATTGTTAAAAAATAGTTTTAAATGGTCTTAATTTTAATGTATATCTTTTGTAATTGGAACTGACTTTTAATAAGCAATAAAAATAGTAATGCAGTTAAACAAAATATTAAACTAACAACAAAATATTACTTAACAAGTTCATGAGATTTAACATGGTTAATAAAAATGTTTGAATTTCAAAAATGAATCATGCACATGGAATTATAAAAATGTAATGCAGTTGCAGTAAAAAACATATAATATGAGTTGAAATTGAAAAAATAAGTTGTAGTTAAAAGCATAAATTTCAAAGTTAGGAGTTATCCAAAATAAATTACGGAATCGTGTAAATTTAGAGGCAACTACAAAACTTGTTACTTGTAACCGATTTTTAATTCAACATAAATTACATATAAAACAGATTGTATAAAAAAAAATGAGTAAAACTTTTTTTTTGTATCTTGGTGTTATGTTATATTTGTTTTTTGCTGATGTTATTAATATTATGACATTTTTTACAAATGTAAATTGCCTTTATCATACGCTAGTAAACTATGTTCGATTCTTATCAAATGTATTGAAAAGTTAATTACAGTGGTCAAAATGGTCAGAAGTGGTCAGAATTGTTAAAAATAGTTTTAAATGGTCTTAATTTTAATATATAATATCTTTTGTATTTAGAAGTATCTTTTAATAAGCAATAAAAATAGTAGTGCAGTTAAACAAAATATTACACTAACAACCAAATATTACACTTAACAACAAAATATTACACTTTTACTCACTCTCTCTTTCTCCCTCTCCATTACTCTCGTTCTCACTCACTCTATCTTTCTTGTTCCTTTTCTTCTGACTCTCTCATTTTCTCTCTCCATTTCACTCACTTCTCTTATTATCTCGCCCGTTCTCTATATATCTCAGGCTTCTTTCCTTTTATTTGATCATCACTCACTCACTCTCACTCTCGCTCCCTCGCTTCTTTTCTCTTAATCCCTTGATCTCTCTCTCTCTCTCATTATCGCTCTCTCTCTCTTCTTTTCTCTTATTCTCTCGCTTATCATTCTCTTTCTCCTTATCTCATGCCCTCTCTGACTCTCTATCACTTCCTCTTTCTCTCTCCCTCACTGACTCTCGCCCTCTCTAACACTCACTCTCTCGCTCCTTCATTCTTATTTTCTCTCTCTCTTCCCGCTCTTATTCACCCTCTGTCTCTATTTCTTTTCGCTTCTTCTCTCTTATTCTCTCTCACACACACTCACCCCCTCCCTCTCTCCCGCTATTATTCACTTTATGTTTCTATTTCTTTTAGCTTCTTCTCTGTTATTCTCTCTCACACACACTCACTCTCTCTCGCTCTCTCTCACACTCTAATGCAAAAAAAGAAAAGATTGGGTATATGATGGGTGGTTTAGAGTCATGACCAGAAAGAAAAACCGATTTAGTCACGAATGACCTTTATTAGCTAAGAATCTGTTAGATGGGTTCCCACTTCATTATAGGGACGAAACAAACTGTAAGATCGGTCAACATGAAAAATCTAAGTAATAAATCAATCTCCGATAACGTGTGTTTCCTTTTTGTTCAGAATGTTCTAAATTGGCCACTAAGGCACTATAAAGTTTTAATTGGTTAGTCCTCTTCCCTGAGAACGAGAACTGTAGTCCCAGTGGTCTCTAGGGGTTAAAATGGGGAAAACAAAGACAAACGGAGTTTTTGCCCATTAAACTTGAAAACCTTGGGAATTTTCTGGGACCATAATATGAGGGATATAAATTTACTTCGACATGAGTGAACTATCCCATTACGGGAAGTTTTCTGGCAGCATATTCCTTAAGAAGCCATCCTCGGGGTTTTATACAAAATCTCTACATTAGTTTACTGATTTAGTTTATTTTCCCTTATATGTATGTCAAGATTTAAATTGTAGATTAATTTTAAAAGAATTTAATTAGGGATTCTTTACTGAGAGTGACGCGGCGTGAGGAGTTAGTGACATAAATACGGCTCACGCGCAGTGATCTAGAGCAGAGAGCAGTGTGTACATTCCGCAGACAGAGCTGTGGCTACCCGAGACAGCTAAGCCTGCCTTTGTTAAAAGTTAGGCGCCAATGTGCGACGCCATGAAAGATGATTGATGATTAGTGTGTTTTGAGATTTGAATAAAGCTATGAAAATGTACTCAGGACTCTAGTGTCATTTAGTGGGAACGTGTCATGTATATATGTATATACGTATATATGCACTATTTTACTTAAAGTGCTTTTATAGACCTAAATAATTTTGGTGCAAAAAATTTAATATCCCCTATATAATAATAGCATAAGTTATCTGTCCATCTGTCCTCGAATTAATGAAGCGGTTGGACCTGGAATGGGTAGTGGCATCCATATTGGATACTTGATGAGTTTGGGTTAGGAAAATACAAAGCAAGTCTTTCAAACGTTCGAAATCCCCCCCTTTTCGAGCGTTTAGTTCCATTATTTCAAGCCCTATTTTCCCCGATTAAGAGCAGGCGATTAAATTTATCAATTTTTCGCATAATAAATAGGTAAAAATAACTTTTTTTTCTTAACATTATGACGTCATTTCTTTAACCATCTCATCTTATCATTTCTTATTTTAAATTATTTAAATATCATCTGCATTATTTTTATATGTTTTATCAGTGAACTTAGATATGACGTAAATAATTTTTTCCATATTTAGCATAACTAATAGATTCGGTACATATGCGATAATTTTTAGTTTAATCATCGATTATTTTTTGTTGCAATGAAAATTTTATCACCGGTATTAACAACAAATTATTTTCATAAAAGTCTATGAGTCTATTTCACGGACTCATAAATATCTAGCGTTGAAGTTATATATCTTTGAAAATTAAGAAGTTTGTTTGTTTTTGTGTTTGATTTTTATACATAACCACACGGTTTGACTAAATGAATTCAACGTGATTCTAAACTGCATTCACAGAATCGGGAGACTTTAGATGAGTTTGAAGATAAAACAAATTATTGAGCGTGTACTAGATAATTCTCAGCCAAAAACAAACCATTTTTTTTACCTGCCTCAAAGGGTACGTTACAATTCTGGAAAATTAAAAATTTCACAGATCCTGTCATATAACGGGCTATATGCTAGTTTGTAACAGCTATAATGATACTATAAAATAATTAGTTTTAGTTTTAATTAAACGAACTGTTCTAACGGATGTAAATTTACTTTCCTGTATATACTTTCAATTGGATTCTAAAATAACAATTAGATTGTTTACTGTAATACATTAAAAAAAGGTTTTAAAGTGATCCTTTAAAATTCTAAATTCGAAGCCATTTTTTATTATACGTGTCGTTAAGAAATATGACTTTGTATCCTATTCTGCCATTTTCATAATATAGGATCTCTCATCCATCTTCCCCTTTTAAAAGTCTTTTAAGATTATTTCTTATTATAGAAAGGGGAAGAACATTTTTCATCCACAGTTATAAGGGATAAAATTTAATCCCGTAAAAAGCTTGTCATAGGAGAGGTTATAAACGAGGTAAAGGTTTGGTAGTTTTGGTCTCTATATACAAATTATTTTAATAGCTCTCGTGAAAACATTTTAACCTCCTACTCACTTATTATGCAAGGTTTTCGAAAAATCTAGAAAGGAAATAAGCGCCGATAACTTTTTTAATCACATAAATATTTTAATCAGCGACAAATCTAATAAGAGGGGATAAAATGGATTACCATAGACTTTTAAAAGTAGTGACTTTGCTGGTTAGTATACATACATTGGCTAAGTAAGGATTAATAAGATCGTGCGGAACAATTTATATATATATATATATATATATATATATATATATATATATATTATATATATATATATATATATATATATAATATATATAATCTAAAATATCTTTTTCCAGTTGTGACGCCTTTAATATTCTGAAGTGAGATGTAACGTGAAGAATGGATCACAGTCAAAGTTAAAATTGGAAATTTACTTTTATTCTTGATTAACTACGGCTATTTACAAAGGAATGTTAACACTAAACATACCAACACTTAATACATACCTATTTCTACCATAGCCGGTCAAATGACCCGACTTTATTTTTTCTGATTATAAATGTATGAAATATGAAAATTGGAAGGAAATAGACAAATCAACTTTATTATAATTAAACAAAATTGTATGTTGTCAATTTTTATGTATTGCAAACACAAAGAATAAGAATTTTTAATTCATTTCCCATCGCATTTTTAAATAAACCTTATGGGTCATTTGACCCGTTGTATGGTATGTTTAGTGTTAATTCCCAAATCATGTAAAACTGCAAAGGACGGTTGCCGGTAAAATTTCCTCACGATGATCACAGTCGAAAGAAAAACAAAAGATTTAATAATCTCTTACAAGTGGGGAGGCTTTTCAGGGTGCAATCAAACCCAATTTATCCCCCGTTCGGTATCCGAGACTCTGCCGCTCCCTATATGAGCGGACTTTACGAATCTCCCGAACTAGCAAGCTGGCTCCGGTAACAAAATGCGAAAGCCTCCACGAGGTCAACACACCTACGTAAAAAATGACGAAAAGCCCTGAGTCGCAAAATTGTAGGCTTTTTATACCTGGGGGTCAGTTACGGTCCCGCCAACTGTTTTTTGGGTCAGTTAAGATCCCAGTTACTTGAGAACTCCAGCTAAAGTTACAGTTATATTTTTTAGCTGAATTCTCATTCGCTGGCTGTCCCTTCACGGAATTTCCGAGCATTCATTAACGAGATCCATCAGGGGCGTATTCGTCTATTCAGTCCGATTGTCAAGATCCCAGACTCTGCGACGCCACGCTATTGTACTCCGTACACAGGTGTACTCCGATCAGCTGTTTTGGCGCGTGCTCGGACAAAGGGGAGTCTTCACACAGTGTAGCAGGTGACACAGACATTATCCGAACGACTTAACAAGGCTACGAACCTGTTACTCATTTAGCACCCCCGAGGAGCACGTGTAGCTTAAGGTATGCTACGGACGTGAGTAACATTACTCCCTCTGGGTTCTCATAATTAGTAGCAGAAGACCTGCAGGCTTGGTCTGCCACCCCCAGAGGTATCGTTAGAGAACTTGGAGGACTTTGTGACCAAGAACGTAATTTACTTGTCCCAGTCACCTTTAGCGAACACGGTGGATCTTAGGCCGGCTCCATCCCCGAACCCGCAACCTTTCAGCAACGATATCGCTGCCTTTGCCGACTCAGCTACCGAGTTTCATTATCTAAAATATAGTTTAGCGTATCGCGATACATAAAATGAATTTCCTCTTCTTTTCATTCAGGGTATTCCAAAAGTCTGGAAAGAAGGTAAACGCCATTAGCGCCGTGAGCATAACTCATATATAATTCCACAATGGTACATTCTTACTTACTGTCATGAACAGAGACAGGATTCTAATCTAGATCTAGGATCAGAATACCGCCCGAGAATACCGCACATGACGATTCCTTTCAATCAATTTTTATAGGTTCTTTTTCTTTACAAAAAAATGTGATAAGGTCATATTTAGATCCGAAGCATTTCAGCTTCCTGTTCTATTTCATTAATTAAAAGGATCTAAATCGCTTCACCACAGTGGAAAAATTTCGTTGTAATTCGTAAGGGGTAGTGATGGCCTTTTACATTTTGCACGACTTGAAGCCAGTAATTCGATTTTTCTCACTTATAACTTCAAATAAAGTA
>CM063500.1:113014312-113024312 GCA_032207245.1 Pardosa pseudoannulata | reverse complement strand
CTTGTTTATGGGTTCTGCGGACTAAAATTGGCGGTCGCTCTAACGAAAAATAATACGCTTGGAGTCGTTGTAATGATTCAAAATTAACATTATTCCTACCGTAAAGTAATTGGAACTTTTTAAGATGGTCGTTCTAACGAAAGGGTCGTTGTATGGTGGGTAGAGTTGGGAGCAGTGGAAAAAACCCGGGAAAAAAACCGGGTTTTTTGGGAAGGGAATTTTGAAAATTTTCAAAACATGGGAATTTTGAAGTATTTTGAAGTCGCCAATTCTTATGACACAATGAGAACCACCATTTTTTCTGTCTTTGTTGTAGACCTCAAAAGTTGATATTTTAAAAAAATCTAACTATTGTATGCTATGAAAAAAAAAATTGAATAATTGGGATTAACTAACTATATTTGGCAAGGTATCATGTTTAGCATGAAAGTATGAGTATATTTTTCCTTTGAGAAATATCCAATATTTTTATTATTACATAAATATTAGGCAATAATCTGTAGTCTTACAAAACCCATAAATCATTATTTTTCTTGGATAACATCTCTCTCTTACTCTGTGTGTGTGGGGGGGGGGGGAATGCAACAGTGTCATTTGATGACACCTTTAAATGATATATGCATTACAAAAAATAATAAACTGTTATTCTAAATTTAAAGATATTTATTTTTATATTATAAAAGGAGGGGGGAAAAGTTTAGTACAAAGCAATTTACATAATAAATAATGATAAAAAAATGTATATAACTATTATATTAGCAATTAAAAGGGAAGCGACCAGTTATGTGTTTGATAAGACTAACAGGGTAATTATTTACATAAGTACTAGTATAAAATCATTTAAATGCTCATTGCTATTATTTCTTGAATATATATATATATATATATATATATATATATATATATATATATATATATATATATATATATATATATGCCAAAAGTAAAAAAATTCTCTTAGATATAATATGCTAGTTCTTAAATAACCACCGTTGAAAAAGTAACTGTAAACATTATTAAAAGGATTTCTTCCCAAAGTTCCCCAAATTCCGGGTTTGTTCCCCAAAATTCCCGGGTTTATTCCCACCTCTTCAAAATTCTGGGTTTTACATCTCTAATGGTGGGGTCGTTAAAAAGAGGTTCTACTGCATTTGTTTACTGAAATTAAAAAGTTTGTGAATGAAATAAATCAAATTCAAGTAAATTAGTATTCAAAATTCAGAATCATTGCCGGTGAATTGGAGTAGATCATGGAGATTAAATTATTTAACTAACAAAATTTAAAATCTTTCTGATTAAATATTCAAGCAATATTTCATAAAACTGTAATGTTATATAAACGCAAAGAACTGCTTTATTCTTATAGGAAATTGCAAAATTCAAATTTCCAATTTATACTTTTTTTGGTGCTTATAACCTTTTCATACAAGAAAGTTGTAATAGATGTACAAATTGATTTGACTAAACTTCAGAAGAAGGCCACGAATAAACACCAGGCCCTGGGTCAGGGCCGTAGCCAGAAATTATTTTCGGAGGAGGACCAAGGGAGAAAGACATCTTTATTTGTGAATGATACTTCAATTGATGAAAGGGAAAGCACTGTATTTCCGGAATGCAGTGCCGGAAATACAGTGCTGTATTTCCAGCCAGACTCCCGGGAAGACTTTTATGGTCTGAGCAGTTTTTTTAAGAGAATACCTGTTTATGTTCATCAACAGCTAGGCAGATAACACACACATACGTGGGACATTGTCTATCTACAAAATGGTCTTTCAAAATTTTTGGAGGGGGACCAGTCCCTCAAATCCATCCCCCCTGCCTACGGCCTTGCCCTGGGTCCAACTTTGTCTTGATCAGGACGTACTACTTCGGGGGGATGTTGTAGATGAAATACAAGTTAAAGCAAATGAAAAATAATGAAAGCGGCGATGGTAAAAACAAAAGTGAAGAATCTCAAGCTGAACCGCCCTCACCATACTCAATGGATTTTGAGTTCGCAGAACAGATTCTAACATTTTTCGAGTCCAGGGGTTCAAATAACAAGGTACTTTTCGGGTCACGAGTCTTTTTCAAAGAACAATAATACCGAAAACAATAAGACAGCTCAAAGGAAATTGACCAACATCTTTTGTAGATCTGTTGTGGCTCGTAACTTGAGAGTAGTGGGATCGAAGTTCGTGCCTGCTGAAGATTCACCGGGTTCATAAATGGCGGCTAGGGCACGTAACTAAGCTTGTGCTTCCAATGTAGTCCAAGTTCTTCAAGGATACTTCTGTAAATGTCAGATCAAGCCTGGAGTCTTCTACTCCAGGTCTATTTCCTGTCCTCTACTTCTAAATTAAGTGGACCCATTTGAGGTTTTGTTAGTCTTCAGCCCTCGTGGTTCCTGCCTCAAGTGAAGCTACATATTACCCTTAGCCATAAACCAGTCTCATATTGGGACTAGGTCTATTGGACCTGGTGTAGGCTTTCCTACATCAGGGAGATGAGCAACAACAAACAACTCTTTTCTGCCGTGCAGAAGAAAATAAATAACGTAAGTAAATTTAAAATAGTAAGCAGGTAGAATTTTTGTGATCTTTTCGGGAACTCGCTTTATAGAAGAATTGAAATATAACTGGAAAATATTGGTCACTGTGTATATATGAAAAGAGATTTTTACTGAAGTTCTATACTGATTTTTACAATATTATACTTTCTTTAATTATGTACTATCTGCTATTCCGAGCGTCCTTCACTTAGAGGTAAATGCATAGAAAATATAAATATATTGAGATTGGAAATTGAAAATTATCCCACTATGGAAGTTTTATTGAATATAAATCAGCCTAATTAACAGTTATTTGCATCCATCACATACTAATGACATAATAAACTTTCTTACATGCACCAGAGCCTAACTAGAGCTGGCAAAGGTGAGATTTGTCCCCAATGCTTTATTTAAAGGGGATGGATTATTTATCTCTAGCAGACCTGATAATTTCCTTAAAAATTCTTTATACCTGTAATAAAAATAGTATAATGATTTGTAATTAATGTATGTGAGTTTTAAAAGCTGTGTACTTCTCTGTATTTGACGCTACTAGCATGTAAAAACATCAAATACTCTAATCTGCTTTTTTTTCTACAATTATTGTATTTCAGAAAGAAGCTAAGCAAATATTCTTTAAAATTTTAATATCTTACATATGCATAAAGAGTTGGAAATGAGGAAATTTCAATAAGATACAGAATGCACTCACGTAATCAAACAGCCAAAAATTATGTAACACCACGCAGTAAAAAGCGCTCGCTGTTTTCTAGGAAGATACAATAGAACCACTAGACCTAAAAGATTGTCGGCCCTGAACAGCCAACGGAATTAAAGCTTATATTTCATCAATGAAATAATCAGAAGCCTCCTTACAATGTATTTCGCTTAAATTCGGTTGTAAGGTAGAATGAATTTTAAGTTCAAATCAAATGGTAAGATATCACAAACATAATAGTGATGGCTCAGCGATCGGTGATGAAAAACTGGCTGAAGGCTTATTGAATAGCAGGTAACGCCGAATTACTGCATGTTATATGGCAACAACGTTCTTCTGTTTACGTTGAGAATCTGTTTACCCTGTATACAGGTGATGTAATTTCACTGTGTAGAATTGTAGTAACGGCCTTATTGAGGTAAACTTAAAATGCTAATTAGGCTGGTTTATTATGCGTACTTTTTACCCCAGACTTTAATACATAAATGCTTTTCTTTCACCTGAATTGAAGTTGATATTCATGTATATTTTGTGAGAAGTTAAGAAATATATAGTAGAATAGATTTTAAACATTATTATGAAACCATATTACTTTAATTGCGAATGGTTTTTACGTACAAAAGTGCATTAGTTTATACTTTAAGCTTATGGAATAAAAGAGCATGTATAATTATGAACAAATGATAAATGTAAAGCTTAAATATTTATATTAGGTTCGTTTTATGATTAGGTAGGGGTGATATTTTAAGAATCTTCTTACCTATCGCAGTATATCGAAAAAGAATAACTGTAATATGGCAGTTCTTTGACAATGGAATTACAGATCAAAGCAAAATTTTAAGTTGCTTTTGAGAATTAGACTAAATTACTTTTAGTTTTATTCTCTAGGCCTGATTTTCACAAGTATAATAAATATAGACATGGAAGGTAAAATAAACGTTTGAAATGAATCACAAACAATATAAAAATTTTTAGAAATTTTTAAATGCTTAGTAATGGATTACAGAAAAAAAAATATGTTTGGAGAAATTTAAATTCCTGTGAATCAAATTGGTATTTCATTCCTTAGTTTATGTTGTTCAATTAACTTCATACTGTACTCTTTAAATATATTAGTTGTAAATATAGACACTAGTAAATATTTTTAATCATTATCAAAATAAAAGAAATAGAATCACATTAGGGGGGAGGGAATTACACCTTCAAAAAATTGTACTTTTCAAGATTATAAATTTTCTCCAACTCAAAGATACAACATATATTTTCTAACTTCTTTTGGAACATTTTATAGTATTACAGATTGGTTATTTTAAAAGGCTAAATGAACCCTGCAATATGTTTGTGTTTCATATGTGTCATCAAAACATTTTTGTCATCAATAAAATCAAAATCATATTGAGAAGGCCAGATAAAATTATATATTTTCTTTTACAAACTTTACATATAAGCAGGAGGATTGCTTTAAAAGTACTTCCCAACATAATAGTGAATGTTTTCCATTTTCTTACTTAAAGAAGCCTTCATATATTATACCAAAACCAACTGCCCACTACAAATTAACAAATTCATTCCTAGGCTGAATGAAAAGTTTGGGAATAAAGTTGTAACATGTAGAATCACTTAAAAAGCATGATTTTTTTTTCTGACATATTTTCACAGCTAACTTTAGCAAAATAAGTGCTGCACACATTAGGAATCAGCAGAATGTTTTCTCATACTTTGTTATACTCTAGCACAGGGATGGACAAACTTTTTCGGCCGCGGGCCAAAAATCAAAAGAAAATAAGTTTGGCAGGCCAAGATAAATTTTTCTAAAATTTTAAAAACAATATACAAGTACCTAATGGTTTAAATACGTTAATGAGATGAATGAAATTGCAATTTCATTTTTAAAAGTTCCTTATACTGAGGTTCGAAGTGAGATGTACTGATTTTAAGGAATGATGCTAAATGCTCATCTGTCAGTCTACTTCTGAAATTATTCTTTCTAAGGATCAAAATTAAAAACACTTGTTCACATATAAGAAGCAAATATACCATTGATCTTTTGGGTTTGAAGTAATAAATTTGGGATATAATATTTAAGCAAAGTAGAAAAGGAGATGGATATATAATGTATAAATATATATTTCTTTTAATTTGCCTCGGACCGGCACCTTAAAATTCTATTCACGGGCCATAGTTTGCCCATCCCTGCTCTAGCATGTTGTTTTCAATTTGTTTTGTTTCACAATATAATAAAATAAATTTTCATAACTTGATTTAGCCACCTGAAAAAAAATCTGCAGCACTTTGTATTTGCTCTTTAAATAATACTGAGCAGTAATTATGTGTCTGTTAGTATACACAGTTCTCGATCCCACTCAGCTGTTCCTTCTACAGTACCCTTTCCATGACTCTCATGTGGTATTTCTCTTTGGGTTGGTGAGAGAATGAAATCACCTTCAGGCAAGCTCTTTTTTCAGAAAGGGGAAATGGGGGGAGTCCTAAAAGCTGGGTACTGTTATCAGAAGTCTATTATTATACCCAAACCCAAGAAAGCATAACCCCAAGAGCTCTTAAATAAAAAGGCCTATGGCTGAAGCAAACTTCAGCAGATAACTGATAAGAATATCCTACAGCTCCCAAGGCTGAATAAAATAGTGACCATATTGAGCACTTAGATATTTTGTTTAAACTGGTTAAATGCTCTTTTAGGAAAAAATACCATCTCGTCATATTCTTATGCCTGGCTTCTAATTCCTGGATTACCAATTTCAAAGATGTAAACAGATAGGATATAAGCCCTCTGCAGCTCGATTTGTTTAAGCACACTAAATTCTTGTAACCTCAAGTTAACACATTTGAATAAATAAATGAAATCACCATAAGAGTAGCTCTTGGGGGAGGAGGTTCTCTGACAGCAGGGTACAATGATCAGAGCTTTATTTTACCCAAACACAACTCCAAGAGTACCTATGAAAAGAGGCCTGTGACTGAAGCAAATCTAAGCAGACAGCTGACTGAAATATCCTGCATCTTCGACAGCTTAATAAGGTGACAACCAAGGTGCTGAAACCTATGATTTAAGAATTTGCAATCATACACAATATAGGGAGCTGTCTCCTCTTTAAGGCAACAGTCACACAAAAATAACAAGAAGGATCAGGACTGATCACAATTCCATTAGGATGACTTTGGTTACCACATTTAGTAACTAATAGTATTTTTTATGATGCAGAGTTATTTTTCCCCCTGGAATTATAACCTCATACACCTAATGCTGATTCATAAGACCTCTACTCATAATGGGATATTTTACTGAAATTTCCAGGTGCTTATATCTCCAACCAAACACTGCTTTGTCTGTATGTGTGTACTAAGTTCTTCATTGTATCATTTCCAAGCATATGTTTTACCAAAAACTACTTCATTATGCATGTGAAGACATAATGTCTGAAGACTTCTTAAGACTAGGCCCCTATTCTTTTAAGTAAGCTTCACTTGCCATTTATCAAATTTATTGTATATAAGGGGAAAGTTTAATAAAAGGAATACATAATAAAATAAAGTTTTGTTAGAAAAATTTTTTCTACCTTTCATATTGTTGGCAATTATAATGACATACCCTAAATATACTGCTAAAGATTAACGAATACTGCCACAGCCTGATTACATGGGCACTTGAGGCACATGCCCTGGGCACCAAAATTTTAGGGGGCAGGAAAATTTAGTCGAGTGCTTGAAACACATATTAAGTGGGAGAAAATTGCAAACTTACACTACCATCATTAAGTTTTAATAAATTATTCTATGAGGTAATTGTGTTTGTCATGAACTATATTGTTTCCTATATACTTACTTTAATTTTACTGTTATTTACCTGATAATGAATTTCCTCAACAAACCCGGTGCTTTTTTTATCTTATGGGCATATTTATAAAACAGATTATTAGCAACTTACCACTATAAACCATTAAATCATCTCATTAATTTAAATTATTTTTTATTCTACTATTATTTATAATCTGCACCACAGAGCTTGTGAGTGTGACAAAGGTAAAAATTAAAAAAGTGGGTCACTGTAGGTCTTAATTTTTAAAAGTCCTTAATTTTTAGCATGGCTAAACTGAGATAATAATGATTACATAAAATGAAAAAAAAAATTTTTTATTTTGAATATTACTCTAATGCTAATTTCTTAAATCTGTTTGTTAATTCAATGTTATAATTTTTATATGACTGTAATTATGATAATAATTTGTCGCTATAAATTTGCATGGGGGTGGAGGACACAAAAATTGGATTGTATCCTGGGCACAAAAGTATCTTAGTCGGGCCCTGAATGTTGTAGAAGTTGCAAACATAGTGTTTTTCTCACAACTAGTAACTGTATATGTCAGTTACATATCAGTCTTCTGTGAACAGTTTAATCATAATTTTAAAGCAAATTAAGAGAAGAATTAACTGATAAGTAACACTCGTTAGAATATTCCCTAAACCAAATACATGTAGGCAAATCGTAGGGAACATTGATACTTCTGTCAACTAATCAACTAAGTTGAAAAATACTATACATATTTTTACTTTCCAGCATACATAGTATAAGAAAAGTATTATAATTGTCCAAAGTTCAACCTCAATATTTTGCTTGATCTTCAGATTTTGGACCTCCCAAAGTACGAAAATACAATTTGTGTAATTATCTCTGTATGTCTATATATTAACATGTCAGTATATATTTACATGTCAGTCTTCCATGAACATTTTAATCATGATTTTGAAGCAAATTAGGAGAATTAACTGATAACTAGCACTCTCTAGAATATTCCCTAAATTAAATATATGTAGGCAAATCTTAGGGAACATTGATACTTCTCTCAACTAATCAGCTAAATTGAAAAATACTGTACATATTTTTACTTTCCAGCATACATAGTATGAGAAAAATATTGTAATTGTCCAAAGTTCAACCTCATTTATTTAGCTTGATCTTCAGGGTTTAGACCTCCCAGAGTCCGAAAATACCATTTGTGTAATTATCTCTGTATGTCTATATATTAACACAAAAACTCGTATGTTTTGCCCTTTTTTAACCCAAACCAAACTTTAAGTTCATACATTTTAGCAAATTTGTTTTTTATCAACATTTAGATTACTTATGGCAACCAGAAGTAACAGTTTGCATGCTTCTTCTCATTACTGAATGGCTACTTCCAGTTATTATCCAGTTTTCAATGCTGTTATCCAAGTTCGTAATGTTAACATAGCTGAAAGACTGATATTATTTATGTGATGATAGTTCATATGTTTTCTAAAAGTAAGAACAAAAACATGAACAAAAATAGTTACTTTTCTCTTTTGTCAGTATAGCAGAAAGTCCAGCAAAGACTACTCCCAATTTTAACTAGAAAGATTGGTTTTGAATGCATGGTTTCTACACACCTGGAGAGTTAGGGAAAATCATGGATTTAGACAATGGATTAATTTTGTCATGGAAAGTCTTGATTTTTCAATCAAAATTAGTAAAAGTCATGGATCTGCTAAACTATCAATTAAAAAAATGCATTGAATTGTTTAATTCTATTTTTACTTGTCATTTGACTGAAGTTACTGAGTTTGGTATTTATGTATTATCCTATTGACCATATTGAAAAGTAAAATTCGTTCACCAAGGAAACTCAAAGCAAGAAAGCTTAATGGGTGGGTAAATGTATATTCTGGTTTTTTCTTAAATTGTAGATTAAAATTTTATTAATATAATAATAATTATTTTTTAATAAAATTTAGTTAAGATTTTTGCACAAAATATAAGTTTATCTCTAGGGTTATTGTATATAAACATTATAGGGTTATATTTGGCTATTATTCATGGCCACCTGGATAATACCAAAGTACCCTAAATTCAAATTGGAAACATTTTGATTGAAAAATTGCTATATGATTAAACTTAGGTATGTAGATACAACAATTTATTTTTATGTGAGTTTATTAACACTTACAAAGTAAGTTTATAGTTTGTTTAAGATAAAATTCCTGTAATTTCTCTAAAAGCATATATTTTATTTGTATGTACATCAGAAGTTTTATTCATATATACTTTTAACGAAAGCTTTTTAAAGTCATGGAAAATTATCTGCTAAATCAGGGAAGTCATGAAAAGTCATGGATTTGAAAAATTTTATTTTGGCAGATACCCTGTGAATGAGGATTTTTTTTTTTAACCTTGTAATGTGCTAATTAATTTTGTTTGTTTAAAAAAGAGGTTCACCAGATTTTAGTTCTAAACTTGAAAGTTTTTTAACTTTAATTAAAAAGAGATCTCTTCAATGCACTTCTTCATAAATACAAATAATAATGATACTTGATCATGTAACCTAATTTCTTCTAAAAGTACCTGTGTGTCAAATAAGGAGCAAAGTTTCTTTAACACTAGATTTACGGATGTTGATCATATACCTATTTTTACTGAAGTGAGCCAATTTGACTCATACAAGAAAATGGAAGTTTTTGCAAAGAAAATAGTTCCAAATTAATTTAAATGAAATGTTTATTATCAAAAAATTCATGGAAAATATATTTTACATATAAAATCTGTTTTTTGCATGATTGTTGAACTTGACAGTTCTTCCATGCGTCAGTAGCATGAGTTTCTGTCATTGGACTGAACAACAATGTCAGAATGTGAGGAACACCAAATGAGAAGAGAAACAAATCACGTGCAACTTGACTGTTGCCCAGGCCTGAAAGGACAAAAAAATTTCATGTTATGC
>CM063500.1:112983480-113008480 GCA_032207245.1 Pardosa pseudoannulata | reverse complement strand
ACAGCTAGGCAGATAGCACACACATGCACACACAAACGTGGGACATTGTCTATCTACAAAATGGTCTTTCAAAATTTTTGGAGGGGGACCAGTCCCTCAAATCCATCCCCCCTGCCTACGGCCTTGCCCTGGGTCCAACTTTGTCTTGATCAGGACGTACTACTTCGGGGGGATGTTGTAGATGAAATACAAGTTAAAGCAAATGAAAAATAATGAAAGCGGCGATGGTAAAAACAAAAGTGAAGAATCTCAAGCTGAACCGCCCTCACCATACTCAATGGATTTTGAGTTCGCAGAACAGATTCTAACATTTTTCGAGTCCAGGGGTTCAAATTAACAAGGTACTTTTCGGGTCACGGGTCTTTTTCAAAGAACAATAATACCGAAAACAATAAGACAGCTCAAAGGAAATTGACCAACATCTTTTGTAGATCTGTTGTGGCTCGTAACTTGAGAGTAGTGGGATCGAAGTTCGTGCCTGCTGAAGATTCACCGGGTTCATAAATGGCGGCTAGGGCACGTAACTAAGCTTGTGCTTCCAATGTAGTCCAAGTTCTTCAAGGATACTTCTGTAAATGTCAGATCAAGCCTGGAGTCTTCTACTCCAGGTCTATTTCCTGTCCTCTACTTCTAAATTAAGTGGACCCATTTGAGGTTTTGTTAGTCTTCAGCCCTCGTGGTTCCTGCCTCAAGTGAAGCTACATATTACCCTTAGCCATAAACCAGTCTCATATTGGGACTAGGTCTATTGGACCTGGTGTAGGCTTTCCTACATCAGGGAGATGAGCAACAACAAACAACTCTTTTCTGCCGTGCAGAAGAAAATAAATAACGTAAGTAAATTTAAAATAGTAAGCAGGTAGAATTTTTGTGATCTTTTCGGGAACTCGCTTTATAGAAGAATTGAAATATAACTGGAAAATATTGGTCACTGTGTATATATGAAAAGAGATTTTTACTGAAGTTCTATACTGATTTTTACAATATTATACTTTCTTTAATTATGTACTATCTGCTATTCCGAGCGTCCTTCACTTAGAGGTAAATGCATAGAAAATATAAATATATTGAGATTGGAAATTGAAAATTATCCCACTATGGAAGTTTTATTGAATATAAATCAGCCTAATTAACAGTTATTTGCATCCATCACATACTAATGACATAATAAACTTTCTTACATGCACCAGAGCCTAACTAGAGCTGGCAAAGGTGAGATTTGTCCCCAATGCTTTATTTAAAGGGGATGGATTATTTATCTCTAGCAGACCTGATAATTTCCTTAAAAATTCTTTATACCTGTAATAAAAATAGTATAATGATTTGTAATTAATGTATGTGAGTTTTAAAAGCTGTGTACTTCTCTGTATTTGACGCTACTAGCATGTAAAAACATCAAATACTCTAATCTGCTTTTTTTTCTACAATTATTGTATTTCAGAAAGAGCTAAGCAAATATTCTTTAAAATTTTAATATCTTACATATGCATAAAGAGTTGGAAATGAGGAAATTTCAATAAGATACAGAATGCACTCACGTAATCAAACAGCCAAAAATTATGTAACACCACGCAGTAAAAAGCGCTCGCTGTTTTCTAGGAAGATACAATAGAACCACTAGACCTAAAAGATTGTCGGCCCTGAACAGCCAACGGAATTAAAGCTTATATTTCATCAATGAAATAATCAGAAGCCTCCTTACAATGTATTTCGCTTAAATTCGGTTGTAAGGTAGAATGAATTTTAAGTTCAAATCAAATGGTAAGATATCACAAACATAATAGTGATGGCTCAGCGATCGGTGATGAAAAACTGGCTGAAGGCTTATTGAATAGCAGGTAACGCCGAATTACTGCATGTTATATGGCAACAACGTTCTTCTGTTTACGTTGAGAATCTGTTTACCCTGTATACAGGTGATGTAATTTCACTGTGTAGAATTGTAGTAACGGCCTTATTGAGGTAAACTTAAAATGCTAATTAGGCTGGTTTATTATGCGTACTTTTTACCCCAGACTTTAATACATAAATGCTTTTCTTTCACCTGAATTGAAGTTGATATTCATGTATATTTTGTGAGAAGTTAAGAAATATATAGTAGAATAGATTTTAAACATTATTATGAAACCATATTACTTTAATTGCGAATGGTTTTTACGTACAAAAGTGCATTAGTTTATACTTTAAGCTTATGGAATAAAAGAGCATGTATAATTATGAACAAATGATAAATGTAAAGCTTAAATATTTATATTAGGTTCGTTTTATGATTAGGTAGGGGTGATATTTTAAGAATCTTCTTACTTATCGCAGTATATCGAAAAAGAATAACTGTAATATGGCAGTTCTTTGACAATGGAATTACAGATCAAAGCAAAATTTTAAGTTGCTTTTGAGAATTAGACTAAATTACTTTTAGTTTTATTCTCTAGGCCTGATTTTCACAAGTATAATAAATATAGACATGGAAGGTAAAATAAACGTTTGAAATGAATCACAAACAATATAAAAATTTTTAGAAATTTTTAAATGCTTAGTAATGGATTACAGAAAAAAAAAATATGTTTGGAGAAATTTAAATTCCTGTGAATCAAATTGGTATTTCATTCCTTAGTTTATGTTGTTCAATTAACTTCATACTGTACTCTTTAAATATATTAGTTGTAAATATAGACACTAGTAAATATTTTTAATCATTATCAAAATAAAAGAAATAGAATCACATTAGGGGGGAGGGAATTACACCTTCAAAAAATTGTACTTTTCAAGATTATAAATTTTCTCCAACTCAAAGATACAACATATATTTTCTAACTTCTTTTGGAACATTTTATAGTATTACAGATTGGTTATTTTAAAAGGCTAAATGAACCCTGCAATATGTTTGTGTTTCATATGTGTCATCAAAACATTTTTGTCATCAATAAAATCAAAATCATATTGAGAAGGCCAGATAAAATTATATATTTTCTTTTACAAACTTTACATATAAGCAGGAGGATTGCTTTAAAAGTACTTCCCAACATAATAGTGAATGTTTTCCATTTTCTTACTTAAAGAAGCCTTCATATATTATACCAAAACCAACTGCCCACTACAAACTAACAAATTCATTCCTAGGCTGAATGAAAAGTTTGGGAATAAAGTTGTAACATGTAGAATCACTTAAAAAGCATGATTTTTTTTTTCTGACATATTTTCACAGCTAACTTTAGCAAAATAAGTGCTGCACACATTAGGAATCAGCAGAATGTTTTCTCATACTTTGTTATACTCTAGCACAGGGATGGACAAACTTTTTCGGCCGCGGGCCAAAAATCAAAAGAAAATAAGTTTGGCAGGCCAAGATAAATTTTTCTAAAATTTTAAAAACAATATACAAGTACCTAATGGTTTAAATACGTTAATGAGATGAATGAAATTGCAATTTCATTTTTAAAAGTTCCTTATACTGAGGTTGGAAGTGAGATGTGCTCATTTTAAGGAATGATGCTAAATGCTCATCTGTCAGTCTACTTCTGAAATTATTCTTTCTAAGGATCAAAATTAAAAACACTTGTTCACATATAAGAAGCAAATATACCATTGATCTTTTGGGTTTGAAGTAATAAATTTGGGATATAATATTTAAGCAAAGTAGAAAAGGAGATGGATATATAATGTATAAATATATATTTCTTTTAATTTGCCTCGGACCGGCACCTTAAAATTCTATTCACGGGCCATAGTTTGCCCATCCCTGCTCTAGCATGTTGTTTTCAATTTGTTTTGTTTCACAATATAATAAAATAAATTTTCATAACTTGATTTAGCCACCTGAAAAAAAATCTGCAGCACTTTGTATTTGCTCTTTAAATAATACTGAGCAGTAATTATGTGTCTGTTAGTATACACAGTTCTCGATCCCACTCAGCTGTTCCATCTACAGTACCCTTTCCATGACTCTCATGTGGTATTTCTCTTTGGGTTGGTGAGAGAATGAAATCACCTTCAGGCAAGCTCTTTTTTCAGAAAGGGGAAATGGGGGGAGTCCTAAAAGCTGGGTACTGTTATCAGAAGTCTATTATTATACCCAAACCCAAGAAAGCATAACCCCAAGAGCTCTTAAATAAAAAGGCCTATGGCTGAAGCAAACTTCAGCAGATAACTGATAAGAATATCCTACAGCTCCCAAGGCTGAATAAAATAGTGACCATATTGAGCACTTAGATATTTTGTTTAAACTGGTTAAATGCTCTTTTAGGAAAAAATACCATCTCGTCATATTCTTATGCCTGGCTTCTAATTCCTGGATTACCAATTTCAAAGATGTAAACAGATAGGATATAAGCCCTCTGCAGCTCGATTTGTTTAAGCACACTAAATTCTTGTAACCTCAAGTTAACACATTTGAATAAATAAATGAAATCACCATAAGAGTAGCTCTTGGGGGAGGAGGTTCTCTGACAGCAGGGTACAATGATCAGAGCTTTATTTTACCCAAACACAACTCCAAGAGTACCTATGAAAAGAGGCCTGTGACTGAAGCAAATCTAAGCAGACAGCTGACTGAAATATCCTGCATCTTCGACAGCTTAATAAGGTGACAACCAAGGTGCTGAAACCTATGATTTAAGAATTTGCAATCATACACAATATAGGGAGCTGTCTCCTCTTTAAGGCAACAGTCACACAAAAATAACAAGAAGGATCAGGACTGATCACAATTCCATTGGGATGCCTTTGGTTACCACATTTAGTAACTAATAGTATTTTTTATGATGCAGAGTTATTTTTCCCCCTGGAATTATAACCTCATACACCTAATGCTGATTCATAAGACCTCTACTCATAATGGGATATTTTACTGAAATTTCCAGGTGCTTATATCTCCAACCAAACACTGCTTTGTCTGTATGTGTGTACTAAGTTCTTCATTGTATCATTTCCAAGCATATGTTTTACCAAAAACTACTTCATTATGCATGTGAAGACATAATGTCTGAAGACTTCTTAAGACTAGGCCCCTATTCTTTTAAGTAAGCTTCACTTGCCATTTATCAAATTTATTGTATATAAGGGGAAAGTTTAATAAAAGGAATACATAATAAAATAAAGTTTTGTTAGAAAAATTTTTTCTACCTTTCATATTGTTGGCAATTATAATGACATACCCTAAATATACTGCTAAAGATTAACGAATACTGCCACAGCCTGATTACATGGGCACTTGAGGCACATGCCCTGGGCACCAAAATTTTAGGGGGCAGGAAAATTTAGTCGAGTGCTTGAAACACATATTAAGTGGGAGAAAATTGCAAACTTACACTACCATCATTAAGTTTTAATAAATTATTGTATGAGGTAATTGTGTTTGTCATGAACTATATTGTTTCCTATATACTTACTTTAATTTTACTGTTATTTACCTGATAATGAATTTCCTCAACAAACCCGGTGCTTTTTTTATCTTATGGGCATATTTATAAAACAGATTATTAGCAACTTACCACTATAAACCATTAAATCATCTCATTAATTTAAATTATTTTTTATTCTACTATTATTTATAATCTGCACCACAGAGCTTGTGAGTGTGACAAAGTAAAAATTAAAAAAGTGGGTCACTGTAGGTCTTAATTTTTAAAAAGTCCTTAATTTTTAGCATGGCTAAACTGAGATAATAATGATTACATAAAATGAAAAAAAAAATTTTTTATTTTGAATATTACTCTAATGCTAATTTCTTAAATCTGTTTGTTAATTCAATGTTATAATTTTTATATGACTGTAATTATGATAATAATTTGTCGCTATAAATTTGCATGGGGGTGGAGGACACAAAAATTGGATTGTATCCTGGGCACAAAAGTATCTTAGTCGGGCCCTGAATGTTGTAGAAGTTGCAAACATAGTGTTTTTCTCACAACTAGTAACTGTATATGTCAGTTACATATCAGTCTTCTGTGAACAGTTTAATCATAATTTTAAAGCAAATTAAAAGAATTAACTGATAAGTAACACTCGTTAGAATATTCCCTAAACCAAATACATGTAGGCAAATCGTAGGGAACATTGATACTTCTGTCAACTAATCAACTAAGTTGAAAAATACTATACATATTTTTACTTTCCAGCATACATAGTATAAGAAAAGTATTATAATTGTCCAAAGTTCAACCTCAATATTTTGCTTGATCTTCAGATTTTGGACCTCCCAAAGTACGAAAATACAATTTGTGTAATTATCTCTGTATGTCTATATATTAACATGTCAGTATATATTTACATGTCAGTCTTCCATGAACATTTTAATCATGATTTTGAAGCAAATTAGGAGAATTAACTGATAACTAGCACTCTCTAGAATATTCCCTAAATTAAATATATGTAGGCAAATCTTAGGGAACATTGATACTTCTCTCAACTAATCAGCTAAATTGAAAAATACTGTACATATTTTTACTTTCCAGCATACATAGTATGAGAAAAATATTGTAATTGTCCAAAGTTCAACCTCAATATTTAGCTTGATCTTCAGGGTTTAGACCTCCCAGAGTCCGAAAATACCATTTGTGTAATTATCTCTGTATGTCTATATATTAACACAAAAACTCATATGTTTTGCCCTTTTTTAACCCAAACCAAACTTTAAGTTCATACATTTTAGCAAATTTGTTTTTTATCAACATTTAGATTACTTATGGCAACCAGAAGTAACAGTTTGCATGCTTCTTCTCATTACTGAATGGCTACTTCCAGTTATTATCCAGTTTTCAATGCTGTTATCCAAGTTCGTAATGTTAACATAGCTGAAAGACTGATATTATTTATGTGATGATAGTTCATATGTTTTCTAAAAGTAAGAACAAAAACATGAACAAAAATAGTTACTTTTCTCTTTTGTCAGTATATCAGAAAGTCCAGCAAAGACTACTCCCAATTTTAACTAGAAAGATTGGTTTTGAATGCATGGTTTCTACACACCTGGAGAGTTAGGGAAAATCATGGATTTAGACAATGGATTAATTTTGTCATGGAAAGTCTTGATTTTTCAATCAAAATTAGTAAAAGTCATGGATCTGCTAAACTATCAATTAAAAAAAATGCATTGAATTGTTTAATTCTATTTTTACTTGTCATTTGACTGAAGTTACTGAGTTTGGTATTTATGTATTATCCTATTGACCATATTGAAAAGTAAAATTCGTTCACCAAGGAAACTCAAAGCAAGAAAGCTTAATGGGTGGGTAAATGTATATTCTGGTTTTTTCTTAAATTGTAGATTAAAATTTTATTAATATAATAATTATTTTTTAATAAAAATTAGTTAAGATTTTTGCACAAAATATAAGTTTATCTCTAGGGTTATTGTATATAAACATTATAGGGTTATATTTGGCTATTATTCATGGCCACCTGGATAATACCAAAGTACCCTAAATTCAAATTGGAAACATTTTGATTGAAAAATTGCTATATGATTAAACTTAGGTATGTAGATACAACAATTTATTTTTATGTGAGTTTATTAACACTTACAAAGTAAGTTTATAGTTTGTTTAAGATAAAATTCCTGTAATTTCTCTAAAAGCATATATTTTATTTGTATGTACATCAGAAGTTTTATTCATATATACTTTTAACGAAAGCTTTTTAAAGTCATGGAAAATTATCTGCTAAATCGGGGAAGTCATGAAAAGTCATGGATTTGAAAAATTTTATTTTGGCAGATACCCTGTGAATGAGGATTTTTTTTTTTAATCTTGTAATGTGCTAATTAATTTTGTTTGTTTAAAAAAGAGGTTCACCAGATTTTAGTTCTAAACTTGAAAGTTTTTTAACTTTAATTAAAAAGAGATCTCTTCAATGCACTTCTTCATAAATACAAATAATAATGATACTTGATCATGTAACCTAATTTCTTCTAAAAGTACCTGTGTGTCAAATAAGGAGCAAAGTTTCTTTAACACTAGATTTACGGATGTTGATCATATACCTATTTTTACTGAAGTGAGCCAATTTGACTCATACAAGAAAATGGAAGTTTTTGCAAAGAAAATAGTTCCAAATTAATTTAAATGAAATGTTTATTATCAAAAAATTCATGGAAAATATATTTTACATATAAAATCTGTTTTTTGCATGATTGTTGAACTTGACAGTTCTTCCATGCGTCAGTAGCATGAGTTTCTGTCATTGGACTGAACAACAATGTCAGAATGTGAGGAACACCAAATGAGAAGAGAAACAAATCACGTGCAACTTGACTGTTGCCCAGGCCTGAAAGGACAAAAAAATTTCATGTTATGCGATTAACTGTTAAATCATTCTATAAGTCAAATTGGCTCACAACCATGAAAATAGGTATACCACATTTGATAATGCGAATGAAGGTTTCTGTGAAGAGGAATGAAAGTTTACATATATTTTATTACTTAACTAAAAACCAACGTATGTTTTTGAAAAGTGATATTAAAGTTTTATATATATGTAGCAATTAAATTTTTAATGAGTCAAATTAGCTTGGTCCGTTAATCTAGTGTTAACATATAGCTGTTTAGAACCTAAAAGTATGATACATAAAAGGAAAAACATTTTACAGCACTATTTCAAATGATTTTCAATGAATGATAAGGTTTACTAGTATTAGATGATGAGCTTATTCTCCTTAACTATAAGTGCACATACTTACCACTTCTATGTAGAATCTATATATATAATAATGAATTTGTGTGTGTCTGTCTGTCTGTCTATCTGTACTCTATAGACTCAAAAACCATGTATCCAATCGCCGTGAAAATTTGGAAATTCTTTGGTATATCTTTGGGAAGGTTTTTGTAAATTTTTAACATTCGAATCCATTCCTTCCCCTTTTTTCAAGCATTTCATGTCATTATTCCAAGCATTATTTTCCCCAGATAAACGCAAACGATTAAGTTTTTAATTTATCGCATTATAACTAAGGGAAAAAAGCAATATTTCTAGCAATGTGACGTCATTCCAAGTAATTGTTTTAAATTCAGTTTTCCTCAGTTAAAAGCAGGAGATTAAAATTTTCAATTTATCACATAATAAATAGGTGAAAATGATACATTTCTATCATTATGATGTCATTCCTTTAAATAATTCATTTCTTATTTTATATTATTTAAACATCATCTGCGTAGTATCCATTCGATTTGACCTGGAAATTGAGATATAAATTGATTAACTTTCATTTGTATGTGATGCAAATTATAGCATTTTTATATAAGAACTGATTTTAAATTTAATTCTTGGTTAATTTTTACGTTACAGTGAAATGTTTATCAACAATATTCTAACTATAAAAAGTACAAATTTCAGTGACTCTCATAAGCAAATAAAACCTGTCATTTTATATAGTTATCTTTATATTCATATGGTTGTCAATATGAATGTGTGCTTCTATTTCATACAAAACCATGTGGTTTGTCATAAATTTCCTTCATTTTGGATAACATTTATTAATACCACCAAAATTAGAACTGTTGTCAAAACCTCTGCTTCCTATTCTACCTCTTAATATGTCAAGATCTATTAATGTTGCTAATCAACGTACTGTAGTAATACAGTAGTATAAAAACTGAATATTGTTATAATATGCTTATAATAGAAATATGTAAATATACCAATGACTTGAACTGTACTGTGAAGAATTTAGAGAGTTATGCATGAAAAAAAAATCTTTGTTTAAAAGTAATACATTAAGTACACCGTAGCAAAGCACGGATACACTTGATAGTATTATATATATTTTATTTCTTTACAGGTTATATTTGTTCTGAGAATTATCGAGAGTTTTTGCCAGAAAATTCAACTGAATATCGTATTGATGTCTTTGAACACAAAAAATTTGAACAATAATGGAAGAACATTTGTAGCTGTAGGATCCTAGAAGAAAATGGTAAGTTATATTCTTTTTAAATTGAAAATTTCAGAATAAATAAAGTTCTGATAAGAACTAATTTTAAACGCTTGCCTGATTATCCCAAGTTATCTCGGGTTTGTATATATTGCAGCTAACTATTATCCCGAGAAAACTGGGGCAAAACAGAATTTGTCAGTACGATTTGTTTTATCTTAGTTTTACTCGGCCTGAAGGAAATGAAAGGAAATATTCAGCTTTGATGGGTAGTTTGTTAACCCTTTCACAACGGGAAGTGCAAACACACGCTTTTCTCTGAGGCCAGCAGTCACTTTCGCGAGTGAGTATCGTGGGCTGGAGGGTTTTATGCTATTAAGCCTAAATTCATGAAATTAACGAAGTAACAATGCGTTATTTAATAATGCTGTGTAAAGTATTTAAATGGAATGGGATTTATATTATATGTTTATAGATACTTTATTTACTTAGGCTATTTCTTATTTAAATATATATTTTACACCTTTTTTTCATTCTTTACTTACTATTTAATGACTTTTAACATTACAAAACTGAATACTATGTTATTTAAAATTATTCTTTTGTATGAAAAATTTTAAAAACAGGGATCTACACACAATCCTATGTTACAGTCCTCCAATTCTTAGTAACTCATTTGCCGTTTTGGAGGATTTTTCCTGGAATGTGAAAAAACGAAGCATCATCATGATATTTGTCGCCAACGTCTTCCTCATCATTAGAATCACTAGATCCATTATGAACAGAAAAAACAATTAGAATATATTAAAGTGTCACTATTAGTACTATCCTAAAATATTTCAGAATCAAAATCTGAAATATTTTGCGTCATTTCAGCTATTTCAAGCTCAGTTAAACACTTTCGACATTTCGTAAATCTAACAAAAAAATGAGAAAAAAATCAAATGTGTCAGATCTAATTCTGTACTAAAAACTGAACTGCAAACCAAAATACACAACGCTTTAGCAAAAATAAAACTCCCCTGCTTACATAAGATACCCTGTATATATAAAATATTTTGTAATTTATTATTTTAGAATGTTGTATAAAAAACAGGAATAAAATATAACAAAACATTTTATTATCCAGCACAAAATGTAGCAAGAAACGTTTAGCACTGGATATCTGCCGGATATCTGATACCAAAATATCTGATGAATTCATCATTATTTCATTACTAATTATTTAATTTTATTTGTAATACGTCAATTATTTTTAATTTTTTGTTTAAAAGTTTCATGTATATTTCAGTACAAAATTCAAATTGTTTTGAATTCAGTTTAAAAAAGATCTCCTAAATATAAATAAAATATATCTTATTTAATCTAAAATCTTCTAATTTAATCTAAAATTTTATCTAAAATCTTCTCATAAATTTAAATAATAATAAATGTACTGGGCTTATAGCCTGATATTTATCATTTTGCTATTAAAACTTACCTAAGCATTAAATTAGAAGTAAACTTAAGTAATCAAAGTAAACATAAACTATTTATTTAGAAAAAAAAGAGTATGTTTTAAATATAACTTTATATAATGTAGAAAACATTTTATTGTACTATTTTAAAACAGTTATTGTTGAAATTAAGATTAACAAATGTCTAAGCTTGTGGAGTAATATATATTTTCTTTTATTTTATAGGTTAGTTTGTGTTTGGGGATTATCTGTGTTTGGAGGATGACAATTTAACTGAATATAGTATTGATGTCTTTGTACAAAGAACTTATTTTAATGGAAGAAGTTTTAACAAATATAAAGCTGTAATACATGCTTTTCAATGTAAATGTCCTAGATTAATTCTAGTTCTGATATGGCTTAAATTTTAAGCAGTAGTACATATCATGAGTTGGATAACTCCTTAAGTAAGAAAAATGAAAGTAATTCTGTAATTTCCCATAGGGTTAAATAATTTTATACAAGAAGCTTTAGCTATAGACAACTTCAAAAAAGATTAAATATTTGTATATATTTATATAAATATACCGGAAATAAAATATTTTTTGTAGAAATTGAATGGCATCTGGCATATCAATTGGAAACAATAAGACTATACGTTAAATAAAAAAGCATTTTTAATTTTAAAAAGAAGTCTGAAAACAAATGTAAAAAGTCTTATTAATAAATTCAGCTTTTGTTGTTGATATGGATCAATGCACATTTGATAATTTAGGTTCTGTGGATACTGAGAAAAATTCTGTTGCTTCTAGTGTACATCAAAATGAAATTTCTGCAGA
This sequence comes from Pardosa pseudoannulata, assembly GCA_032207245.1. Taxonomy (NCBI): domain Eukaryota; kingdom Metazoa; phylum Arthropoda; class Arachnida; order Araneae; family Lycosidae; genus Pardosa; species Pardosa pseudoannulata. The sequence goes on along the minus strand of CM063500.1, from coordinate 112,996,340 downwards.
AGATACAGTAGTTCTTCACCTTCGTACCGAACCTGGTAAAAAACCTTTTGTTTGTTGGATATGCAAGAAAGGATTTTCTCGTAATTCGACTCTGAAAGTTCATCTTCTTTCTCATACTGGGGACAGACCGTTTGATTGCAGTGAATGTAAGAAATCATTTGCCACAAAAGGCAGCTTAGAACTTCATCTTCGTAATCATACTGGAGACAAACCGTTTCACTGCACTGTATGTAAAAAATCATTTGCTACAAAATCCAGATTAGTTCTTCATATTCATACTCATACTGGAGAAAAACCATTTGCTTGCAGTGTATGTAAGAAATCTTTTGGTAGAAAAGGCACTTTAGATATTCATCTCCGTAAACACTCTGGAGAAAAACCATTTTCTTGCCATGTATGTAAGAAAGCCTTTTCTGATAAGTCTGCCTTGAAAAGTCATCTTCGTTGCCATGCTGAGGAAAAACCGTTTGCTTGTGGTGTATGTAATAAAGCATTTTCTGATAATTCCTCTTTGAAAATTCATCTTCGCTACCATACTGGGGAAAAGCCATTTTCTTGCAGTGTATGTAAGAAAGCATTTTCTCAGAAATGCCACTTAAATGAACATCTTCGTTCCCACTCTGGAGAAAAGCAATTTGCTTGTAATATATGTACAAAATTATTTGCTAAAAGAACCAATTTAGATATCCATCTTCGTTCACATACTGGAGAAAAACCATTTGCTTGTCCTGTATGCAAGAAACCATATGCTAGAAAAGACATTTTAGCAGTTCATATACTTACCCACACTGGGGAAAAACCATTTACTTGCAGTGTATGCAAAAAAGCATTTACTAATAGTTCTGCGTTGAAACTTCATCTTCGTACACATACTGGGGAAAAGCCGTATCCGTGCAGTGTATGTAAGAAAGCATTTTCTAACTGTACTGCTTTAAAAGTTCACTTTCGGATACATACTGGAGAAAAACCGTATTCATGCAGTGTATGCAAAAAATCGTTTTCTCAAAATTCCCAATTAGTATGTCATTTTCGTATACACACTGGTGAAAAACCGTTTGTTTGCAGTGTATGTCAGAAAGCATTTTCTGATCGTACCTCCCTAAAATTTCATCTTCGTTACCATACTGGAGAAAATTCATTTTCTTGCAGTGCTTGTAAAAAGACATTTTCTGATAAATCTACCTTGGAAGCTCATCTTTGTACACAAATTAGTGAAACACAAACTTTGTAAACAAACTAGACCTTAAACTTGTAATACAGCTGAGAAATCTTTTTCTGAGAAATGCCATTTCAATACTTATCTTCACAATTGGTCTGGAAAATTCTTTTGCTTCCAAGGTTTTCTGAGAGTCGCATTTTTGAAAGATCACCTTACTTACATTGGGAGAGACCTCATGCTAGCATTACTTATTTAAAAAAATTTTTTTAAAGAGAGATTTTATTTATTTTTTCAAAGTAGGGGTTTAGTTGATCAACCTTTTACACACTAAAATGAAGTATTTTTCTTATAGTATGTTTGTATAAATGTTTTTTTGTGTCCAAAAAATAATTTAAAGTTGATTTTCTTAACCTGTTTAGGACCACTGGAAAAAGAAATAGATGCTTGTGTGACTTTTTCCATTAAGCCTAATTTTATTTAATATACAGTGAAACCTCTCTGAGCGGCCACCCCACCGTACCGAGAATATTTGACTTCTCAGAGGGGGTGTCCACTCTGAAGGGTTTTATTATAAGGTAATTGCTATAATGCCTACTATAAACAAGTGTGACGTATATTCCTTATTTAAAATAAAATTTAAAACTTATCAAAAGAGAAAATAGTACTTTATTTCATGCTCTCTTACATTCTTTTTAAAACAGGATACAATTTGCGTCTGTTTTAAATTTTTACTTTTCTCTATAACAACTATTTTTTACTTTAAAAGCAGAAAATGGAAGTCTTTGTATTCCTTCAAAATCGAATTCTTTCCTTTAATGACCTTGTTGATATGTGTTCTTCCATAGTTATATAATTCAACTAACTTTTTTGCCAATTTGTCATTCGCATATTCACGCAGAACTTCAATGCGCTGCTCGAGATTTAAGAAAGCGCGTTTTGATATCGTTTCAACTCAGATCACTGACAAACTGATTAAATGAAACTGCCGTGAATGAACATTTTTGCTGAAAGAGGTGCAATTCTTCCTTAGCTGTACCAATTGGACTAAAACAAAGGCCCTAGGACACCTTGGAAATTCCTCCCTCAGTTTCTATGGGTACAATAGGGATTCCCTATCTGAAGCCGAACGATGGCCAATTGGTTAGGGTGCTGGCCTTCGGTACCAGAGTTCGTGGGTTCGTCCAATTTGGCCTCCGGCTTTAGCTGTAGGTCCCGGTCTCATTAGCCCTCGTGTTGCAAAAGTAGACTGTAGCATTCAAACCAAACCCATCCCTATCTGAAGATGTTTTAAATATAACTTTATATAATGTAAAAACATTTTATTGTACTATTTTAAAACAGTTATTGTTGAAATTAAGATTAACAAATGTCTAAGCTTGTGGAGTAATATATATTTTCTTTTATTTTATAGGTTACTTTGTGTTTGGGGATTATCTGTATTTGGAGGTTGACAATTTAACTGAATATAGTATTGATGTCTTGTACAAAGAACTTATTTTAATGGAAGAAGTTTTAACAATTATAAAGCTGTAATACATGCTATTCAATGTAAATGTCCTAGATTAATTCTAGTTCTGATATGGCTTAAATTTTAAGCAGTAGTACATATCATGAGTTGGATAACTCCTTAAGTAAGAAAAAAGAAAATAATTCTGTAATTTCCCATAGGGTTAAATAATTTTATGCAAGAAGCTTTAGCTATTAGACAACTTCAAAAAAGATTAAATATTTGTATATATTTATATAAATATACTGGAAATAAAATAATTTTTGAAGAAATTGAATGGCATCTGACATTGCAGTCAGAAATAATAAGACTATACATTATATAAAAAAGCATTTTTAATTTTAAAAAAAGTCTTAAAACGAATGTATGAAGTCCTGTTAATAAATTCAGCTTGTTGTTGATATGGATCAATGCACATTTGATAATTTAAGTTCTGTGGATGCTGAAAAAAATTCTGCTCCTTCTAGTGTACATCAAAATGAAATTTCTGCAGAAGATACATTAGTTCTTCACCTTCGTACTGAACCTGGTAAAAAAACCTTTTGTTTGTTGGATATGCAAGAAAGGATTTTCTCGTAATTCAACTCTGAAAGTTCATCTTCTTTCTCATACTGGGGACAGACCGTTTGATTGCAGTGAATGTAAGAAATCATTTGCCACAAAAGGCAGCTTAGAACTTCATCTTCGTAATCATACTGGAGACAAACCGTTTCACTGCACTGTATGTAAAAAATCATTTGCTACAAAATCCAGATTAGTTCTTCATATTCATACCCATACTGGAGAAAAACCATTTGCTTGCAGTGTATGTAAGAAATCTTTTGGCAGAAAAGGCACTTTAGATATTCATCTCCGTAAGCATTCTGGAGAAAAACCATTTTCTTGCCATGTATGTAAGAAAGCCTTTTCTGATAAGTCTGCCTTGAAAAGTCATCTTCGTTGCCATGCTGAGGAAAAACCGTTTGCTTGTGGTGTATGTAATAAAGCATTTTCTGATAATTCCTCTTTGAAAATTCATCTTCGCTACCATACTGGGGAAAAGCCATTTTCTTGCAGTGTATGTAAGAAAGCATTTTCTCAGAAATGCCACTTAAATGAACATCTTCGTTCCCACTCTGGGGAAAAGCAATTTGCTTGTAATATATGTACAAAATTATTTGCTAAAAGAACCAATTTAGATATCCATCTTCGTTCACATACTGGAGAAAAACCATTTGCTTGTCCTGTATGCAAGAAACCATATGCTAGAAAAGACATTTTAGCAGTTCATATACTTACCCACACTGGCGAAAAACCATTTACTTGCAGTGTATGTAAGAAAGCATTTACTAATAGTTCTGCGTTGAAACTTCATCTTCGTACACATACTGGGGAAAAGCCGTATCCGTGCGGTGTATGTAAGAAAGCATTTTCTAACTGTACTGCTTTAAAAGTTCACTTTCGGATACATACTGGAGAAAAACCGTATGCATGCAGTGTATGCAAAAAATCGTTTTCTCAAAATTCCCAATTAGTATGTCATTTTCGTATACACACTGGTGAAAAACCTTTTGTTTGCAGTGTTTGTCAGAAAGCATTTTCTGATCGTACCTCCTTAAAATTTCATCTTCGTTACCATACTGGGGAAAATACATTTTCTTGCAGTGTTTGTAAAAAGGCATTTTCTGATAAGTCTACCTTGGAAGCTCATCTTTGTACACAAATTAGTGAAACACAAACTTTGTAAACAAACTAGACCTTAAACTTGTAATACAGCTGAAAAATCTTTTTCTGAGAAATGGCATTTCAATATTTATCTTCATAATTGGTCTGGAAAATTTTTTTACTTCCGGGGTTTTCTGAGAGTTGCATTTTTGAAAAATCACCTTACTAACATCGGGAGAGACCTCATGCTAGCATTACTTATTTAAAAAAATTTTTTTAAAGAGAGATTTTATTTATTTTTTCAAAGTAGGGGTTTAGTTGCTCAACCTTTTACACACTAAAATGAAGTATTTTTCTTATAGTATGTTTGTATAAAAATGTTTTTTTGTGTCCAAAAAATAATTTAAAGTTGATTTTCTTAACCTGTTCAGGACCATTGGAAAAAGAAATAAATGTTTGTGTGACTTTTTCCATTAAGCCTAATTTTATTTAATATACAGTGAAACCTCTCTGAGCAGCCACCCCACTGTACTGAGAATATTTGGCTGCTTAGAGGGGTTGGCGTCTCTGAAGGGTTTTATTATAAGATAACTGCTATAATGCGTAATATAAACAAGTCTGACATATATTCCTTATTTAAAATGAAATTTAAAACTTATCTGAAGAGAAAATAGTACTTTATTACATTCTCTCTTACATTCTTTTTAAAACAGGATACAATTTGCGTCTGTTTTAAATTTTTACTTTTCTCTATAACAACTATTTTTTACTTTAAAAGCAGAAAATGGAAGTCTTTGTATTCCTTCAAAATCGAATTCTTTCCTTTAATGACCTTGTTGATATGTGTTCTTCCATAGTTATATAATTCAACTAACTTTTTTGCCAATTTGTCATTCGCATATTCACGCAGAACTTCAATGCGCTGCTCGAGATTTAAGAAAGCGCGTTTTGATATCGTTTCAACTCAGATCACTGACAAACTGATTAAATGAAACTGGCATGAATAACATTTTCACTGAAAGAGGTGCAATTCTTCCTTAACTCTACCGATTGGAATTCCAAACAAAGGCCCTAGGAGACCTTCAACACCTGATTGTCCAATTCCTCCCTCAGTTTCTATAGGTGGTGCAATAGCAATTCCCTATCTGAAGGGTGTGAGGAGAATACAAAAGAGATAACAGATTTAATGTTTTTAAGAAAGGGAGAGACTGCGGGAATGGACTACGCAAATTATTCCTGGGTCTTATATCCTATCATAAACCTAACCTTGAATTGGTCCGCTCAAAATTAAAGCATTGAGTGAGTAGAATTTCCCAAAAATTGAAATGTGCAATCTGACTTGGTGTTCATTTACAGGGAGTCGGGTTGCCACTGATACAGGTTATTTTACCGTTAGGTCTATGTGTCAATAAATCCGTGCCATGAAAAATAACCCGTTTAGAAGGGTGGCCGCTTGGAGAATTTTCACTGTATTCATAAAGAATCATAATTTCTATTTAATATGCTGAAATTTATGGTTTATATTTGTATATATTGTGATAAAAGTTTTGTGATATTTAAAAAGAAATTATTAATTTTAAAGGAAATGGTTTCATTTTAATAAAATTTATTTTTACAGTACGAGAAAAATGGACATTTTAAAATTAAACAAACTATTAGTAAAATTATATGATATCACCAAAAATATTCAGAACAAATTGAATTTAATAAATATAACTCCAGGTATATCAGATTCTTTGTTTTTGTTTACCATTCATTTGCATTTAAATTGTTCTCACTATTACTGATGTTATTAAATATTTCAGTGTCATCTGAATAATCAGATTTACTGCCACTTATATTAAAAAATTTTCTTACCTGATTTGTACCGCAATGAAATTACCTTGTTCTCCTCACTTAAATATTAACTCTCTTTGCCATGATGGCTAAAATAGAACTGATCCAAAATATACAAAACATTATCTAGTGAACTGCAAACTGCCAATGACAATTCTACTCCTACCCTCCACCGTAATAAACATTCTATTCTTTCCCATTCCATCAAACTATAAACACCCAGTGCTCAATAAATCACAGCTTTTGTGAGGACTCGAACATTTTCTGTTGTTTTTCAGTTCAAAATTTCCTGATTCAGAAAAAAAGAAAGCTCAGAACTGAAAGCATATATTGAAGTTCAACATTCTTTGTAACATTATTTGAAAATTTAATGGACTTTACATATGCTGTTTAAGGATTTATACAAAATGTTCTGATTTGAAATAACATGTGTATTCATGGACCCTGAATGTAGAATTGTGTGATCACATGTGATTAAACACCATTAGTATTGGACGTTTCTGAAGAAACTTTTGCTCAGAAAATTAAATCAGTTGTGTATGTTTATGTATTCTGAAGTATAACCTATATTATTGTTATAAGTTGTTGCCATTTTGTAGTTATTATAGTTTATAGTATTTATATTATTGTTCTCATTAAAGTTAAATTGTCCTATTGTATATCTGTGTTTTTTTTTTCTTCTTTTTATTGTAAGAAATTTTTTGACAGTGTCTCTAAAAGTGTTTTATTCATGGTTTCTTTCACTTGTAAGCACTAAAGTCAGTGAAATTTAGTTTTACCAACGAGCTTCAAATTACTTTGAATTCAGTTTAAAACAGAACTCTTAAATGTCCACTTTCTTATAAATACAAATCATAATAAATGTACCAGGGCTTATAGCCTAATATTTATCATCTTGCTATTAAACCTTACCTAAGTGTAACATTAGAAGTAAATTTAAGTAATCGAAGTAAACATAAAGCTATTTATTTAGAGAAAAAGAGTGCATTTTAAATATAACTTTATGTAATGTAGAAAACATTTTATTGTACTATTTCAAAACAATTATTATTGAAATTAAAAATACAAATGTCTATACTTGTGGGGTAATATATATTATCTTTTACTTTATAGGTTACTTTTTATTTGAGGAATATCTGTGTATTGAGAATAATATTCTATTAGAATAATATTGAAGCTTTAATATCTAATGTTGTCAATAAAATACACACTGAAGATATTAAATTGTTTTCAGTATGTAGATGGCACCTCTACTGCTTTTAAGAACATAAATAGATTTATTCGTTAATTTGTTTGCTACACATGCTTTTTTTTTAAACCGGGCATTTAAGCCGTACACTCCTTATACGTTACCTTTTATTTAAGGATTATCTGTGTTTGGAGAAAAATATTCTATTAGAATCATATTCAAGCTTTAATACCTAATGTTTTCAATGAAATCCATACTGAAGAGCGTCAAATTTTTTCAGTATGTAGATGGCACCTCTACTGCTTTTAAGAACATAAATAGATTTATTCGTTAATTTGTTTGCTACACATGCTTTTTTTTTTTAAACTGGTCATTTAAGCTGTACACTTCTTATACGTTACCTTTTATTTAAGGATTATCTGTGTTTGGAGAAAAATATTCTATTAGAATCATATTGAAGCATTAATACCTAATGTTGTCAATAAAATACATACTGAAGATATTAAACTATTTTCAGTATGTAGATGGCACCTCTACTGCTTTTAAGAACATAAATAGATTTATTCGTTAATTTGTTTGCTACACATGCTTTTTTTTTTTAAACCGGGCATTTAAGTCGTACACTTCTTATAGGTTACTTTTTATTTGAGGATTATCTGTGTTTGGAGAATAATATTCTATTAGAATAATATTGAAGCTTTAATACCTAATGTTGTCAATGAAATACATACTGAAGATATTAAACTATTTTCAGTATGTAGATGGCACCTCTACTGCTTTTAAGAACATAAATAGATTTATTCGTTAATTTGTTTGCTACACATGCTTTTATTTTAAACCGAGCATTTAATCCGTACACTCTTTAAAACAGCATAAACTTTTTAGCAACTTTGCCTGTAAAACTTGTTTCTCTGGTGGGATACTTTACTTGCGGAGAAAACGACATGCATATATTCGTATATTATTAATATATATTATTTATATTACTACTTCAAAACAATTATTAATGAAATTAAAAATACGAATGTCTAAGCTTATGGGGCAATATATATTTTCTTTTATTTTATAGGTTACTTTTTATTTGAGGAGAATCTGTGTTTGGAGAATAATATTCTATTAGAATAATATTGAAGCTTTAATACCTAATGTTGTCAATAAAATACGTACTGAAGATATTAAAATTTTTTCAATAAGTAGATGGCACCTCTACTGCTTTTAAGAACATAAATATATTTATTCGTTAATTTGTTTGCTACACTTGCTTTTTTTTAAACCGGGCATTTAAGTCGTACACTTCTTCTTATAGGTTACTTTTTATTTGAGGATTATCTGTGTTTGGAGAATAATATTCTATTAGAATAATATTGAAGCATTAATACCTAATGTTGTCAATAAAATACATACTGAAGATATTAAATTGTTTTCAGTATGTAGATGGCACCTCTACTGCTTTTAAGAACATAAATAGATTTATTCGTTAATTTGTTTGCTACACATGCTTTTTTTTTAAACCGGGCATTTAAGCCGTACACTCCTTAAAACAGCATAAACTTGTTAGCAACCTTGCCTGTAAAACTTGTTTCTCTGATGGGATCCTTTACTCGCGGAGAAAACGACATGCATATATTCGTATATTATTAATATATATTATTTATATTACTATTTCAAAACAATTATTATTGAAATTAAATATACGAATGTCTAAGCTTGTGGGGTAATATATATTTTCTTTTATTTTATAGGTTACTTTTTATTTGAGGATTATCTGTGTTTGGAGAATAATATTCTATTAGAATAATATTGAAGCTTTAATACCTAATGTTGTCAATGAAATACATACTGAAGATATTACACTATTTTCAGTATGTAGATGGCACCTCTGCTTTTAAGAATATAAATAGATTTATTCGTTAATTTGTTTGCTACACATGCTTTTTTTTAAACCGAGCATTTAAGCCGTATCCTTATTCTTATAGGATACTTATAGGATACTATAGAAACTTTTTATTTGAGGATTATCTGTGTTTGGAGAATATTCTATTAGAATAATATTGGAGGTTTAATACCTAATGTTGTCAATGTTATTTTTTTCTTTCTTCCTCTCTCCCTCTCTCTCTTGCTATATGTATATAAAGATTTACCTTCAAAATATTTTATAGGGACATTCTATTTGCGAGCACGCTGTGCATTTTTTCCACTCAGAGTTTCAGTTCGAGAAAAAGTTTTATGACGCTGCTGTACAAAGGAATCGAAGACTGGTAAATTTTTGTGTGACTGGAATATGTGCTGAATGATGGTAGAGGTTAAAATTGGTATGGGGGTATGGTATAATATATTGTATGGTATATTGGTATGCTATAAAATTGGTATGGGGGTATCTCTTTACCTGAGGTCATGAATTTGAATACTACCTCTGATAGGTATGGAAGTAGCAGTCCGAAATGAAATATAATCGGGACTACTGAAGAATCGTGATCCTGTTGGCAAATTTGACGAAAATATTGGTGATATTTACTAAAACACAAAGGTAATCCATTCAAACATTGTATTTCTTGCTTTTTCTGGCGACTTTAATGAATGCACAGTGCGCCATCGTAATAGAATTATATACTCTTACTTAATTAAAGAAAACGACTTGAAAACTGGACATTTATATTTATGGGCAAATAATCCCTTGATAGTTTACGAACGCAACAGCTCCAGATTATTTAAAATCAGCCATAGTGAACCATTAATTATTTGTTATACTGTGAGTACCGGCTATATGGTCACCCGTTTATAAGGGCATCCCTCTTATATGGTCAGTTTTCTCAAGACCCGTCTAACTTAATAGGGAACATGTGTTAAAGCGTATCGCTCATACAGTGATTTTCTTTTTCTTGTTACCGGTTATATGGTCAGTTTCATGTTTTCAACGAATTTCCGCTTTTTTCTTTTCGTCTTTTTTTAATAAGTCAATGCGTATAGAAGATATATCAAGCTTTATTTCCTTCTTTCCCTTTCTTGTTTGTGTAGATTTTAGTTTTTTCTCTCAGTTCTCACCCCCCCTGATAACAAGTGGACATCTGTCTGTTTATTGGTTGATATCCCTCTCATGGATGATCCCAGGGGTTATTTTACTAATTCCGAAGCGGCAGATGATCATTTAAAAACTATTAGGGACTTAGAAAAAGTTGTTTAACCAACAAAAGGAAGAAATTATATCTGATTATTTTAAACTGCATATGATCATATGGGGATTGTAAAATTTTTAATATAGAATGTTAAATACCCAATGAGGCAGGTAAAAAAATGGTTTGTTTTTTACTGAGAATATCTTACTCTCAATAATTTATTTATGTCATATTTGAGTCTGATTTAATGCAGTGATCACATGAAATTAGTCAAATGTGGTTTATTAATAACACACACGAACATTCTTAATTTCCAAATATATATAAATTTAAAGTTAGATTTTATTATGTGAAATAGATCCTTATATGATAGTTGTAATAGCGGTGATAATTTCATTAACAAAAAATAATCGATGACATTTTTATCTTGTCTTATTGTTATTTAAGCCTTTATATTTTAATATTTGTTTTCTATTTACAGCTTTTTTAGTTTTATGAAAATGATTAAATGAGATGTTTAAAGGATCGTCAATGTTTCTTTTTTTTCCTTTTTTTAATGATAAATGGATAAATTTTCGTCTCTCGTTGACCTTCATTAACTCTGAAAACAGTTTCGAACGTTTTTGACAGATATCTTCTTGATAGGTTATTTCCCTTTATTTTAGAATCATAAATATAGGACAAGATAAACTTTAGTTTAGTGTTGTTAACAACCAACAAAAGGAAGAAAATTTATATATCTGATTATTTTTAAATACATTGAACATGAATGTACGTATGTACGTGTGCTGTACTTTGATTAATAAGGTAAGCTAATAAATTTCCCCCAAAAAATATTGCATATTTTTACTGTAGTTTTTACTTCTCGAATTAATTTTTAAAATGTTTTTAAATGTATAATTATTTGTTTATGAGTACTACATTCTGATAGGTGAATATAATCCTGTCACAATTCAATAGGATTGTATTGTTCCGCATATATGGTCACCCCTCTTATATGGTCTAATTTTCTCAGCGGCTGTTAATCGACGAGAGTAAAATGCAAGATTTTCCGTTTTCCGAGAAACATGCTGATGTAAGAAGGCAGCACCGATACCGATGTCTGAAGCATCGACAGAGAGTGAAATTTCAGCATTAGGATCAGGATGAACCAAGAGTACGTCATTTTATATAGCTTGTTTACACGTATCAAAGTCTTTGTCGGTTGCATCAGTCCATTGAATCATGGTAGAAGCATTTTTCTTTCTATCTTTGATTAATCATAGAGCGTTGCTTGTTGACTAGCCGCCTGGGGGTATAAATCGGTGGTAGAAATTAATCATGGCTAAAAATCGCCTTAAAGAACGAACAGTCGTTGATTTAAGGTAATTACAGAGAACGGAAACTTTTTTCAGGATCTGGTTTAATTTCCTGCTTGGAAATCAAGCACCCTAAAAAGGACAATCTTTCTTGCCCCAAAACACATTTATCCAGATTTAACCATGGCTAAAAATCGCCTTAAAGAACGAACAGTCGTTGATTTAAGGTAATTACAGAGAACGGAAACTTTTTTCAGGATCTGGTTTAATTTCCTGCTTGGAAATCAAGCACCCTAAAAAGGACAATCTTTCTTGCCCCAAAACACATTTATCCAGATTTAACACTAGTCCTTTGGTATTTAAGCAGCTCTTAAATAGCTCTTCCAACTCTCTTAAGTGGGATTCAACGTCGCTAGATTCTACGAGAATGTCGTCGATATAGGCTGTAACGTACTGGGGATATAGTAAGCGAAGCCGTCAATGAAACAGGCTAGAAAACTATTTAATCTTGATTAAATATTTTATTCAATCGAATAAATTATGTACAGATTCAGTAGGATGTTAAATATTCGGGGATCTCGTGCCGAGAGGATATTTACACAATAAAGATGCGTGGGATACCGGATACAGTATGGCTAGGGCTTCTAATCACAGGAATTGTTCGCTACTTAGTACCGGTAATAAACGCTGACACTATCACCTCCGGTTGACGATTAGCACAGTCGGCTTTCACAGCAAGGTTCGAAAGTTCAGAGTGCGTATCACGCTGGGGTTCGAGAAGGAAATCTCAGGATACAAGACGATCCAAATTCGAGAGCAAAGTCCCTCTTGGCTACCTACTTCTATGCCAGAAGTAAAAATAAAAATTAGCAAAATAACGGTAAAAGAATTCCCAAGTCGAAGGTCGACTTCCTAGCAACAGAGACGCTAGCGGTCTCTAAACAAGCAAACTCCAGAAGCGGAGATACGAGCGGTTGAGCTACGAAGGCTCTATCAGGAAGAAAAAGCCTCTCTTTAGTACTGTCACCCTTCTTTTATAGCGGCACCGTTTTTCTTTCCGCGATTCTTCGAAAAATTTCCAGAGCTAGGGTGATGCAATCTTGCCAATCCCGCC
>CM063500.1:112953480-112975980 GCA_032207245.1 Pardosa pseudoannulata | reverse complement strand
GATTAAGTTTTTATTATTCTATTTATTTTCTTAATTATAGTGTATGCAATATTAATTACCTTCGACAAATTTTGCATTAAATAGAAAAATATTTTTTATTCTTACTCAACACTCTTACAAACTGGTCGCATATTTTTCATTGTTTACTAATGTAAGAATACTGTATCTAAAAAAATTCTTACGACTCCAGAAAATCTGCTAATTTATCTTGGAGATAATCACTAAACGTTGAATAAATTATACTCTTTCCAACTTTGTTTTAAATCTTGATTTTATTAAAAACAATATCAAATAATTTTTATTTATTTTTTACAAATCAAACATTACAAATAAAATTATTTAAGCTATTCATATAAATTGCTTCATTTATGTAAATCGGATAACAAAACTTAATCCTTAATTATATTATGATTAAAGATTAAGCTTTTACTATTCTATTTTCTTAATTATACTGTATGCAATATTAATTACCATTGACAAATTTTGCATTAAATAGAAAAATATTTTTTATTCTTACTCAACACTTTTACAAACTGGTCACATATTTTTCATTGTTTACTAATGTAAGAATAGGTATCTAAAAATTTATTACGGCTCCAGAAAATCTGCTAATTTATCTTAGAGATAATCACTAAACATTAAATAAATTATACTCTTACCAACTTTGTTTTAAATCTTGATTTTATTAAAAACAATATCAAATAATTTTTATTTATTTTTTACAAATTAAACTTTACAAATAAGATTATTTAAGTTATTTATATAAATTGCTTCATTTATGTAAATAGGATAACAAAAGAATCATTATGTTCCGTTCCGGATGTAAATTTAAGCAGAGCTCCACCTAGCGGGCCTTGCTAAAAACAATCATTGCCGTCGTCAAGGCGAAAGTGTGAAGGGCATGCAATTTACGTTCCCACCCACTTAACTCGGTGGTGACATATTTTATTACTAATTAATTGATTTCATGTATTTGTGTGTTTTGTGTTGTGAATAAAAATTATAAGGAAAAAGATTACAGTCCATTAGATACTTTAAACAAACCCAGCGACCTCATCTAACATTTTGGTTCTAGGAAGCCGAAGTGGCAATTATGGAAAAGCTAAATAGATCAAAAGGAGCCGTAAAAGCGGCTATAACTAAGCTGGAACTATTTATCAAGGAAAATACCAATATTAAGGATGTAAACATCAGCCAAATAGAAGTGAAATTAAAGCGGACTGAAAGTTTACAAATGAAGTTAGAAGAACTTCGTGAAAAATATTACGAGCTTCCAGATCCTTCGGATATGGAAGAAATTGAAAGGGATATAGAATCTGCCAGCGAAAGGCTTGAAAATATTGAGGTAAGCCTTAGAACTTTATTGACTTTAATTGTTAAAAACTCTGATAATAATGATTCTATAAATGTGAATACAAATATAAGTAAAGCGAAACCGAAGGTACGCTTACCTGAAATACCATTGCCTTCATTTGATGGTTCATATGCTGAGTTTTCTAATTTTAAAAGTCAACTTACTAAATTAATAATTGATAATGATCAATTAAATGATACACAAAAACTATTTTATTTAAAGGCTGCCTTAAAAGCAGAAGCAAAACAATTGGAATCAGCTGATGATGATTTTAACTCTTTATTTCAAGCATTAATACAAAGATAAAAAAATAAACGTCTTTTAGTGGATTCTCATATTGCTGAAATTCTTTATTATGAAAAAATTAATTACGAATCTTCTAAAGACTTGCGTAGTTTTATTGACTGTGTTAATAAAAATATAAGAGCATTAAAGGTTCTGGAATATAAGCAAAATAATTTATCAGAAGCTATTTTAGTAAATGTAATTGTGCATAAGTTAGATAAAGAATCACAAAAACAATTTAAATTATCCTCGGAATCTACAACTGTTCCTACTTTTGATTACTTGGTTTCATTTTTGGAAAAAAGATTCTGTATGCTTCAAAATGTGGGTAGGGCATCTATTAATTCCAACACAAAACCACAAAAGGTGATAAATAAGTCCAATTATGTTTCTAATAAATCGAAAGCATTTGTGGTTAATAACTCTAATAAAAGTAACATAAAACCTTGCATTTTATGCAAAACAAATCATCCATTGTTTAAGTGTTATGTATTCCGGAACATGAGTGTTTCGAATAGAAAAGAATTAGTGAGTAAAAATAAACTATGCTATAACTGTCTTCGATTCCATTCTGGTCAGTGTAGATCGAAATTGAAATGCCTGATGTGTCATCAATTGCACAATACACTTTTGCATGAAACAAATAATACTTTGGATTCGAGAAACGATAAGGAAGGGGAGGGGAAGCTTCTCTCTTCTGCCCTCCCCCTTAGTGTAACGGATTCGCAGGCGCCGCTGCGGGTGCAACATTGTTTACAGATGGCTCTAAAAAAGACTGTTTTATTAAATACAGCAATAATAAGTATAAAAAATTCAATGGGAAATAAAATTAAGTTGAAGGCCATCCTGGATAGCGCTTCGACTGTAAATATTATTTAATGAGGCAGCTGAGATTTTGGGTTTAAAGGAAAAACAATTTAAAGGAAGTATTTCTGGAATAAATGGTTTAAACCAACAAATAAGGCACATTTTAAACGCTGAACTTTCTAACGTAACAGAAACATTTTTCAGAAATGTAGATTTTTTAGTAATTCCTAAAATTACAGATTTTGTTCCAGCTGCAAAATTAGATATTTCACATATCTCTATTCCTCCTTACATTGAATTGGCAGATAATAAATTTGACATTCCTTCACAAATAGATGTTGTTATAGGCAGTGATTTGTTTTTTGATATTTTAAAGGGAGACCAAATTCGTTTAGAAAATGGGAAATGTATTTTACAAAATACAGAATTTGGTTATTTAGTGACGGGTTCACTTCCACAATTAAATAAATCACATTATTGTTGTTTGTTGGAGGAATCTAGTTTGGATAAATCACTTAAAGAATTTTTTGAAATAGAGTCATTTCCTGGAGATCATAAAGAATTTGTTAAAGGTGAGGAAGAACTGTTTTGTGAGAAACATTTTACAGACACTTATAAAAGAGATGAAACTGGTAGATTTATAGTACAATTACCGATTAAAGAAAATGCAGAATTAAATTTGGGTTCATCCAAGGAATACGCTATTAAGAGACTGAATAATCTATGGAATAAATTAGATAAAAATAAAATTGTGGAAACTTTATATCGTGAATTTATGGAAGAATATGAACGTTTGGGTCACATGAAGGAAGTTAAAACTGAAAGATTGGATTTAGTTTCTTATTACATTCCCCACCATGCGATTTATAAACCTGAGAAGACATCAACTCCTCTTCGGGTAGTTTTCGATGCTAGTGCAAACACAACTAGTGGACATTCACTGAATTCCATTCTTTTAAATGGTGGTACAATCCAGCAAGACCTTTTTTCGATTGTGACTAGATTTCGAAAACATAAATATGCCTTCTGTGCGGACATTAAGAAAATGTACCGACAAATTCAAGTGGATACTTGTCAAAGACATTTACAAAGAATCGTATGGAAACCAAATAAGGATGCTCCTATAAAGGTGTACGAATTGTGTACAGTCACTTATGGAACTGTCAGCGCGCCTTTTTTAGCCACACGGACGTTGAAGGCTTTAGCTGATGAAGAAATGGAGGAATTTCCGGAAGCTGCTGCCGTAATATCGAAAGACATGTACATGGATGATTGTCTATCAGGAGCGTGCTCTCTTCAATCGGCTCAAGAGCTGCAACTTCAATTGATCCAAATTTTGCAACGAGGAGGTATGGAGCTGCACAAATGGGTTTCAAATCATCCCGAATTATTACAAGATACCTCTAAGGCTGAATATACATTTGATGAAAACTCCCTACATCAAACACCTGTGAAAGCCCTGGGTATGCTGTGGACATCACATTCAGACCAATTTCTATTCCAAATTAATATGATTGTTAAAGATACTTACACTAAACGTGAAGTCCTATCAGAAATAGCTAAGATATACGATCCACTTGGGCTGCTTGGACCTATTATCACTATAGCCAAGATATTTATGCAGGAGTTGTGGCTTTTAAAATTAAATTGGAATGAGCAACTCCCACCTACTTCTCTGCAAATATGGACGAATTTTGTGTCAAAATTAAGTGAAGTTAATAATATCCTTATTCCTAGATATGTGCTCGAAGATAATGTAGAGACAATTGAACTTCATGGCTTTGCAGATGCCTCTGGTAAGGCATTTGGAGCAGCTATTTACATACGTTGCCTCTCAACGGATGGAAAATATAGTTCTAAACTCTTATGCAGTAAATCAAGGGTAGCTCCCATAAAGCCAATGACTATTCCTAGATTGGAATTATCTGCTGCATTACTTCTATCTAGATTGATGAACAAAGTCATTCCGATCCTTCAGCTGTGTATTGATAAAGTTTGGCTTTGGACTGATTCAACTATAGTTTTGGCCTGGCTTAAAACTCCACCTCACAAGTTAAAAACTTTCGTCGCAAACAGAGTGACTGAAATTCTATCCTTGTCAACTAGCTACCATTGGAATCATGTATCCTCCAAAAACAATCCTGCGGACATTATTTCCAGAGGTTCTTTTGCCAGTGAACTCATAAAAAATCAACTTTGGTGGTGTGGACCGGAATTTCTGAAATGCGAAATTTTAGTGCGTGAAGAAGTGCCAATAATTACAATTAGTGACTATCAACAGGAATTAAAACTCTAGTGAATTAACTCTAGTTACAACAAACTCTGATAACTTTTTTGATTTATTTATTAATATTTCGAATAATTTTTTAAAACTAATTAGAGTGCTTAGTTTACTTTTTAGGTTTGCAAATAATTGCAAAAATCCGCTTAAAAGGCAAACAGGTAGTGTCACCATTGAAGAAATGGAAAAATCAAAAACTACTTTGCTTAGACACATTCAGGGTAGATATTTTTCGAGAGAGGTGTCTTCATTGCGGGGGGGGGGGGGTTGCCTCTTTCGTCAAGTAGTAAGTTAAAATATTTTGATCCATTTTTAGATAACTGTGGTTTACTAAGAGTTGGAGGTAGAATAAAAAAATGCCAACTTAAGCTTCAATCAAAAACACCCCATTATATTGCCAGCAAAAAATAATTTAACTGAACTCATCTTTAATTATTTTCACATAAAAGAATTTCACAACGGCCCACAGGCTTTGTTAAACTCTGTAAGACAAATTTATTGGCCATTAAATGGTAGAAATATTGCTAGAAGAATAGTTCACAAATGTGTAACTTGTAATAAAATAAACCCTGTAATTTCACACCAGATAATGGGTGATTTACCTAATGAAAGAATTAATATTAATTTTACATTTAACTGTTGCGCTATTGATTATTGTGGTCCATTTTTAATAAAATATAAAGGTCAGCTCAAAGGTACTTATCATAAATTATATGTTTGTATTTTCGTTTGCATGGCCACAAAGGCAATACATTTGGAGATAGTGAATGATTTAACTGCAGAAGCTTGTATTGCCTGTTTAAAGAGGTTTTTCGCCCGACGAGGCAAACCCGAAAAAATATTTAGTGACAACGCGAAAAATTTCGTAGGGGCCAATTTAGAAATTAAAAAATTACTGACTATTTCTTCAATGCAAAATGAAGTGCTAACCAATTTTCTAGCAGAGGAAAATATACAGTGGAAATTTATACCCCCAAGAGCTCCAAATTTTAATGGCCTTTCAGAGGCAGGTGTTAAATCTTTTAAATATCATTTTAAGAGAACTGTAGGAAATTCTATTTTAACTTATGAGCAATTTTTAACAATTATGATTCAGGTCGAGGGAATTTTAAATTCTCGCCCTCTTACCCCGTTAACTTCTGATATTGATGATTTAAATGTATTAACTCCAGGACATTTTTTAATAGGTCGACCCATTAATGCAATGCCTGAACCTAATTTAATAGAAATAGATAATAATAAACTCGGTTTATGGCAAAAAACTACTAAAATGGTTCATAACATTTGGAAGAACTGGTCTAAGAACTACCTGAGCACTTTGATTCAAAGAAATAAATGGATGATTTATAAACAAAATATAAAAATAGGTGACTTGGTAGTAGTAAAAGAAGATAATCTTCCTTCCTGTAAATGGCTACTAGGAAGAATTGTTGATGTATTTCATGGTAAAGACAATTATGTAAGAGTTGTGTTAGTCAAAACTAAAAATGGTGTTTATAAAAGATCTGTTACAAAAATTGCAGTCTTACCAGTAGAGAAATAATCATGTTTGTTATTTTGATGTGCATTTAGAAATGGTTTCATAGTATTTGATTATATTCATATTTGTTAACTGTTTTATAGATGTATATGTGTATAAGAATTGTAATTTAGTTGGTATATTATTGCTTATATTATTCTCTTAATTTTAATTGTATTGCAATTGAATTAATATTTGCTTATTTTATTATTGTGTATCAATTATTTCAAATTTATTGTATTGTATCAAATATGTGTAATGTAAAGATGTTACGCAACTTTCTGAAATGGTTTATATTTCAGCCCCGGGCGGCATGTTCCGTTCCGGATGTAAATTTAAGCAGAGCTCCACCTAGCGAGCCTTGCTAAAAACAATCATTGCCGTCGTCAAGGCGAAAGTGTGAAAGGCATGCAATTTACGCTCCAACCCACTTCACGCGGTGGTGTCATATTTTATTACTAATTGATTTCATGTATTTGTGTGTTTTGTGTTGTGAATAAAAATGGCTGTTTCCCAGTTAAAAAGTTCACCGCCAACGTATTATCAAATTCTAGAATATTTTCTAGCATTAAATTTTATATTCGGATTTATTAAAAAATTTTCAATTACATATTTAATATTTTATTTTCTTACTAACAATCTTACAAAGAATTTATTTTCTACTAATGTAAGTCTTTGTCCATTTCGGCTGTGCTCTATTTGTCCATAATCACTAACGGCTTGTGTATTTTTTCGTTTTTTTAAATTTAATACTGAGCTCACACCTACAATGAGGGCGTGGTTTACCTCACAGTTCGGAAAGTAAGAAATCGATTTGATTCGACTTGTTGTAGAAAAATGAAAGAAAATCCTCAAACTTCGTTTGTTTAAAACATAAATGTATATAGATAAAACTTAGGATACTTAAAAGGTTATAAATACATTATAAGAATTTCGAAATAATTACGTTGTGCAAAATTAAATTTGTTAGTTTTTTAATTATTTTAATATCAAAATTGGATTCAAAATTTATGAGAAATAATTTTTAATTTTTTTACAATAGTTCGTTTACACCTTGTTAAATTGGTGATAGCAGTAATAAAAGTAAATTATTACACCCTCGTACCGATAACGGAATGGTTACCTTATTTAACATTACACTCCCTTATATCGCAGATTTTAAGCAAAAATTTATTATTTAAAAACATTTATTTCTTATATTTATTTTAACTAATAATTTCTAAATAATTTGTAGATTATAACTTTTTAATCTTTTATTTTTATAATTTCTTAAATAGCAATATTATAATATACTAAATTTTGCATAATTGCTAAATATAAAATTATATTTTTATTTCTTAACACTTATTGCAAAAATTCGCATATTTTTAGTTCAATGTAAACAGAAAAAGCGTTTAAAACATTAAAAACTAATTTAAATTTGGAGATAATCACTAAACAAAATTTCAAACCTTTTTTTGTTTTAAATCTTGATTTTATTAAACTTAATATCATAATTTTTATTTATTTTTTTACAAAAATAGACAAAAACATAACTATTTACCATATTATAAGGATAGCTCCATTATGATATAACAAAAACTTAATCCTTAATTATATTATGATTAATGATTAAGTTTTTATTATTCTATTTATTTTCTTAATTATAGTGTATGCAATATTATTTACACATAACAAATTTTGCATTTAATAGAAAAATGATATTTTTTATTCTTAATCAACACTCTTACAAACTGGCGACATATTTTTCATTGTTTACTAATGTAAGAATACTGTATCTAAAAAAATTCTTACGACTCCAGAAAATCTGCTAATTTATCTTGGAGATAATCACTAAACATTAAATAAATTATACTCTTTCAAGTTTGGCTCTTTTTATTAAAGATGAAAGATTTTATTCGAAAATAGAATCGGAAAGTTAAGAAATCGATTTATAAAGCGACTTGTTCTAGCTTAAATCGAAACTAAGAGACATCGAAACTTCGTTTGTTTACAAACATATGATTGGAGATTAAAAGGCTGGACTTGGAAGAAAGGTTATAAATACAAACTGTGTCTTTAAAGAAATGGCCAGAAATAATTATCGTTGTGCAAAATAAATTTAGGTCTTAGAAAGATTTTAATTATTTAATATTGAAAATTGGATTCAAAAAGTTTGTTATGAGAATAACTTTCAATTTTTTTACAATGAAGTTCGTTTCCACACCACCTTAAAATTGGTAGAGCAGAAAGTGACGTAACATATATCTGAACCAATCGTAGACGAGATAAAAAGGTTGCCAGAATGGTTACCTTATTTCATTACTTATCACCCAATACACTTCCTAAAAGCGCCAGATCCCAACAAACGACACTTCAGCTGTTATTTATATAAATTGCTTCATTTATGTAAATAGGATAACAAAACTTAATCGTTAATTATATCATGATTAAAGATTAAGTTTTTATTATTCTAATTATTTTCTTAATTGTAGTGTATGCAATATTATTTACACATAACAAATTTTGCATTAAATAGAAAAATGATATTTTTTACTTTTACTCAACACTCTTACAAACTGGTCACATATTTTTCATTCTTTACTAATGTAAGAATACTGTATCTAAAAAAATTCTTACGACTCCAGAAAATCTGCTAATTTATCTTGCAGATAATCACTAAACATTGAATAAATTATACTCTTATCAACTTTGTTTTAAATCTTGATTTTATTAAAAACAATATCAATTAATTTTTATTTTTTACAAATTAAACTTTGCAAATAAGATTATTTAAGTTATTTATATAAATTGTTTCATTTATGTAAATACGATAACAAAACTTAATCCTTAATTATATTATGATTAAAGATTAAGTTTTTATTATTCTATTTATTTTCTAAATTATACTGTATGCAATATTAATTACCTTTGACAAATTTTGTTAAGGTAAAACTATTACTAAGGTAACTAAGGTACGTTTACTAAGGTAAAACTATTTATAAAAACAATTTTTAAAGTGTTAATATTTACATAAACACATAAACAAATATAACTGAAAACCTTATACAGTCTGTATCAGTTATATGGTCAGCTCAGCTGTCCAGAAAAATCAGACCGTATAAGAGGGGTGACCATATATGCAGAACAATACAATTCTATTGAATTGTGACAGGATTATATTCACCTATGATAATGTAGTACTCATAAACAAAGAATTGTACTTTTAAGAAACTTTTAAAAATTAATTCGAGAAGTAAAAACTACATTACAAATATGCAATATTTTTTATGAGGGGGGAGGGAGGAATTTATTAGCTTACCTTACTAATCAAAGTACAGCACCTGTACATACTTACATTCATGTTCAATGTATTTAAAAATAATCAATATACAAATTTGCTTCCTTTTGTTGGTTGCTAACACAACTTTTTTCTAAGTCCCTAATAGCTTTTAAATGCTCATCTGCTGCTTCGGAATTAGTAAAATAACACCTGAAGTCATGTATGAGAGAGAGAACTTCAACCAATAAACAGACAGATGTCCACTTGTTATCAGGGAGATGAAAACTGAGAGAGGTAGAAAACTCCGACAATGAGTGTACACAAACAAGAAAGGGAGGAAAATAAAGGCTTGGATTCAGGTCCTCTCTGATTTCGCACTAACTTCTTAAAAACAAAAAAATAGAAATTTGTTGAAAACATGAAATTGACCATATAGTCGGTAACAAGAAAAACAAAATATAAGCGGTGCACTTTAACACATGTTCCTTATTAAGTTAGATGGGACTTCAGAAAACTGACCATATAGCTGGTACTGACTGTATTGACTTAATGCCAAATTCAAAAAGAAAGTTCTGAAGAGAATCTGATTTGGTCTGAAATTTATTTACTAAAAGAAAAATATTTGACCTTAATTTTCATCTTCAAATGCTAAGGTATGAGTTACTGCGCTTTCTTATGCTGCTAGTGGCACCCTTTTTTCATGCAATCAAAAATCATGTTAAAAAAATTTCCAAAGCGTGAAAAAATTTGTAATTGATTTAAATCAATGAATTTTTTAAAGTCGAGTGATTTAAATCATGATTCAAGGTTGATATACATCATTCAAGGATGATATAAATCAATCAATCCTGTTCTTCCCATCTAAATTATATCAAATTGATTTAAATCAATGATTTTTTAAAAGTCAAGTGATTTAAATCATGATTCAAGATTGATTTACATCATTCAAGGATGATATAAATCAACCAACTGTTATTCCCATCTAAATCATATCAGTGTATATGTTATATGCAGCAGATGTATGTGGTAGTAAACCAGGATTGTTGTCTAGAAATAAAATAATATTTGTAATACTACTAATACTTGTAATAATACTTGTATTAATATTTGTAATACTAGTAATATTTGTTCCTCCTTATTAACAAAAATATGATCCTGTCTCAACTGATAAGGAACATATGTGCAATTATAATTATCATTTCTATAACTATTCTTAGTTTATGCTAGTTAATTATACACTGCTATCTTTATTCAAATCTAATTTTGCAAATGTAAAAAATAAAACAGTATTTTAGTAGTATTAGATTTATCTTGGCCTTGAATTTATTGCAATTCTAACACAAAAGTTTTAACATGTTAAATTGAAAAAAATTTATTTAATATTTACCTTAATATATTTGTTCAAAATTATCTTAATAAATCAATACATAGTTTAAGCTGATTTTCATTAAATTGCACTGTTTAATAAGTACTATTATATCAACTGATTAACTGTGGTAATCTAAATGCACTATTACATGTTGATTTTGAAAAATTTATTTACAATACTCTAAGAGCTGATTTATAAAGTAATAAATTGATACTCAATATCCTTTTTTGTTTAATAGAGAATGCACAATTTTATGTTAGAAATTTCTATCAATAACTTTAAATATTTCATGAATGGAACATAGGCAATAGCTTGAAAATCGATCTGTCTTCAAAATCGGCCACTAGTGCATAATTTAGTTTGATTTTACCTTGTTTAAAATTGATTTCTTGTTGATATTTTAACATTTTTAACATATGAGGATAAAAAGTGTATTTCTTTTTTTAAAAAAGTCAATTGGAATTACTTTTAGAAGTAGGAATGAATTCATAACTTTTCTAGTTCAAGAAAATCTTTCTAAATACTCTTTTTAAATAAAAAGAAAACCTTAAATTATTTTTACACAACATAATTTTGGAAATTTGCATTATTTGGCTGCTTATAATACATTTTCACAACCATTCACCTAACTGTTTAGTAATATATTAGCACAGATTTAACCAGTCTGCTAACATATTTAATTTTTAATACTTTTATTAAGTTACTTGAAACAAGTTATTATTTGAACTTTAAGTTTATTTTAAGTTATTATTCTGGTATTATTTTAAATCTTACAGATTTTTCACATAACAATTTTAAAATGTTTTCATAAAATGATTTTTTTCAGTGGCAGTATGTACTGGTTTGGTTTTGGAGTGCTACGGTCTACTTTTTGCCACGAGGGCTAATGAGACCGGGACCTACAGTTTAAAGCAGATTCTGAATGGCTACGAATATCCATGCCACTGTGGGATTCTAACCCACGAACTCCGGTACCAAAGGCCAACACCCTAACCAATCGCCCATCGTTCGGTGCAGTATGTACTGAATCTTAACTCATTAATGCCTAGTGTCCCTTCTTAATAACAGCTAAAAAATAGTTTATGAATTTGTGCTTTCTTGGAGTGAGTTTTCTTTTCAGCAAAAGTAGATAGCAATCCTGTAAACAACCTCCCAAATTTTCAAGTGTATGCTATATTTAAAATTTTGTCTTTTGGATCGACATGTTAAGATTTTTAAGCCTTGCACAATAATTTATTTTTTTGCCTCATATATCAACCAAAATCATAACAAATAATTTTATCTCTTATAAAGCTTCACTTCACAATGCCATGTATGCATGCAATACCAAATAAGTCACTTGTCATGAAATTATTATTTTTTATAAATGACACCCTATATATTATAAATCAATAATTTTATTTTATAAATCAGTAACATTTTGATTTTCAGTAAAAAATAAACAATTTTCTGTCAAGCTACATTTCAGACATTTTGTATATTTTCATTATACAAGTGAAATGATCATATGATGAAAAAATTTGATTTACAAAACCATTATGAAGAGGTTAAAAAAAAATTATTGTAAGAAACTAATTTTTCTTACACATTAGACTCTTTTACTTTCATGACACATTTGCCATTTTCCTGACAGCAGACATTTCATTTAGTAAAAAGTGATTTTTTTATATACACAATAAGCAAATAGCTACTGCTCTGTATGGAAAAAAAATGAATTTTCAGGGTGAAAAAATGTTTTTTTTATATATGCTACAAATATATCGTTTTTCTACTCTATATGAAAGAAGATGGACATTTAAGTAGCTTTTTTCAGCAAATGTTTTTTAGCGTATACTGCAAACATATAGTTTCTCCACACTATGGAAATGAAGGTTTTAAAAAATTTTTTATTACATGTATCTCAAGCACATGGTTACTCTCCAGTATGTGAAAGAAGATGAACTTTTAATGCATTACTCTTACAAAATCCTTTATCACACAAAGTGCACGGAAATGGTTTTTCTCCAGTATGAATACGAAAATGTTCATTTAAATTGCTTTTTCTAGCAAATGATTTCTCGCATACAGAACAAGCAAATGGTTTTTCCCCTGTGTGGGAACGCATATGAACTTTTAACCAGGCACTACGATAGAATCCTGTATTACATATACTGCAAACATATGGTTTCTCCTCTGAGTGAGAAAACAGATGATCATTTAAGTAGCTTTTCTTAGCAAATCCTTTTTTACATATACTGCAAGCATATGGTTTTTCTCCAGTGTGGGAGCGCAGATGAACTTTCAGGGAGGAAGGATCAGCAAACGATGTACTGCATATACTGCAAGCATACGGTTTTTCTCCAGTGTGGGAACGAATATGAATGTTTAAGATGTATTTTCGCGCAAATGTTTTATTACATACATTGCAAGCATACGGTTTCTCCCCAGTATGGTAACGAAGATGAGCATCTAGGGTAGATTTTTGAGCAAAGGATTTCTCACATACACTGCATGAAAATGGTTTCTCTCCCTTATGAGCACGAAAATGAGCATTTAGTTTATTTTTTTTAGAAAATCCTTTATCACAGATGCTGCAAACATGCGGTTTTTCTCCAGTATGGGAACGAAAATGATACCGCAAGGACGACCTATCAGAAAATGCTTTTTTACATATACTGCAAAGATGTGGTTTCTCTCCAGTGTGCGTATGGAGATGATCTTCTAAGACATGTTTATAAGCATATGCTTTCTTACATATACTACAAGCGTATGGTTTCTCCTTACTATGCGAGCGTAGATGAACTTTTAAGGCAGTAGAATTAGAAAATGCTTTTGTACATACATTGCAAGAATATGGTTTCTCTCCAGTATGGCAACGGAGATGAAGTTTTAAGGCAGAAGAATTAGAAAAAGCTTTTGTACATACATTGCAAGAATACGGCTTCTCTCCAGTATGGGAACGGATATGAAGTTTTAAAGCTGAAGAATTAGAAAAGGCTTTCGTACATAAACTGCAAGGAAATGGTTTCTTCACAGTATGGTAATGAAGATCATCTAATTTGCATATTTCTGAAATTGATTTGTTACAAACATCATTAGCAATCGGTTTTTCATTAGAGTCGACAGAACTAAAATGTTCAAATGTACTTTTATCCATAACAATAATCAAAAATTTAACCCATATGTATTTCTTAATTTTGAATTCACATTTTATTGAAAGTACTACTAAGTGATGCACATGTTCATGGTTTCTATTTGATGCATTAGATTCATCTCACTTTTCTGTAATAACAATTTTTATTTCTTATTATAACAACAGTTTTAACACAATTACTTGATATAACAATCTTATCTACCATTTTTTCAAAAGTTAAATTTCAGATCTGTCCAAACTTCTACTGCAGTACAAGTTCCTTATGCCCATAAATATCAATAAAATATATCCTGTTGAACTGTCCACCTACCATGAAGAATTGCTTCAACTCTAACCTGCAAAATAATAAAATTAAATAGTTAGAGTAGAAGTTTTGTCTAAATATGGATAGTTGTGGTTTAGAGATAAAATTTCTACAGGTCTGACACTGATAAAACATAACTTTTATATTTGTGTTTAAAATAATTTTGATGTTGTGCAATATATCATACTTAAAAGTTCTAAAAAATTGTGTATGCTTGTAAAGCTTTGTTTCTGATTTGGCAACAAGGTAAATATATATATATATATATATATATATATATATATGCCTATTCCCATTTATTCTTGTTTTTAAGGAATTAGGAAGATTTCTCTTAATTTGTGTACATTTGTGTAAGCTTTTAGGATAATCCGGTCAGGCGGAAGCAATGTGGAAGATTTTGATGAGTTTGCAAACAGATAAGAGTCAGCGCATGGACACAGAACTGAGAACACACTCTACATATGTCTTCGATGAATAAATGAAAATGGTGCAAGTTTTGCTTAAATTAAATGATTTAATAAACTTATTATCAAGAAAGACTGTTTTCCATTCGCCTTAACACTGAACCATTTCATATGTAATAGCTTATATTAAAAAAAAAAAATTTATGATATTGAAATATATAATTTATCTTTCACAATTTGTAATATCCCTATATTTACAAAATTAATACACATTTAAAAGCTATTAATTATACAGTAAATTTTGAACATACTTTGCCTCATGCCCGTTTAGGATTTTTCTTTCTTTCCATTTTCTCAAATACTAAAGTTAATTCTAAAAATATTAACCCTCTGTTTAATGACCCTAATACAAGTATCTAGTTCTCTAATCATCAATTTCTAATAACACTTTCTTTTATTTCATTAGTTCTAGCTAAAAATAAATACACTTTTTTTTTTTACCAAAAATGATACAAGCCACAGAATATGTAAGAAATAAAAATCTTGCAGGAGCTTGGATTAATTCATTGTATCACTTATAATTACAAATTTTTGGCACATTTCTATTTCAATAATTTAGTAAAGCATTATATAAACTTAATAAAATCCAAAATTGAATTTAGACTAATACAAAATTTAATGTTATGTATCTTGCTAATTCATCTGCAATATATTTCACTAAATAGATAAAGCAATTTGTAGCAATAAAATTGTTAATAAAATCATTAAATTTTTCAAAATTGAAATTTTTATTTAAAAATTTTGATTAAGTATGCAGTTAAAATATCTTTTTAAAATACAATTTATCATATTTAAAATATTTTTTTCAATGTTAAGTTGCAATACAGTTATGGCCTTATATAGTTTCATAAAAATGCATATGATGTATTCTAAAATATATTCTTTCACTCCTCAAAATTTCTACTAGAGAGAGAGAAGTACATCTCTCCTAAACCTAGTACTCCTGCACCAAAAAACTGTAAATCAGTATTTTCTTTTCTTTTTTAACTTATCTGTTATAGGAACCCTGATGCCAAATTAGCTGCTGACATCATACTACTTTCAAATATTAACAGCCTGTTAATGGTTTATTTGAGTTTAGCACTGACACATACATTAATATTACACAATACTTTATTTTTTAAATAATGTTGATCTATGCCCATTTAAGTCAATTTTATTTCAATGCTATGAACACTGATGTTCTATAACTGACCACAAAATCATTTTGTGAAGCAAAATTCATCAAATCCCCACAATGCGTTTGTAGTTGACAACACTCTTTAATTATTTTGATTATTTCTACTTAACAATAAAAAAACACTATAATGTTACAAATTACAAGAATTCTAAATGTTCCACTTATATTACACATTTTTCAAACCTTTTTTTTAAACTAGGGAAATTTGGATTATCAAACTTCTTACACGAGACATAAGTATATAAAATAGTTTGTCCTTTAACAGACATGAACGTTTCGAAAATATAATTAGATAAAAATATTGTTCTCCTATTTGTTTATAACAAAATGCGCAGTTATTATATATTAATTTCAATTTATGAAACAAAATTACAGAAGGAAAAAAAGCGTTGATGCATTTAAAAGTTGAAAAAACAATATAGAAAAATAATACTTTTAACAACATTCTCAGTAAGAAAAATTCAGTCGTACTTTGGGAATATCCCTAGTAATGGAGAAGTGCTATATGTAATCATACATTTATTAAACCAAACTAATTAACAAACAATAATTACCTTAACAAAGTTGTTTTTATCTAGAATTCCACATTCGTCAAATTTGACAAACAATACGATACGCGGTAAACAACAGAATATTGTTGCCAAACGAGTTACAGTAATTCAGTGTTGCCACATCAAAGATGTTATAAAGAGAATATTTGAGGGCATTCAATTGCCCCCACAGCTGTCCACTGTATCACTAAAATATCGATTCTCCGGGGTCATTCAAACGGACTCATCGCTGATCGTTGTCCACTGTGTCACTGATGTAGGACATAGGCCCTTACTCTGGACGTTGTGGTTCGTTTCGAACCTTCGTTGTGACGTTATTTTGACACCAGCCACAGCCATCTAAACACCATAGACTAAACTGCTAACTATATAGAATATATTAGAGATTTAACACAGAGCTACATAAAAGCATTCTAGAAAAGCAATTATGATTGGTTTTGTTTTTAATAGCTTAATTTATAAAATAAAAAAGATATAAAAGTACCCCCTACGCCAAATTTTTTTTTCAAATAGTTAAGAAAAAGTCGCCAAAAGAGCGATGAAAATAATTATCAGGTAACCATGCTTTAGTTCCAATGGTCTGACACCGGGGACGCCACTTTCTATGTGAGTCCCATGTTACAGAAGTGTATCGTTATTGCCTATGGGAGTTGGCTGTTTTAGTGCTTTAGTCTATGCGTGCGAGATTTCTGTGTCGTACATTCTAAGAGTACAAGTTTGACGAAGTATTTTGCCATTATATAATTATCTGATAGAATCTTCAATAAAATAATATATAAATGCATTGTGCCTAAATGCAGAGGAAATTACAGCAAAGAAGGGCAGAAAGTGTCAACTTTCGGATTTCCAAAAAATGAAGATTTAAGAAAAAAAATGGATATCGACGATTCCACGTGACTGCAATATTACAAAGAATTCCAGAGTAAGTATTTCTTATATATTTCCTTTGCTTAATAACAAAATTAATTCAAAATCTTATTCAATTTCTTGGGTTTTACTAATTATAGCTTTTTTAAAATGTTTTTAAATATAATTTGAAAATATACGAATATTTCGATTTCCCTGATACATTGTTGCTTCATATTAATCTTTCTTTATTCATAAAGAATTATTTATAACATTGATATCTCCCTAAAAACAATTATTATACATAATGCAACTATTTCAAAAAGAAAAAAATAATCCAATATTTGCCTTATTCTGCTATAAAATTTTAAGAACAATTTTATATTTTACTTAATTTTTTTTTCTTTATTTACTGATCTTATTAGTACTACTTTACTGTAACTAGTCTCTCCTGTATATTATGTAGTATAGTAGTATTAAAAATTGATAAATTTATTAATTACCGGTAATCTTATTAAGTTTAGGTATGTGAACTTCATTTTATAAGACGTTCAACAGAATTTTTTTTTGTGAAAAAAGTGGGAAGAGGACAATAATACAAATGGAGCAGCCAAGATTAAATGATGGAGCTATTTCTACTGTCTTTGAAGGGTACCCGATGTATTTATCAACACACAAAGTTTCAAGAGAGGATCCAGATATCAAAAAAAAAAAAAAAAAAGAATTGAATATGCACAGTTACATTTAGTTATAGAACAAAGCAAAAAGTCCTTTGATGATCATCTTCAGAAATTCAAAATTGATAGTATTTCTGACTTGGAGCATAAGATTTGTTTAATTGATATGCCTGATGGAGTTAATTCTGTAAGTAACTCTAAAAATGGAAATTTTTCTTTCATTAAAATAACTGTAATGGATAATATTCCTCACTATTTAATGTTAGTTATTGACGAAAATCTATGTGTAAATATTTTTAAAGATAATTTAAAGTTATCAAAAGTTGACAAATTTTGCTTTTATAACATGAACCCCGGGAATGAAAAAGGTGGCGATAACTTTTTGTGTTATTCAAAACAAAAATTTCAATATTTATCGGATGAGAACAAGACTGTAATCTTAATGATGGATGAAATCCACTTAAAACCGTTTTTAGATTATAAAGGTGGTAGTATATAAGTATGTCGTATAATTTAACTGGAGCAGCAAACTCCGCTTATGTTTTTATGGTTCAGAGCATATCATCAAACTACAAGGATGTTGTGGCGATAATGCCTGTTAAAACCTTAAATGCTGATGATCTACACACATTTCTTAGAAAGGTTGTAGTTGGATTAGAAACTATTGGTTTCCATGTTTTTTTGTGTAATTAGAGACAGTTCTTTAAATCGTAAAGCCATGTCAAAATTCACCACACCACCCCAGGAACAAATTGTTTACCCTCATACACAAGATAATAAGAAAAAATTATTTTTTATGATTGATAGTGTACATATTCTAAAGTGTATAAGAAATAATTGGCTGAACCAAAAAAATGATGGCCACTGTATGTTTTATCCTAAATTTCCTGATGATGATGATGATAATCCTCAAATAGACAATAAGTTAAAAACAGCCTCTTTCAAAACATTACGAAAATTATATGAGTGTGAACGTACAAATTTAATGAAATATGCTTACACTTTAACAACAAAATCTCTTTTTCCGACAAATATTGAAAGACAAAATGTTAAATTAGCTCTAAACATTTTCAATAAAAAATTAATCGAGGCATTAAATGTAATAGGTGAAGCAGCAGATATTCTGGATTCTAAATCAACTGCACAGTACATTAAAATTATATCAAATTGGTAGGATGTAATGAATGTTAAAACTCTACTAAAAGGTGTACATAAACGAAATATTTATCAAGAACCATTAAAGTTAAATGACTTTCGTTTTAAGTTTTTAAATTGTTTCTTAATTTGGTTAGATATTTGGAAAGAAAGCATTTCAGACACTGGTCGTCTAACACAAGAAACACATCTTGCACTGTCACTAACAACATATTCAATGCGAGAAATCAGTCGTTACTGTACAGAAGAATTAGGCATGGATTTTATATTGCCAGGTAAATTTCAAACTGACAGTTTAGAGGATCGTTTTGGAAGGTATCGGCAATTTGCTGGAGGACAGTATGATATTTCTGTAACTCAATTATATGAAACTGAAGCAAAATTAAGACTTCAACAAACTCTACCTCTAACTTTAAAATCGAAATCATTTGGTGATATAAAAGTTGATATTAATAATGCGGACAAAGATGATCAAATTGAAGTTGATAATTTTAACTTTTCCAGCAAATTTGATATAAATATCGAAAAAAAGATTTTGAACAAATTAATACAATTATTCCTGTTCTGTATATTGCTGGTTATTCTGTACATTGTGTTAAATTATGTAAATAATTGTAATTTTTGTAAGTATCATTCGACAAAGAATGAGAAGTGTTTCTGCATGAAAACAATATTCTGGTACATCATAATGATCGAGGTGGCTTAAAATATCCTTCAGATGATGTAATAACTGTTACTATTTATAGTTAGTTATAACAAAATTATTAACTAAATATGAAGAGGATTTTTTAAAATTTCAAAATCAACGGGAAATTGCAATGAGTGTTACTTGTAATATTTTAACGATAGAAGAAAAGTATTAAATTTTGAAATTTGTGAGAATAACCATTCTTCGGAAGTCTTACTAAAGTTGATTGTAAAAAAAGTCACTAACATATTGTTAAATAATTATTGTAAATTTAATAATGACAAAATCTCTTATGCAACACATTCGGAAGCAAAGGAAAGAAAACTTAAAACTTTGACTAAGTCAAAAGTTCCTAAAGGTTACTAATTAATAATAAATTACTTTAACATTGTTATGTTCACCTGTTATGTCATGCATACTTTTATTAATTTGAACAAATTTATAAAGCCAATTGCTCTTGTATATGTTATTAAGTTTTTCTGTAAATTCGGTATTTAAATATGTAAATAGTTGTAATTTTGGGGTCATTTAACAAAGAATGGGGAAATATTTTTGCATAAAAATTACATTTTAATTCATTATATTAACTAAACTGGTTTAAAGTATTATTTTGATAATATAATAACTGTTATTTCTCATTACTTAGTTATAAGAAAATTGTTAACAAACTATGAATAAAAATTTTTGAAATTTCACAATCAATGAGAAATTGCAGTGAGTGTTGTTTGTTATATTTTATCAGTAGAAGAAAGTATTTAATTTTTAAAATTTATATGAATGGCCATTCTTTCTAATTGTTATTAAAGTTGTAATAAAAAGCCACTAACATATTGCTAAACAATTATTGTAAATTTAATAATAATAAAAAATTTTATGCACATTCAAAAGCGAAAAAAAGGGAAACTGATTAACTCGAAAGTTCCTGAAGATTAATGTTATTTAATACCAGGTCACAATTGTTATGTATATATGTATACTTATACAATGCAACTGTTTTTGTAAGTTTCAATTTATTGTAAAATTCTCTGTCTGCAAATGATTATGGTTAAATAAATAAATTGGATACATTATTTTGTTTTGTTTTTCATTTGAAACAATAATACAATACTTTAATTGCTACTGTAATATATAATGCATAGTAATAAAAAAATAAAAAGCCTTGATGAACAACATAATCTAAATTTAAAAAAAAATTACAGGAATTTTTACTATGCAAGTGTGGACTTTTACTGCAAGTCATACTTAAATATACATATATATTTAAATCCTTTTTCTGTTTGGAAAGTT
This sequence comes from Pardosa pseudoannulata, assembly GCA_032207245.1. Lineage (NCBI taxonomy): Eukaryota > Metazoa > Arthropoda > Arachnida > Araneae > Lycosidae > Pardosa > Pardosa pseudoannulata. The sequence goes on along the minus strand of CM063500.1, from coordinate 112,954,818 downwards.
TCCATAACATCATCAATGATAGTTTTATAAATCAAAGGAGGAATATAAAGTAATTTATTTCATGTAGATTTCCTTTCTAGTAATGAGAAATTTATTAAAGTAAATTGTTTTTATTAACATTTTCATTTTAACTTCAGTAAATGTGTTTAATAACTACCAAATTTATGGGATTTTTAAACTGAAAATTGTGTATAAAATGTACTCCATAATTTTATGCAATATTATGATACTTAAAAATGCTATGGTAGAAAGAAACAGCCGAAAAATAATTCGTAAAAAAATCAGGAATGTGATATAACGCATTCTTTTGAAGACGTAGGCCTAGCTACGTGACGTCACATTTCTCGTACTACGGCTTGATCCTTTAGGAGGTGTTGCAACACATCGGATTGGAAACACTTTCTTCTTCTGAGGAGTGGATCGGGACAGCCATTTTCGGTGCTACAGTTCCAGGGGGGAAAATTACTTGTTCCATTGGCGCCATCTATTCTCTAATTTATTAACTAAACCTATTTAAGTAATCGTGAGTACGTGTCGAAGATTCTTAATACACCATGTTAAACAATGGAAGGAAGGAACAGAAATTACACCAATCAATACAGATTTTGATCACACACATTGCAGCTCTAATAAATAAGATTTATTTGTTTTTATTTGTATGATCTTTTACTTTTTGAAATCATTAACAATTACTGGTAAAAATAAGCAATCACATTGCATTATTCAGACAAAGAGGATTGTTCTCAGTTTATTTTAATGGACAGTAAATAGCCTGATTTAAGCATGAAAAAATGACTCATTGAAATATCATTCAATATAGTACTTTAGAAGCTTATATTTTTCTATCAAAGAATATTCAAGAATTCTTTTTTACTCTTTACTAAGTGAAATAATGATTCAATATTGCTGTATACTTTTGAGAGGAATAGTAAAATTTAAACTTATGAATATTCTTTGATAGAAAAATGCGTTTCTATATTATTATATTGAATAACATTTTTTCAGAACAATGTTTTTATCTTTAAAAATAAGGCTGTTTACTGCCCTGTATAGACAGCTTGAGGTATAAAGTTTATAATATCAAAAATTGATTTTAAAAACTTAAAATTTAAAAAAAATAATAAAAAAATGGACAGTTAAAAATAAAGATTAATTTTAAATATTGTCAAAAATGTAAATAAAATATTAGAAATAAAGTAAATTATTATAGAATATTAAAATATAATATTAAAGTATAAAAATAAAAAAATAAGAATAAATATAAATATTAAAATATAATAATTTTATTAAAGTATAATAAAATATGAGAAATGTTAGCACTTCTCAAGCTCATTTCTT
>CM063500.1:112920980-112950980 GCA_032207245.1 Pardosa pseudoannulata | reverse complement strand
GCACAAACCTTAAATATATCTGTAAACGCTGTAAAGCCGTGGCCCTGTTTGGCCGAATGGATCAGAGCGCGTGGCTCGAGCGAAGAAGAAAGGCAGTGCTTGGGTTCGATTCCCCTTGACGACCAGAAAGTGAAGCTTCCCTGTTTCGGCTCCTTTGAGGAAATTAGTAAAAAAAGTAATGAATAGAACTGAGAGTTTAGAGTATCCCTGTGTAAATCCCCTGTGTGCTTGAGAATGCGGACAGCGGTGCAATGGAGTGTCGTGCCCGGGGTCTATGCCCCGTTTCTCTGGATCTGCGGGGCTCGTATCCCGGCCCACTTCGCACCCTTCCTGTCCGCTAGAGTGCACACGGGTTTTACCCAAATTTTGGTGTATCGATACATCTTCGGTGACGATGAATCGATAGTCGATTAATCGATTACCGGTTAATAAATGTCAGTTTTGAAGACACATTACCTCTCTTGCCCTCAATATTTTTTATCGATTAACTTATATATCGATCGGGTATCGATTAATCGATATATCGATACCTACTGATACTTCGATAAAAATATTGCTCGGGGCAAGAGAGGTAATGTGTCTTCAAAACTGACATTTATTAACCGGTAATCGATTAATCGACTATCGATTCATCGTCATCGAAGATATACCGATACACCAAAATTTAGGTAAAACCCGTGTGCACTCTAGCGGACAGGAAGGGTGCGAAGTGGGCCGGGATACGAGCCCCGCAGATCCAGAGAAACGGGGCATAGACCCCGGGCACGACACTCCATTGCACCGCTGTCCGCATTCTCAAGCACACAGGGGATTTACACAGGGGGTACTACTCTAAACTCTCAGTTCTATTCATTACTATTTTCACTAATTTCCTCAAAGGAGCCGAAACAGGGAAGCTTCACTTTCTGGTCGTCAAGGGGAATCGAACCCAAGCACTGCCTTTCTTCTTCGCTCGAGCCACGCGCTCTAATCCACTCGGCCAAACGAGGCCGCGGTTTTGCAGCGTTTTTAGATGTATTTAAAGTTTAAGGGAAATAGTAAGCAAATTTAAATGTAATTCGTCGAAACATCGATGGATTCTACGAAATAATAAAAATTCTCGTTCTAAACCATTTTATCAAGAATAACTCCATTATTTACTTTAATAACATCACTTTTTAGTTACTTTAATAACTTCACTTGCGAAAAACACCTTGCGTGAACGGGATTCGAACCGATGCACTAATTATCTAGAGCTGTATTCTGAACCAGAGGTCCTGCCGATCGAGCCATGACGTCTTCTGCCATAGTTTCTTTTAAGACGCTTTTAAGTTTTGTGGTTAATAGTAAATAATATATAGACGGGGAATCAAATCCGAAACTTACTTTACGATGTCTTAAATGGTTTTGATTAGATTTCAGAATTTAAAAACACTTGTCTCTTTTCTTTTACACAGAACAACTTTCATGGGTGGGATTCGAATCCTCCAACGAGCAGATGAGTGAAAAACCAGAGGTCTTGACGAACGATCCATGATTCCTTCCAGACAGTTGTCTTTTCAGATGCCTTTAAGTTTAGTAGATAATAGTTAGTGAAAAATATATAAACTGAAATTTATGCTGTATGAAACCCGAAAGTCAAATGGATGACTTGAATTGATTTCGTGAGATTTCCGTTTTCAGAAAACCTCTTTTTGCGTACGAGATTAGCGGATTGCTAATGTGTTCCGAATCCGATCTCTCGACGGACGAGTCACGAATTTTTCTCACCGAATTTCTCTTAAGATGCCTTTAAGGTAAGTGCTTAGAAGTGAATAAATAATATATAAACGAGTATTTAAACGCCAAACATCATTCTTCTTCCTAAGCACTACCAAGTCCGTCTCAGTTACCTTACACCGTCGTGATCTACCCCATGCTCTATTTTCCATCTGTTACCTCATAAGTCCTTCAATCACTTACACAGCCTCTATTTTAATACACAACAGAATGAGCGACGGGGTAAAATTTCTAAAACTAAACATGGATACTGCTGAATTTCAAGCAGGCAAATATAAGTAATGAACATCTCGCAGTATTAACTATACATCAAAATGTGGAATCGAAAGGCAAGTCTGCAGCCGAAGATTTGGGTGCTGTGACATTTTTGAGTAATTTTCAACAATTTGATTCATCTAAAGAAACATGCTTTCGGCACAAAGAACGATTTAAAAAATTATTTAAAAATTAAAAATGTATTCAACGATAAAGACATGCTCCTGAACTGGAATTTTCAATACAAACTTTCGAGATGTACAACGATTTTCCTCCCTCGATGAACAAGATGGTTTGGTTTGGGGCACTCTACTGTTTCGCTACGCGAGACCGAGACCTACTGATTTCGAACTTCCATGCCATCAGCGGGATTCTTAATCCTGGAACTCCGGTATCGAATTGCAATTCGGGCATAGATTAGCACGAAGGTAGGAAATCCAACCTAGTCGGTATTCAAACATTTTACCGTAAACATAAGGTACGAGAGGGTTTTATGTTTGTATTATATTTTATTTTTGCCCAAATATTGTCACGAAGATTCGAATGAACACACCGTTTAACTTAAAAAATGAATTTTATTGAAGCTAAGTAGCAACTCGTAACTTTACAAGATCGAGAAATTGCCTACAACTAGTGGGTATCAGCTTTTATACCCGAACAGAATATTCGAGAAATAACTAATTTACATATTAAAGAAAGATCTAGAATGTTCAAGAACATAAGGAAACAATAATTAACATTTTTAAATTAAAATTCCGTATTTGGATAAACTGCCATGGCAAGCATCGAACCCACAATCTCCGGGTCTGGATCGCGTGCTTTAACCATAAGGCCAGTGAGCTCGTTGGCTAAGTTTCTTTATGCGGCAATATTATGCACCTAAAAATGACTTTGACGAATCCAGTTTTAGCTATTTGGGAAACTAAACCTGTTCTATGTGACAGAAAATTTATTAAAATTGTTTTTTGCCAATTCTTTTTTTCATAAGTTAATGTTTTAATGCAAGCAGTAGGTGCTGGTCCAAACGAAACAAGAATGAAATTTTCTTATATAAAGTATTGTCTGAAGTGTAAGATGTAGAATTAAGCTCATGTCTGAGGTATCTGAAGTTTTCTATACAGAGAGAGGTCTTAGGCAGGGAGACTCTCTGTCTTGTATTTTATTTAATATAGCCCTTAAAAATGTTATACGAGATTCAGGTACACTAGAGGCACAGTCCTGCAGATATCTATTCAGGTACTTGCATATGCAGATGATATTGATATTGTTGGGCGAAGAAAATAGGATGTGGTTGAGGCATTCATTGCCCTTGAGAGTGCTGCTAGGGATATGGACTTAGCAGTAAAAGTTTGTGGTGGTCAGTTCTAGAATACACGATGTGCAATCGCTTAATATTGGAAACTATATTTTTGAGGGAGTCACCCAGTTTAAATACTTGGGCACACTTATTACCAGTAGAAATGAGATAAAGACCGAAATTAGAAACCGAATTTCGATGGCAAATAGGTGCTATTTTGGTTTAAAGAGCCAAATAAAGTCTAAACTGCTCTCCATCAATACAAAAATAAACCTATACAAAACCATTATAAGACCGATCATTTTATATGGCAGTGAGACATGGGCAATAAACAAAACAGAAGAAAATAGGCTGCTCATTTTTGAAATAAAAATCCTTCAGTCAATATTTGGAGCAGTAAAGGAAAATAATACAGGGAGAGGTTTATATAACCATGAATTATATTCTAAATACAGACAACCTAACATATTGAGAGTTATTAAATCCAACAGAATTAGATGGCTCGGCAGACGAGCAGATTTGGACCCAGTTGAAAAATTAACTTTTTTAAAGATTGAGGGTACAAGAAGAAGAGGTAGACCAGCAACAAGGTGGATGGATTGTGTGGAGAAAGATTTGGAGATCTTGGGTATTAAAAGATAGAGAAACCTTGCAAAAAGTCATGAGGAAGCAGACAGAGAAAGCCTGCACCAGGCTGTAGCGCTGCTGAAGAAGAAGAAGAAAGTATTGTCTAAAATAAAATCTGTAGGCACATGCTCAACAGAGACTAAAGATAAAATTTAAAGGTGATGTTATATATTTTTACAACAAATATAACTCTAATGATATTATAGAGGGCAGAATACTCCCTATTTGTGATCAAAATAATGAAAATACATATTTTTAAATTTCTTTTACAATGCTGGGAAAGAAGTGTATATAGATTGTTAATACTTTCAATGTTTTATATTTTTATGTATCATGATCTTTGAAAGAAAACTTAGCCTTTGATTTTTGTTGTTTTTATTTACTCCTTTGTATTACTGTTGATTAAGATTATTTGCCAGTTTTTATTACAATTTTTTTTCCTAAAAAAAAAATAAATGTAGTTCTCAAAACTAAACAAAAATTTCTCTTCACGTCTTTAAAAAAGGTCTTACAATTCCAATAAATTATTCAAAGTAATATTTAATCATATCAAATTATCTATTACACTTCTAGATTTAGGACAAAATAACAAAATTTGCACCTCATTAGACTTCTATTTTGCTACTTTTCTGTTTAATGTAAAAATTTTCAAATTAAGTTAATATAGTAACTTGAAATTGTTATATTTTTCAAGGTTACATATAAATTTATGGATACTATAATTATAAGTTCATAAGTATCTATTGTTTATAGGTTTAACATAGCTTTTTATTTCATGCAGATAAGTAGCTCATAAATTTCCTTTTACCAAAATTCTACAATCAGTTGTTTCTATGCAGGACATTAAATGCTTTAGTTACAAGATGACATAATTTGCACATCATTAAATTTCTATTTCCATACTTTTTTCTTTAATGTAAAAAAATTCAAGTTATTTCATTCAAGTTATTTAATAATATTTACAAATTTCACTAATGGGAATATTGATAATAATATTTCAAGCTGAAATGAACATGTTTGAAATGTATCTTTCAAATGTATCTCAATATGCAAAGATTCATTGATATAAGTGAATTTCATGTTAGTTTTGATCATTTTGAGTAGAATTTGAAACTGCTAGTAAAAGTACAGTTTAAAATTCAAATTACATGGTCATATTAACTCAGGGTTCCCACGGTCCTTAAAAGTCCTTAAGAACTCCTTAATTTTAGCTTTCATTTTTAAGGGCCCTTAAAACTCCTTAATTTTTAAATTGGAATGTGATCAATTTCTCCATCAATGCGATCCACCGTTGCCATGTGATTTCCTATCAGTTTTCTTATGGTACAGTTTTTTTTAGTTACTTATTATTTGACCAATAAATAATCTTTCGCATACTGAAAAGGTTTAAAGTCAGCTGCCCTTTCCTAATAGCTAACAGTCATGCAGATTTTAACTAAGCAAAGCATGGAGGTTGGGGGGGGGGGGTTGTAGATATTTCAGTTACTTATGGAAGTTTAATTTTTCTTGCATTGAATGTAATAGAAAAGTCTAAAACTTTCTTCTTTCATTCTTATAATCAACTAGTATATATATATATATATATATATATATATATATATATATATATATATATATATATATATATATATGTCATTTTTAAACCCTCAGAAAGTACTGTTTATAATATTGTATTTTATTCATAATTTATTTTTAGTTTTATCACTCAAAAAACTTTAGATGTACATTTTACAAAATTTTTTTGTGTAATAGATTTATCTTTATTAATTTTTAGGACACTTTTAAAAACTTAATTGTGAAATATTGTAGGGCATTTATTGAACATGCCTTGTCTGATTCATAATCATTAAAATAGGTTCCTCAGGAAATAGGGTTTGTCGTTATGTGTGTATTTCAGGTTGGCCTTATTTCCTTAAAAAAGTTACTTTGGTCCTTAGTCCTTATTCTTGTTCTGGAAAAAGAGTGGGAACCTGTATTTTTATAATTCAGCACAAAATTTTATATATATATATATTTATATAGAGAGAGAGAGAGAGTCATTTTTAAACCCTCAGAAAGTACTGTTTATAATGTTGTTTTTATTCACAATTTATTTCTAGTTTGATCACTCAAAAAGCTTTAGATGTATATTTTTCAAAATTAGTTTTCATCAAATAGATTTATCCGATATTAATTTTTAGGCATTTTTAAAAACTTAATTTTGAAATGTTGTAGGGCATTTATTGAACTTTCCTTGTGTGGATCATAATCATTAAAATAGGTTCCTCAGGAAATAGGGTTTATGTCGTTATGCTGTGTATTTCAAGTAGGTCCTTATAAAATGTTACTTTGGTCCTTAGAAAGTCCTTATTTTTGTTCTAGAAAAACAGTGGGAACCCTGTAACTCTTCAGGATTAAGACTTTTGTTGTTTATATGTGTAAAAATAAATACTTTATATACAAATATATAAATTCTTTATTGGCAGCTTGCAAAAGAAGAAAGTTTTCTACTTTTCATTACCCTCTGTTTGACGTTTTTCAGCAAAGATGTAAGCCAGGCCCTCTACACTCAGCTCCTAGAAAGATGTATGTATTAATTGCATATAACACAAATATAACCTTTTTAACTATATAACATCACTTGTGTTTGTGTATCAATGATAGAGGAGACAATTCCAATGACTCAAATTAGTTCTGAGAATCTGTCATACCTACAGAGGAATTAAGATTTAAGTGTTGGAGACTAGCATCCAAGTCATTTGGCAATTACTTTTCAGTTTTTATAAAACTGTAATTCCTTTTGATAGATATTTAATACACATATTAAAAAAATTAAAATTTTAATATTTAAATACTGTATACAAGCATTCCACTCAAACAGTTCTGACATATAATGGATTGATGCCACATACAAATTGATAAGTGAAAAATCTTATAATGAAATAATGAAAATGAAAAACCAAACAATAGATTATATATAAATAAATATATATATATATATATATATATATATATATATATATATATATATATATATATATATATATATATATACATATACATATATATATATATATATACATATACATATATATGTATATGTATACATATACATATATGTATATGTATATATATATATATACATATATATATGTATATATATAATATATATATGTATATATATATATAATATATATATATATATATGTATATATATATATGTATATGTATATATATACATATATATATATATATATATATATATATATACATATATATATGTATATATATATACATATATATATATATATACATATATATGTATATATATATATATATATGTATTGTATATATATATATATATATATATATATATATATATATATATATATATATATATATCAAATATCTATATATATATATATATATATATATATATATATATATATACATTTTAATCAAACTAATCAACTTAATTATAAGTGTATTCTAAAATAAACTTCTGTCAATTTTACATAAAATGAGACAACTTTTATTGAAAGTTTTTGTTTCTTTTTTAATTCTGGTAACCTTTTGGCAACCATGAGAACACCTAGTTAATTTCTGCTTAGCTCAAAAAATTTTATATATTTACTTTAAGTAGCTTAGTTTGGGCTGTTAGCATCTTCCATGTGTTATATTTATATACCTCTGATTGGCTGGCTCCTTTTTGCCCTCCCAGCACTATATAACCAAATGTACAAAGTTTTTGTGGCAGAGTACCAAAGACAGATTGTCTCAATAAACACTACATTTTCACTTTCAAATTTTATATATATATGTAATGAGACGGACTTCTCGATGGGTGGTTGCAGTCCATATGGCCATAAAAATGATACCGTTTCAGCTAAAGACCTTTATTAAGATAACATTGAAGGACAGCCAGTTATAAACCTACATGGCCCTAGTGGACAATTTAGGAACTTTCCAAATAAAAAGGAGATACACGCTAGCGGAGACAGATTTTTCTAGAGATATTTTCCCACAGATGTTGACCCAGGTGTTACGTGTCTTGTACATAGAACTTCATGCTAACTGACCCTTCAGTTTGTCCAGTCTCTATGATGAAGTGGGAACCCGTCCTTCAACGCTATCTTAATAAAGGTTTTTAGCTGAAACAGTATCATTTTTATGGCCATGACTGCAACCACCCATCGAGAAGTCTGTCTCATTACATATATATATATATATATATATATATAACTAAATAAATCCTTTAGTGTCCTTATCAGTTGTAGTTGATTTTTTTTCATAACTTAATTATATATGTTAAGGGGTTAAATGCTTTCAAAAAAATTTTTAATTATGAATGTTAGCAACTCAGTTGTGAAAGTTCAATACTTTTTAAGCTCCCAAAATAAGCTGCATAAGTGGCTTCACCAGTGACTTCTCCTAAGATAGCCGGATTTCTTCTTATAGTATGGACATGAAAGCGAGACCCATCTTCATTGGGAAAACCAAATGCCTCAATTTCAACAATGTGATAATTTCTTAAACTATACCAAAGAGACAAAAGAAATCATGAGTTTAATTGATAGTAGAATCTACTGGAAAGAATTAACATAGAGTGTAAACTTGGTTATTAGCTTTGTGATAGGTGTGTTCCATAATTTAGACATCTAACACCATTTAAGTATTGTTTAGAGAGGGAAAAAAATGACATACTTATAATAAATTAGTCAACAATTATGATGTTTACTGGTCATTTTAAATTTCAAAGCCAACTCTACTAAATGAAAGGAAAGTTTCATGAACTTTCTTTTGTTTAGTACACAAAAGATAAAACACAAAAAAATCAGATTATTACACAGAACTAATATATATACTGGGTGATCCAAAAGTCAGGACAAACTTTAAAAATGAATAATTTGAAAACTAATAAAGATAAAAAGATGCACTTTGCACCAAATGAATGGAAAGAAAGTGGATTTTGTGTGGTAACACAATGAAAATAATTCCATTGGTGAACAACAGATGGTGCTGTCGGATTTCTGATGTAGGACCGGCATCACTAGCAGCACTAAAGATGAGATGCACCAAAATGTGTCTGCCATAACGCAAGAAATGCTTAAATGCTGTGAACAGTGCGGTGACTCATCTCACAGCTGTAGTTCTGAATGATGGACAGCACATTGAACATTTACTATAGTACTAATTAACTGTAATTAAGTTGACTTGTAAGTTGTCAACACTTCTTCATTTGTAAATCATCTTTTGGTGCTATAAAACACTATAGCACCATCTGTTTGTCGCTAACACAACTTTTGTTGTTGTTGTTGTTCCTCACAAAATCTGGTATCTTTACCTTTACTAGCAGCACTAAAAATGCCATTCACCAAAATGTGTCTGCCATAACGTAAGAAATGCTGTGAATAGTGTGGTGACTCGTCTCACAGCTGTACTTCTGAATGATGGATAGCACATTGAAAATTTACTGTAGTACTAATTAACTGTAATTAAGTTGACTTATAAGTTGTCAACACTTCTTCATTTGTAAATCATCTTTTGGTGCTATAAAACACTATAGCACCATCTGTTTGTCACTAACAGAACTTTTTTTTTTTGTTGTTGTTTTTACCACACAAAATTCGGTATCTTTTTTATCCATTTGGTGCAAACCGTATCTTTGTATCTTCATTTGTTTTTGAATTGTTCATTTTAAAGTTTATCTTGACTTTTGGATCACCTGGTATATATGATATGATAACTGAGTTTCTTGAATTTTATGAAAGTTACAAGGGAACTATGTACATATCAATATATTACACAGGCACAGAATATTTAAAAATTAATTTGAAGGTATAGAAAATGTAATGCATTATAAATAAAAGTGTAAAAAACATGTTACATGGATATATATGTTTACATATTAGTTATAAACATAAAAACAAAACAGCAAAAGATGAAATTAAAATTATCTGCTTCCACTCTTAAAAAGCTTTCACTTCTTAAAAAGCACACTATTATATCTCATAATGTAGTGAGAAGGACCATAAGGGACCTCCTAATGGGAGAGACTTATAATGCCTGGCTTGATTCTGGTAATCAAAGATAGGCCAAGGAGCTTAACTAGGGTTATCCCTGGATGAAGGCTAAGGAGCTACTTAGGCTCAGTAGAAAAGAGCTAAGGGTGGCCATTGGCCTGTTGATTGACCATTGTTGCCTTAAGAGGCACCTCAACATTATTGGCATTATAGACAGCCCAGTATGTAGGGGGTGCCATATGTCAGAGGAGAGTTCATTACATATTTTATTTGAATGTGACTACTACTGCACTAGAGATTTGAATTCCTTGGGTATCACTTCATTGAGCCATGGGAGTTGATTAACTTCCCGGTTAAATTGCTGCTGAAATTTATCTCAGCTATTGGTCTCTCTGAGATCTAATGGTTATTGTTTCTTAACCTTGTGCTGGAGCTCCTTGCTCCAGTGAATGGGGTTTTTTTTCTTTACAATAGGCCTTGGGCCGCCCCACCCTAAATCTAATCTAAATCTAATTATATCTCTTTATTAATTCATTAATTCTCAGTAATAGACAGAGACTAGAAACAATCATCGATACCTGACAGAACTGGTAAAATTTTGACAGATACTTAGTTTGACCAAAATGTCCTTGTTCAAGTGAGAGAAAATTGCATTTCTTAACCTCAAAAAGTGTTGTACAAGTGAGAGAAGCATATAACTGAAAGTCATATTAGGGTAATTCCATACCAAATCAACACAAGGTTTCTACCTGACCCAATCCAATTTTGATTAAATTTGGTATAGTAAGTAACTTCATGGTAATAAAGAAAATCCCCAAATTTTATGTTCAAATAAAAATTGGTTTGGGAGTTATAAGGCTTTAAAGTTGTCAGATTTGTCTAAAAAGTACACTATCGGCATACCTTTAAATTACACTTGCTACTCACCTAATTAAGCTAGAGATATGTGCAAGGTGTTATTTTAAACCTTTTTTAATGGGCTTTCATATGATATACAATACATGATGACTTGAAAAAAATTTTAAAAATTTAAATTAAAATTAAAATTTAAAATTCTCAAAAAGCCAAGTTTTTAAAATTTTGAAAAAAATCTCAAAAATTGCTCATATTATTGTTAATTAATCCTCAAAGTTTCATGTTGGGATCATAATGGGATCACAAGCTACAAAAGTTTGTTGTTTGATATATTTACTATTGCAATAACGAAAATGAGAACATGCATTCATTACTTTTAATCTAACTCATCTGTATAGGATGGCATTAATGTTTAAACACTACCTTATCGATATATACTCTAGTAAATAGTACATTTAACATTTGTGAAGATTTTAGAATGAAGAAAAATTATTAAAGTGCATTACTTTTGATGGATGGTGCTACTTATTTAGTTGAAACTGGTAGAAAGCTTTATGTGTTTTGAGAATTTCTACTTCAGAAAGAATATACATTGGTCCTGTTGGAGTTAAAGGATCCACCTTACACATAACATCGGAAATTGGAATCCATAGTACATCTGGCTTATATAGATATAAAAAAAGATGATGATGGTCCAGATAAGGGAAGGAATGTCACTTTTACCTCTTCAGAGTTTTTCTCTTCTTTCTCTTAACATAAATGTAAGCCACCAATTGCAATTATAAACAGCAGTAATATAGCCATTTTTATCAGCAAATAGAAGCTTTTATTGTGATGCTATAACAGTTTGCATCAATAAATCTTGTGAAAAGGAAAATGTCTTCTCAAAGACTTTTGCTTTTGATTCTGTGGGTATAAAAGCATATTTCTGAGTCCCAGGAGTTTCAAAAGCATTTTTAAATTAATCATCTAGAAATATAGCTGTAGAAACATGTTCTTCTTGGGTTGAAAAACAAAATGTATTCTTGTGATGTTTTCCTGTGCCCAGTTAAAAAGTTGTTGTGGTGTAAGTATTTGATTTTTATATGGTCGTTGTAGGCTTACTCAAGCCGCTAACTCTTGAGTGTACCTCCTACCCCATCACAAGGTCCTTTACCATGAGCTGTTGTCCAAAAATGCCATTCTGCCTCAATGCCAAAGTCTTCCTTATGTAAGCATAAATTGGCAAAGTTTTTCTTATTTATATATTGTGCAGATGACCCATCTGAGAAATAAAATATTTTCCTTGCACTTTTTTTAAAATTCTGTCTTAAAAAAAGTAATAAGCTTCTTTTGAAAACAGTAAACTGCTACTGTATTGGGCTCCAAACAGTCTTAAATTACAATGTATGTAAAATGGTAAATTCCAAACTTCCCTTTGTAATATACAACAAATGGGTGAGTTGTAGATTGAACATTAGTCCAGTGGCAGCTCTGGGTCTCATCCTGTATAACAAATGAGTAATTTTTAGCAAAATCAAGAACTACAAACTCTGAATCTTTTAAATTTCCCTTTATATTGTTTATAAATGAATTTTGTTGTTTCACCACAAAGTAATGATAAACTAATACAGACATTTTCTCACAAAATAAGTCAATAAATTCTGATGCTGACTTTTGTATTGTTTCTAAAGAGCTCCTATCAACAGAAATCCACTGATTGAAAATGATCTTTTCCACCATATTTTCATCGAATGTTTCACCAAGTATGGTTTTTAATTATGTAGTCCCAGAACATGATGTACACTCTCCCATGTGGCAGCTGACTGATACTGGATTACAAATCATCATAACAAGGCAGTCCTTGTATGTGTTAATTTTTCCATGTGTTAATGGAAGCTAATTTGGTATTTTATAGCTTGTGATCCCATTATAATCCCAATGTACTATGTCACAATGTATGAAGCCAGATGTACTATGAATTCCAATTTCAGATGTTATGTGTAAGATGAATCCTTTAACTCTAACAGGACCAATGTATATTCTTTCTGAAGTAGAAATTCTCAAAACACATAAAGCTTTCTATCAGTTTCAACTAAATAAGTAGCACCATCCATCAAAAGTAATGCACTTTAATGATATTTCTTCATTCTAAAATCTTCACAAATGTTAAATGTACTATTTACTAGAGTATATGTCGATAAGGTAGTGTGTAAACATTAATGTTATCCTATACAGATGAGTTAGATTAAAAGTAATGAATGCATGTTCTCATTTTCGTTATTGCAGTAGTAAATATATCAAACAAAAACTTTTGTAGCTTGTGATCCCATTATGATCCCAACATGAAACTTTGAGGATTAATTAACAATAATATGAGCAATTTTTGAGATTTTTTTCAAAATTTTAAAAACTTGGCTTTTTGAGAAATTTAAATTTTAAATTTTAATTTTAATTTAAATTTGTAAAATTTTTTTCAAGTCATCATGTGTTGTATATCATATAAAAGCCCATTAAAAAAGGTTTAAAATAACACCTTGCACATATCTCTAGCTTAATTAGGTGAGTAGCAAGTGTAATTTAAAGGTATGCCGATAGTGTATTTTTTAGACAAATCTGGCAACTTTAAAGCCTTATAACTCCCAAACCAATTATTATTTGAACATAAGATTTGGGGATTTTCTTTATTACCATGAAGTCGCTTACTGTGCCAAATTTAATCAAAATTGGAGGGGGTCAGGTAGAATTTGTTCTAAAATTGTGTCGATTTCACATGGAATAACCCATAACTGAGTAGGGCCATAGACAGATATTATATTTGGAGGAGGACATTGTTTTTTGTGAATGATACTTCAATAAAACTACAAGTTTTCTTATGTATGTATACTTCTAATGAGTATCATAATAGAATAAGATTTTAAAATATCAAAATAATTAAAAAATATGATATAATGAACAAATTTATAGCCTTGAATAAGTAATGTAGTAACTACACAATGAATTTAACTGTAAAATTAACATCGGAAAGATATAAACTATATATGGTATTAAATTCTAATTTTTAAAACAGATGTATAGCCAAAGAAAAAGAATTTTGAAAGAAAATGAAAATGTTCAGAATTTTACCTATATATTATAAAATATGCTATTTTTCAAATTTTCGCCAAAATACTTTTACAATTTCTTCCGATTGTGCAACAATATTGTGATGAGTTGCTAAAAGTGTTAATTAATCTTCTCTTATTTGTCAAATACAATTTGCACCAACTGTTCAACTCAGCGTCACTGTTCTAAGCACACTATATTCTATGAACAGCAAGGCAGATGACACACCTACACACATGGTCCATTTTCTGCCCACAAAACGGTCTTTAAGAATTTCAGAGGGGAACCGGTCCCCTAAATCCCCCCTTTGCCTACGGTCTTGTCACTGAGAGAAGTTTAACATTATTTTCTATCAGGCTTTGTTGGGATCAGAAAAAAAATAAGTACATAAGTTAGAGGTCACTGTATACAGGCTTGAAACTGCTGAGGTACTTTCAAAAAGGTGAGAAAAGTGACAAATAATACAGAATAAGTGACTGAAAAGTGACTAAACATTGAAAAAAAAAAGCGTTTTTTTTCTCCTCTTGATTACAGATGCTATTATTAAGATTTTCTATTTATTTTAACTCTAAATCGAATGATTTAATGCAAAACATAATTTTAGAGTCAAATACAAAAAGGTTAACAATTTTGTTTAACACAACTCAACATTGCTTTTTATTCAAGAAAATCTATAAATTAGATTTGAATGCATGCAATACATTAATTTTATAATCACAATTTTCTGCATATATTAATGATTTTCGAAATATGTACATAGCTAGATTAGAGTATCTAAACAAAAATTGTGAAAAAAAAGAGAAATGTGTGCTTTGAAGTAAATTACTTTAATGTATAAAATGTACATTTCAGTACAAATGTAGATTTCAGGAACTTCTTTACGACTTTTTAAAATCACTAAATTCTGGAAACTATATGACTAATTACATTTTAATAAGAAAAATAAGATTAGAGTATCCCATTTTTGGTCTTTTATTACAATATTTTGTTATTAATTCAGATTTTCTTTTTTCAACAACAGACTTTTGCTGTGATATACCATGAAAAAAGTGACTAAAAGTGATCATTTGTAAAAAAAGTGACTAAAAGTGAGAAAAGTGACGGAATTGCAAGCCTGCTGTACATGAATTCAGACCTGTTTTAAACTTGAATTTTAGAAATGGATTGTCAAATAATCCTCTGAAACAGAAGGTTATTGACAAATAAAACACAAGAGTACCTTCAATTTTTTTTCCTAAAATTTTATAATGAAAAGACAGAAAAATTGGCTTTTCAATTATTAACCCTTTGCTTTAAAACAACGTATGGGAGACGTGATCGTACTACTGTGCCTAAAATGAGAACCTCGTATTACATACGTGATGATTCTGTCTGGCCAAAAGTCAAAAGCTCGTGTCAGATACATGATGATTCTTTCTGGCCAACAGTGAAATGCTCGTATCAGACATGTTTTTAGGCGATAAAGTTTTTGTTTTTGTTACAGCTGCAATATAAGAGTTGGTTGCTTATTCTTAGGCATAATTGTAATAGAGTAATATATTATATGCAATAACTAATTAACTGTTAGTGCTTAAAAAATTCTTTAAAAAATCTAAAAATTTAACCTAATGGCAAAAAGGAAAATTGACACTAATAACAGTGCTGGAAAATGTCCTGATTGCACCTTAAAAACTGAAAAAGATACCGATCTGGATATATCAAAAGATAGCATTGTAGTTTGTCCTGCAAAAAAATGTGTGCAAAATTTAGTTAGAGATGAAACTGCTATTGGTCACGACACATGAGAAAAGCTTTCATCGAAAGTGGCACACACAATTGTCGCTCGATTCATAAGGCAAGAAGTTAATGGCATTATTCATTTAGTAAGGGTAAAGCTCCACTACCTTGGGTCAGATACCAAGCAACCCAAAACACCATCAAATCCTAAATTTGAAGCCGCAATAGCTCCAACAGCCATAGTATTCGTGTTGTGAGGAGCAAGTAAACAAATGTCCTTAACTGGACCTGCAACAAAAAACAGAACATTCTAAAAATATTTAGAGACTAGGTCAGAGCTACAGTTAGGAAAAAATTCCAGCGTTAGATTGCAATTTCATGTGTCTGTGTAAATTTTACTATTTTTGATTCCTTGTGCAAAGTCAAAAGAAGTATTGCAATCATGTAAAATTTTAGTGCCAAAATTTCAACAAAAATACTCATTTAAACTAAGCCTTAATAAATTTTGACTAGTTTCAGCAGTATAGCCCTATGTTCAAGGAAACTTTAATGAAATTCTAAATATCCATTTTGACTATTTCTGAACAAATTTTGACAAGTTTCCTCTTGACCTCTGTATATACCAATGATGTATCTCATATAACTAAAAAATGATTAGCTGTAGAGGGTTAGGTATCGTTGTGCACCTTTTTTGACTGTAATCAGAATTCTATATAATAGAATATTTCTCTAAAACATGCATTAATTCATCTCTTAAAAACAATTAGTCACAGAAGGTTGAAATCTTATATGTAAGACTTATAAAATTGAGGTCTGCTCTTCCTCTTTTGATCATAGTCAGAACTATATAAAACAAAAATAGCAAAGAGGGGAGAGAATGCAGTTAAGTTAAAACTGCTATTCTCAAACTGCGTTTTAACTTGAAATGCATATATCCTCTAAGAATATGCTTATATTATTACATTTTATGTTTTTCCTCAAACTAATGTGTTTTGATTTTTAAAATTGTTGTATTTTATTTCCAAGGAAAAAAATCTTGAGTATAAATAAACATTGAAAAAAATTCTTAAACACACACACACACACACACACACACACACATATATATATATATATATATATATATATATATATATATATATGTATATGTGTGTGTGTGTGTGTATATATATATATATATATATATATGTGTGTATATATATATATATATATATTATATATATATGTGTGTGTGTGTGTGTGTATATATGTGTGTATATTATATATATATATATATATATAATTTGTATATACATTGTAATATATTCTGGAAATTTCAGAGGAGGTTTGATTGGTAGAATGTGTTGGTTTCTGCTATCAATGCAGAAGCCACATTTGCATCCCTTCCACTACAAAATATTATTGTTATAAAAAATTAATTTCCTATGGCAAGAAAAATATCAAGCTGCAGATGTTATCTAAAATTATAAGTTTTTACAAATTACAAAATAAAATTTAGCTGTAAATATATGTTTTTACATCTAATGTTAATAAATTATTCTCAGAAAGCAGTATTATTACTTGAAGAAAATACTTTACTAATTTAAAATCAATAAAATATTATTTAAAAACTACTGACATCATGCAATATAATAAATGTTTTTTTTTTTTTTTTGTTTCACGAAAAAGAGAGAGTGAGAGATCATTTTTAGCATCAACTTTAAAAATTAAAAAAAAAAAAAAAACTATTTTAATCTCAACTATATTTTATTTATAAATTTTTAAGTTCAAAGTGTGCTTACATGCTGAGTATAAAATGGTAATTAATATTTTTTTTTTACAAAGTATAATTAAAGTAGTTTTTATAAAGATTACTTGTTTGGTTTTATACTACTCAAAACAAAATAAAAAGAACACAGATTTTTTTTTTTTCTATGTACTTCCATATATGTGAATTTACAGTGTCTAGAATTG
Organism: Pardosa pseudoannulata; assembly: GCA_032207245.1. NCBI lineage: Eukaryota > Metazoa > Arthropoda > Arachnida > Araneae > Lycosidae > Pardosa > Pardosa pseudoannulata. The sequence continues at coordinate 112,933,433 of CM063500.1, read as the reverse complement.
AAAATTTCTAATTTTGAAAAATAAAATCCTCTAGCAAATTTCACAAAAGAGTAAAATTTTGGTCTGCATTAGTTGTTGAGGAGTTCCTTATCCTCTTAAATAATACTGTTTTATTAATATTACAACTTATTAAACAATGTAACTGCTTCATCTTTAAAAATGTTTTTTTTTAAGATGTCCTTCTAGTTTTAAACTCAATGGATGTTTTCTTAGTAACAATCAAAGACTAAAAAAAAAAAAAAAAATATACTCTAAAAACTAAATTTTAAAAAATTGAGTGTATTTTTCAAGGCATCTTTAAAATCTTTATTTGCATGTAAACGATACACCTAATTGGATATTTTTTCAACAACTTAACTATAATACAATTTAAAATTTGAATGATTAGTAGCTGTCTATTGCTAGTACTGTTATATAGACTATGCAACTCTTGTTACACATATTTGCTGTTTTTTTGTTAATGCAAATTTATCAATATACAACACTGTTCTTTAACAAATTTAAACTCTAATATGATTATGTGAACTTTATTACATAAAAATTATAAAAAGATCTGCAAAATTATTAACTATAGTTATTTTAATTCCTTTAAAATGATACTGTCATTAGTTTTTCATTATACCGCTGACGATACACTCGTCATCTTAAAGTTACTGTTAAATATGATTTTTTTTAAAGTTTCTAGTGTACTATTTGGCAATTTTATCACTTGTAAACTCAAAGACTTCATATTAATTAGAATTTCTTGGTACATCATTAAAATAAATTCTAAAAAAAACCTACTAGAAATGTTTTTTTCAAGCAATTAAAATCTTTATTTGCATGTAAACGTTAAGATTCCTTTGGACTTTTTTTGAACAAGTAACAATAGCTTGAAAATTATCTGTATATTATTAATGTTTTGCTTTGTTATTTTCTTAATTTTACTGTTTCTGATATTATTTACACTATTAAAAATGTTTTAATTAAGAATATGTAAATTGTAAAATGAAATAAGTTTTTTACATAAAAATTATAAAATGGGGCATCTGCATGCCACATTTTTATTATTATATAATTAAATTAATAAGAAACTATTTTAGGTTAGTGATGATAGTTTTCTTATGTTTTCAGCAGTTTAAGTTTATATGATAGAGAAAATAAATTGAATCCTTTAAAATGACTTGAAAAAAAAAATCTATCAGATCCACTTTCACCATTTTTTGGTACTCCAGTATATTGGATCTATATGCTGAAAAAGAGTAGCATCAAGTTGGGAGTGCAATAAATTAAATTTCTTAGCAATTAAAGCTTGTGATTAAAATGTTTATAAGTACAAATCTCTAATACCGTATATTTTCAAATATAAACCGATGGCATGATTTCCTTCAAGAATTTACCCAAAGTTTAAAACCTGTGTATAAGCCGAAGTGAAAGAAACAATTTCTAGAATGCTCAAATATGTCACCAAGCAAGTAAAGCGAAGGAAATATTTTTCAATCAAGTTGCTTTAAATTAAAACATTAGATCAACACTTCTCAAACTTCTCTCGCTACAGCATCCAATTTAAATACTGTGGAGGTAGAGGATTGGTCAAAACCTACAAAAAATTGTCAGGTTATACCCAGAAATATACAGTAAATATCATTTTGAAATACATTTTCAAAGTAAAATCATTATATACATAACTATCCATAACATGCTGAAAATTGACATGGAGAGCAAGATGTGAATTAATTAATTCATATGGTAAAGTTACCAGGTGGTGAACATTGCTAAATATCAGAAATGATATTCAGAGATAGAAAATATTGACAAACATTGCTAAATACAGAAAAAAAAAATGATGTTTAGAGATTGTAAGGAATTTGGACCACATGACCAGTGTATCGCATGTATATGCCCTTCTTGATATTTGCAAAATAGCCCTCATGGACTCCTTGCACCTGACGTTCCTTGGGAAAATAGGAGCTGGCCAGTTAAGGGGGACTGATAAGGTTTTTTGGATGCGCTTGTTTGTGTTTTTGTAGGCTGGCAGTACATCTGGAATTGAGGACTTCTCTTTCCGACAGGAATCAAGTTTCGAGAATGTTGACCCCTCCCTGAGGAAGATCTGCAAGAGAGAAGTTGGATTCGGGTCTGCAACTTGCAGACATCTCTCTGTTTTGCAGCAAGAGAATGTTATTTTAGATATAAAACGCTTGGTTAATCCTTTCTGATTTTATACAGGCCCTGAGACAAATCAATATGCTGTCTTGCTTTACTTTAATTTTTCATAAATGTTGTAAATAAATATTTTATGTTGTCCGTCTAAGCTTTGGATGATTTATTTAGCCTATGCATCCCAGTGGCAGTCTACGAACATACCAGCCCCAGTAAAGTAGGCAGGCAAATCCCATACAAGTATAGCTCCCCAGAACAGTGTTATTACAATGTGGCCCCAGAGTGGGGTAGTTATGATAGAGATATCAAAGAATATTGACCAACATTGCTAAATGTCAAAAAATAATATTCATGGATATCATAATGGGGGGGGAAGGATTGGATGTAGGCCAATATTATGCCTTAGATATCGGCCAATATTTTTTAGTCTACTCAACACTATAGCACATAAACAGTAGTCCATTTAAAATTTCATTTAACAATATTTTACAAATAACATTAATCACAAATCCCTACTCAAAAAATATTTCTCACTAGGGCCTAGCACTTTAATTTCCTAAACAGAGAAGAATGCCTCACAATATTTGAAAATCTTGGTTATCAAGCAGAGGCTAGAAATGCCATCTCCAGAGATATCATTTGAATTTGAGAACACTACACCCGTGAAACTATTTAACATGCTTCCAACATCAGTAATGAACAGGATGATCTTTGGCTAACACAGACCTTGAACTCACAATCTTCTCGCTATGGGTTCAACGTTATTACAATTGAGCTATTGCAGTTTAATTATCATTCCCATATAACAGACCTTTTTCAAAGAATAATTTATCAGGATATTAATATATGGCATCAATACACCCAGAGTGTATAGGTTTTTTTTAATTTTTGAAAAGCGAGGGAACATGCCTGTTAAGTATTTGCCCATATTATACCACAGACTTTGTTGATCATTTTATTATGGAGAGCCATATAGGCAGTTAACACTACTCCCTAAGATAACACAAACAAAGTGGGTCCTTATAAGTTAGAAATAGGGACCAATCAAAAGACTTTCAGGCTTAGCTTATCACCTCAAGTGATATTATTCAGAAACTTAGAGGACATTGTAACCCTGAAACTATTTTATAAGCCTCAACTGCCATTAAGGAACAGTAGATCACTGACTGGCTCAAACCCCAAACCCACAATTCTTCAAAGATTGCTATCCTTGCTCAGCTACTCCAGCTCAGTGGTTATTGTATTGTGCTCCCACCTCATGGGCTTGAGTTTAATATCCAAGTAAGGCTTTGATGTATTTGGGATGTCCTTTCATAGGGAGTAATGCTGCCTACATGGTGCTCCTATAATAAAATAGACATCAAAATCTGAAACTTTGTAGTAGGCTGTGTTAATAAAGGCCAGTGCCCCCCACATTGGAAATAAAAATAAATATATGTCATCAATAAAAGCTTACTTGAAGTCGTTTAGCTTCTGCCATTTTTCGAATATCATCACCACCCCAAAATGCTCCACTTGGTACATATAAAGCATGATTGACAGCTGCATCCTGTAAACTCTTCAGTAAACTTGCATCACTCAGAGCAGTGGGAGAACCAATCTATAATGGAAAATAAATTTTTAAATATTAATGCATAAATATCCTATCATATATGCCCATACATATAACTACACTCACAATAACTGGGGCTTTGGACTTTATTTTACTTGGTTGGTTGGTGATATGTCCATTTAAAGGTCATATGACTTATCATTTAAAGATGGTTGCCACTGCCTCGAGAAGTTGGACTCCAAAGTCCTTGCAATTAGGGCCCAATCAAAAAATATCCAGGCTTGGTTTGCAAGCTCATGCGCTATATCATACTGTGAGGCAATAGGAAAATATATTTTCTTACTTGGATATGTTTGTGGTTTAGACACAATGCATTAGTGTGTCTGAAAGTAAAATTGCAAACTTTTATTTATCAGAAGATAAAAATTCTTGAGCCAGGACTGAGTAAGTTTAATTACTACTGTGCCTTGTGGATTTACTGTTTATTTAGTTGGTTAATGGTTGGTATCATGCCCATTTTTAGAAGTCATATGACTTTTCATAGAAAGATGGTTGCCATTACATTGACAGATTATACTTCTAAGAATGATTCTTATGCTCAAAGCAGGAACAAAGTGGACCCCCAGACTTGGCCTGGCCTTTCCAGAGATATTGTTTGGAAACTTGGTAGACATTGTGACCATGAACCTCTTTTACATGCCCCAGCTGTTAATTAATAAACACAGCAGATTGTTGGCTAGCTTGAGCCTTGATCCTGCTACCCTTCAGTTATGAAATCACTGATCACAGATGTTATTGTAACACTTGGTATACCATACATCAATTCAATTTGTGAAATAATTGTCTGCTACCAAGCATACACTCAACATGTTGTTATGTAGAGCCAGTTAAAATTTAATCCATATAAGTCAGGCTACTCGACCAACAAATCGAAGCTTATCAAGTTGAATTACACTACAAGTTTTCTTTAAATGGAATTATCAAAAAGAAGCCTTAAAACTATATTTAACAGCATTAAAATAAAAGAAAAAATTTGAAATTCTAGAAGCATAAAGAATTAAGATTGTATGATCATGACATAAGTTTTCTAGCACTCCAATAAGAGGTACACAAATCACCATTCTGTTGTAAGTTAGAGTCTAGTTTTGGGCAGATAAGTGGATGATATCTATTCTTTTTCCAGTATCAAATAAAGTGCATATGCTAGAGCTAACAATCCCTATTTTAGACAAATGTTCAGCTAGGCAGTCATGCCTTGTTCAAAGTCTAAATTTGGCCACTGCCTCTTTATGTGTTTTATGACTAAATTTTTTCCAGTCATTCCTGATAGTCTTGCAGACTTTTCCTTTGGAATTAGATGATAATTCCCTAATATACAACAAAATTGGTGAAGGAACTTGTATGTCTACTCCCAGCCGAGTAGAAGACAATACCACTAGCTCTAATACAGAGACTTGTGGAAAGTATGCCTCAGAGGGTTCATGCTGTAATTGCCTCTCGTGGAGGCTCTACCAACTATTGATTTTGAATAAAGTTAGTTTTTTGTTTCTATCACAGGTGTCCAGATACTTATTTGGTAGACAGTGTATGTCATTGAAATTCTACATATAAAATTTTCCTCCTTTAAGAGATTATGTAAATAATTCATTATAAAGCTATAAAGTAATACAACTAAAATCATTAAATTTATTTGAATTTTAGAAAATTGTAATGTAATAATAAATGCAATGACATGCAAATTTGCTCTTGTTTTTATTAGGCAAATACTGCTTTTTAAAGCTAGTGTCTACTTTTTTTTTGTTCTACCACCAAATAACAATATTAAAAATTTGAAAAGTTAAACAATTTTTTTTTGGTGAATTTCTTTTGAAGCATGCAATTTTTTAAGCAAAATTATTCTGTTTATTTTAACTTATATATAGCTGTTATCATTACATTCTATTTTGCTTTAAAAAGAATGACCTGCTGCAAGAATAACACTGTTTGACAATTTAACTCAAATGTAATTATCTCTTAGTTTTACACAAAGAAGTATATGTGTATGCATATATATATCAATATCTTAACTTAAAACTAACCAATGTAACTATAATTGTATTTAAAAATAATTTTCGGATGATTCTATGTATAAATTTCAACCTTTGGTGAAAATCTTTTGTTCTTCCCTTCTCGGGCTGAAAAACTGATGACTTTGCATATATTAAAATTAATTCCTGCTAGCATCAGCAATCTTTACATAATACATTTATATAACAAAATTTGATTTGCACCATGTTACCACTTGACTAACTATTAACACACTGATTGGTTGGCTCCCATCCCTATAGAACAACATGTACCTGTTTTTCACACCCAGAAGCCCCACAGATGTGATGCTAGAATAAAGTATTTCACATTTTTTTTTATTTCAAAATTTCTGTATATTTTGTGCAGCCATTCCACTGCCAATGATTGAACACAATTTGGGATGAATCCCATGTTTACATTTGGTTGGATGGTTGGAATTTAGTGGCGCTAATTCCCAAAAAGACAAAATACGCCAAACAAGACAAAATTAAAAAACAAAGCAAAAAACACAAGAGAAAGAAATTTTGAGGATGAAATAAAAGAAACAACAAATTAAATTTTAAAAGCACATAAAAATCAAACAAACGGAGATAGTAAAATAGGAAATATATACAAGATAGATTATTAGAGTGAAAGAAAATTGAAAATTGATAAATTCCAAATCAAAAAATTGTTAAATTGAAAATTAATAATTAAAAATTGAAATTAAAGTTTAACACACAAAATAAATATCACAGAATTCAGATTTCATAATAAAAGCCTGTACAGCAAAGAAAGGAAAACAAGACTGGATGTGGTGTTTCACCAATGATTGTGTCAAGCATAGACTAGATACTATTATTAGTGTTAGTCAATGGTGTTCATCGAGCCGTGGAAGTTGATTAACTTCCTGGTTAAATTGATGCTGAAATTTATCTCAGCTATTGGTCTCTCTGAGATCTAATGGTTATTGTTTCTTAACCTTGTGCTGGAGCTCCTTGCTCCAGTGAATGGGTTCAGTACAATAGGCCTTGGACCACAGTGCTGGTGCCCTTGTGGGCCACCCCACACTTAATTCTAATTCTAATTCTAGTCAATGGTGTCAAGATTCCACGATAAATTTAAAAAAAAAATTTATATACATTGATCTGACACAACAACACGATGACAAAATGTGTACGACTGTGTATGTTTACATTTATGATGGGCTAAAATTGCCCATTACACAGACACACACATAAATATAATTAACTAAATCAAATTTGTATTTAGATGTCCTGAAGAAGCCTTCAATTTTTTCAAATAGATAAAACTTACCATATAATCACAATACTTCAAAATAAATTCTCCATAGCATTTTGAGATAGACGGGTGAGCAACTTCCACAACTATGTCAGGTTTAGTAGTGAAAAAATTATTAATATCATCTAGAATGAACTTTGTATCTAGATCTGATAATTTTGATCTTGTTCTGTTCCATACGAAAGCTAATTCAAAACTGTCATCATGTAAAATTTTAGATGCTAGATATTTTCCTAAAAAAAAGAGAGAAAGAAAAACATTTAAATTATATCCAATTTAAAAAAAAGAATATACAGTATAACTTCTCCAAGTGGCCACCCTTCTAAATGGCTAATTTTTCATGGTACGGATTTTTCAACTCATAGACCTAATGGTAAAATAACCTATATCAGCAGCCACCCAATCCCCTCTAAACGGCCACCAAGTGGGATTGCCCCTTTCATTTTTCGGGAAATTCTACTTACTTCATGCTTTAATTTTGAGCGAAAAAACTCAAGGTCAGGTTTATGGTCAGATATAAGACAAAGGAATAACTTGAGAAGTCCATTCCTGTGGTCCCCCCCTTTCTAAGAAAGATTAAATGTGTCATCTCTTTGTTTGTTCTTTTTTTGAATTCCCACACCCTTCAGATAGGAAATCCCTGTTGCAGCATCCACAGAAACTGAGGGAGGAACTAGACAATCAAGCATTGACGGTGTCCTAGTGCCTTTGTTTGGAATTCCAATCGGTAAAGTTAAGGAAGAATTGCACCTCTGTCAGCAAAAATGTCATTCACACCAGCTTCATTAGTTGGTCAGTGATCTGAGTTGCAACGATGTCGAAATACGTTTTTCTAAATCTCGAGCAGGGCATTGAAGTTCTGTGTGAATATGAAAATGGCAAATCAGCCAGAAAGTTAGCTGAATTATTTAACTGTGGAAGAACGGAAATCAACAAAGTCGTTAAAGAAACGAATTTGATTTTGAAGGAGTACAAAGACTACAGAACAAACAGAAACAAATTGTAGCCTTTTAAAAAAAACGTAAAGAAGCATGAAATAAAATACTATTTTCTCTTTAGATAAGTTTTAAATTTTATTTACATATGGAATGTATGTCAAACTTGTTTATATTATGCATTATAGTAATTATCTTATAATAGTAAAAAAAAACTCTTCGGAGCAGCCAACCCCTCTAATCATGGTAAATATTCATGGTATGGAGGGGTGGCCGCTCAGAGAGGTTTCACTGTATATATATAAGGGACCCTTCATAAAATTCTTCATGTAAAAAAACACATTTTTAATATTTTTTCCTTATCTGTTTATCACATTTTAGTGCTAGATAGCTTACTTATGTTAGATAGTTTTAATGCTTTAGGAGTTAGGCATGAGGCTGATAATGTCAGCTCTTAGAATATTAATAGTTAGCTCTTAGAAGAATAATAGTTAAGAAATCTCAAGAAGTAAAAACCAGAAGAAGCACACTTAGACAAAACAGAAAGTTTAAGGAATTGAGAATTAGAACATTGAATATGTGCACACTCTATAGAAGCAGAGCACTAAAGTGCTTGGTAGATGGAGTGGATAAATAGAGAACTGATTTATTGGCTGTGCAAGAAATAAGATGGATAGGTTAGGGAAAGTTTGACAAGAGTACCTGCAGCTTTTATTAAAGCTTCAAAGAAAGACAATACCATTTTGAAATAAAATTCATTGTTAATAATATATTCATTGTTAATAAAATATAAGAAACAAGATTATTAATTTTGAGCCAGTAAATAAAAAAATAATTGGATGAAGTGGAGAGAAATATTAATAAATTGAATAATAATAGTGGGGCAAGACAAGATACTACTTTCAACATGTGAAATGGAATTTATCTCCCAACAAATTTTCCTGAATTGTATATGTATGCATCAATTTCATATAGAAAAGGAAATAATGTGCTTCTAGGGAGGAAAAGATTTTTTTTTTTTTTTTTTAAGGCAGTAAATGAAATATTACTTTCATTTCTAAATGGGTGTAGGGAGAAAACAAGTGCACTCGTACATAAATTTTCTGTGTGAATTTTTTTAGCTTCACTTTAAATTTTGTTAACTCTTTAGATATAGGGGAGACCGGGATAAAATGGACCATCCCCTATTATTTATTTTATTTATTATTTTTAATGTTTAATACTTTGATACATAGATGACAGCACTGCAGTCTTGAAAATGAATGTGTAATTGTGTGTTTGGTTGACAATTTAGCCATTTTATTCTAGAAAGTTGATTTGTGGTAGTCAGAAGTAAATATTTTCATCATAATATATCTTCTTCTCTTCATTTAAGAATTGTGATTTGGAGAATTTAACTTCTCACAATAAAAAGCTAAGATGATGTATTATTATATTTAATGTAGCTAAAACAATTTAATATTAGTTCTTTTTTTCTGACACTTTTTGTCAGAATTACACATAGGGTAAAATGGACCACCAGAACCTGGGGTAAAATGGACCATGGTCCATTTTCCAGGTTGTGTTTTTTTTTTATTTCTGTAATGCTTTCTAAATTGATTTTATGTGTGATACTTTAAAAAACATGCAGGATTTAAAGTAACAGATATATGGCAATTCAATGAAAATGTCTTTGAGGATATCCAATATTTCTCATCATATGTGACTGATCGACTGTCACCAGATTTTGAATTAACAAGCACAGCTGATCGTCAACCTAGCACAGGTAATCAGCAACCAAATACATCCCAATCAGTACAAAGTGAAAATCATCAGTTGAAAACAATATCACCTTTTGAATTACGCCCCTTGGCAAAAGCTAGCATGAGCAAGACAACAAAGAAATGAAAGAAGGGTGCATTAAAAATTCTAACTGATACACCAGTGAAAACGATGATTGAAAAAATGTCAAAGAGAAGGAAGAGAAAAAATTAAAACAGAAAAATGCTGCTTTAGTTAAAGATAGGAAGAATTTAGAAAAAAATGTTAGTCTTAACTAAGCAGAAAAATGATAAAACTGTGAATTTTAAAGCAAATAAAGAAAATTTATGTGGATCAGAAAGTTTGAGTGATTTGGAAAATATGTCTGTTTATAGTGATACACAACACAGTGATAAAGAAAGCAATTCACAGGATGATGCTAATTCTGATAATGAATTAAAAGTTGGTAAGTATGTTTTGGTTAAATTTTTGACAAAAAAGAAAGTGGTTCATTTGTTGGTTTAATAACAGAAAAAAATGATAAAGATTACGCTCTTGTGAAATTTATAAGGCAAAAACCTAATCAAAATGTGTTCATTTTCCCTGACAATGTTGATGAATCGCTCGGAAATGTTCAAGATATTGTAATAAGTCTCCCAGATCCTACTGCTTCTCAAGAAAATAGCAGACTTTCAGTAACACATAAATCTTTTGGTGTATCATTCATTAACTTTAATATTCGCTAATATTATGCTTTTTGTGTACAGATTGAAGCTATAGAAAATAAATATAATACATTTTATGTTTTGTACTATTAAATAATGTACTACATTTATCTGTAGAAATTTTTTGCGGTCCATTTTACCCCATGTCATGGACCATTTTACCCCAGGGTCGGGGTAAAATGGTCCACTTTGTCACTTGCTATTAAAAAAATTATAATAAAAAAAGTAATTATAATAATTGGTTTTGACTGAGTGTAATATAAAGCCTAATATATAGGTAATGTGCATATATATTTTCAGATTCAAAAAATCATTAGTTTGAGAGAAAATACTCAAAATTCACAAAAGCGGGCCATTTTACCCTGGTTTCCCCTAAATAGTGCATATTACAAAATACTTTTGAAAATGGCTAATGAAAAATAAAAGAAAATTTTAAAAACTAACAAACGTGAAACTGAAATAACTAAATCAGCAGAAAGGGATAAAAACTATTAAAACCTTCCATATTACATTACATAAATTAGAAAATGTGGCTGTGTGGTTGTTATACAACAGCAACAACAAAATTATCTTTTCTCTGATATATCCTATTTTAAATATCTAGAATGAGTGTGCAAGTAAACCCAAGATATTTTGATGTGAACAATTTGATTAAAGCTCTAAAAACAGTTTCTGTCATTTTATAATATGAATTAATTTTTGGGTAATACTTTATTCCATAAAGGTCAACATAAGGTCATGAATAATTACTCACAGCACATATATATAAACCCATTATAAAGAACTTATAATACATATGAATGAGGAAAAGAGGCAAAATATTACAAAGTCAAATATAATAAATATTTTTCGTAGGAAAAAAAGCATTTAAATTATGTCAGCTATTAAGAAAGAATAAATGAAGTAGATTATTTAGAAAAATAAATAAGTAATAATGAAAAATGAGACAACCACCTAAGTTTCCATAGCCAATAATTCCCACTCTCCGTACCATTTTATCGATGCAGATTCATAACAAAGTTTTTTTAAACAAGGAAGATATTTGTTGAGCACTTAAGCAATCTCAGTGATTGATATGCAATACTTGTTTACAAAGTTGGCGGAATCTTAAGATAAGTATAGTGTCAACATCTCAAGATATAAATGTAATTACCAATAAAAACTACCAAATCGAATACCAAGGGAAATTGGTATTCGATTACGTAGATTGATGTTCTAAAGATATTATTTTAGATTATTTGTGACAGATAAGAGTATTTTTTAATAAAGTACATTAAAAAATTTAGAATTGAAACATGCTTCTTACCTTTCAAACAAATGCAATAATTTTGGTTTAACTGGTGTCGCCATCTACCGATAATATATAGCAGCATTCTTAGTACGATGAAATATTACTTTATACCATAGTCAAAAGTGATATAATGTGTGATGGGTTGAAAAATAAAATTTTTTCCCAGCGAATCACATATTAATTCATTTATTTGGGTGAATATGTAATTGTCACACTTTTCGAGATTTTGCGCTTTTTTGTTATTTTAGCGAGATTTTCGTGATGATGTGCACAAATAAGACATCATAATTTAAAAATATTGTTTTCGTTTATTTCCTTCGTTATAATTATTTTATTTCTGTATTTTGTGGTATTTTTTCTTTATGTTTATTTATTTATGCCACCAATTTCCCGTTGACCACAAAGTTACCAACGAAGGATAGTGCTTTGGTGTCTATGATTCAGTGCCGATAGTGTACTTCAGGAAAAGTAGATCTTTAAATTATATGCATTTAATCTTATTATTTACAAGAACTAATACAATGCGTTAGCACAGCGAACAGCATCGCTCACTTTTTTATTACAACCTGGAATAATCTTATATGTTGCCAGATGCAACAGATACATTTTACATTTCAATAGATGAGTGGCTTGACGCTAGCTCCGCCACAGTGCTACATTTAAATGGGTTTCGGCTCATGAAAATATCTCTTAGAACAGTATACAACAGGACATTACTGT
>CM063500.1:112913480-112915980 GCA_032207245.1 Pardosa pseudoannulata | reverse complement strand
AATACTCTTTTTTTTTATTTAGGAGAACTGATTTCATACATTTACATTATAAAACTTATTCAAAGGATTTGAATAAAATTAAAAGAGTTTCTAATTCAGAAATTTTATTCTATTTTTTTTCATTTTCATTTAGTAACTGTGTACCTCTCAATTTTTCTACTCCTTGCCTGGAAGCAGACTAATGGAGTGTTCATCTGGTTGTAAGTTGTATTGTTTTATTCCATATTTCTTTTACTCTTAGGAGCCTATTTTAATGTGGATTTAAACTATTTATCAATATATAGCAGGGATGGGCCAACTCCAGCCCGCCAGAATGTTTTATCCGGATAGAATTTTAAGTCGCCGGTCCGAAGCAAATTAAAATAAATATATATTTATACATTATACATCCATCTCCTTTTCTACTTTGCTTAAATATTATATCCAAAATTTATTATCTCACTCCCAGAAGATCGGCGGTATATTTGCTTCTTATATGTGAACAAGTGTTTTCAACTTTGAACCTTAGGAAGAATAATTTCAGAAGTAGACTGACAAATGAGCATTTAGCATTGTTCCTTAAAATCAGCACATCTCACTTCCAACCTCAGTATAAGGAACCTTTAAAAATGAAATCGCAATTTCATTCATCTCATTAACATATTTAAACTGTTAGGTACTTGTATATTGTTTTTTAAATTTTAGAAAAATTTATCTTGGCCTGCCAAATTTATTTTCTTTCGATTTTTGGTCCATGGTCGAAAAAGTTTGTCCATCTCTGATATATAGACAGCAATTATGAGCTACATCACATGGCAGGTCATGTGGTATGTCAGTGTTGTCTGCTGTACCCATTGTCATCAGGCAAAAAGCATATTTTAATTCCATTCATTTGTATATACAGAAGAGCATTTTTAATCTAAAATAAATTATTGAAATTTGTTAGGTGTTATTATATTAATATATATTGTACTAGTATGAGCCAATTATTAATTGTTAAGAGAAGAAAAATAATTTATTTGCTGTTTAGTTGAATAGTTTAACTTTTGAACTAATATAGCACTTTGATGATTTTATTCATAAACATATTTCTGATTTTGTTTTCTGCAATTATTCTCTTCTCATATAGTGAATTATTCATCAGATAACATTTATAGAATAGTATTGTATTATTACTTTCACTTGATTTGATCTATTTTTAGATTTTACTTTTATTTAATAGTCTGGATAGTGATTATTTAATTTTCATCATAAAAAAGTCAAAATTATGTAATTTGTGTAAACAATATAATTTGTTATAAGATGCATAACTTCAAATTAATATTTACAGATGTTTAACACCTTAATACATTTTCCTGTGTCTGAAAGGGATGAAATTCAAAATAAACATGTAATAAAATCCTTTACACTTTGTTCAGATAACATTTTTACTCTCTTCCCACTCCCTAGTCATTCCTACGACAGAAATTGCAAAAAATAACTTACACTGTACCTATATATTCCTCTCTGTAAAAAATCAATTTTTTCCAGTTTTTCAAAAAAAAAAAAAATAATAATAATAATAATAATAATAATAATAAAATATATATATATATATGTTTTTTAAGGAGTTAAAACAATATACTTTGAAACTAATTGAACAAATTAAATTTTTTAAGATTCAACCAATTTGTACACTACGAAGGATCTGTAATTTTTTTTTTTAACTTTCCATGCTGAATTCACCATTAAAGAAATTAGTTCATTAGATAATAAAAATGTTTGGATATGGGATGCTTAGCAAAAGTTTAACATCAGATATCTGGTTGTCATTTGCAATTAAATATAGATCCATCAAATAATAAAATTTACCCTGTTTTACTAGGATCAAAATTTTTTTTAAATATATCAAAGTTTAGAATCACAGGCTTGCAACTGCTGGGGTACTTCCAAAAAGTTGAGAAAAGTGACAAATAATACAGAATAGGTGACTAAACATTGAAAAAAAAAGTAATTTTTTTATCCTGTTGATTACAGATGCTATTATTAAGATTTTTCTATTTATTTTAGCTCTAAATGAAATGATTCATGCAAGACATGATTTTAGCGTCGAATATAAAAAAGGTTAAAAATTTGGTTTAACACAACTCAACATTGCTTTTTATTCAAGAAAATTTATAAATTAGATTTGAATATGTACAATACATTAATTTTATAATCACAATTTTCTGCATATATTAATGATGCTTTGAAATATGTACATAGCTAGATTAGAGTATCTAAACAAAAATTGTGAAGAAAAAGGAAAAAGAGAAATGTGTGCTTTGATGTAAATTACTTTAATGTATTAAATGTAGATTTCAGTACAAATGTAGATTTCAGGAACTTCTTTATGACTTTTTAAAATCACTAAATTCTGGAAACCATAATACATTACTAATTACTTTTTAATAAGAAAAATAAGATTAGAGCATCACATTTTTGGTCTTTTATTAAAATATTTTGTTATTAATTCAGATTTTCTTTTTTCAACAACACTTTT
>CM063500.1:112907540-112913380 GCA_032207245.1 Pardosa pseudoannulata | reverse complement strand
CTCCCAGCCAAGTAGAAGACAATACAATACCACTAGCTCTAATACAGAGACTTGTGGAAAGTATGCCCCAGACGGTTCATGCTGTAATTTCCTCTCGTTGAGGCTCTACCAACTATTGATTTTGAATAAAGTTAGTTTTTCTTTTCTATCTATCATAGGTGTTCAGATACTTATTGGTAGACAGTGTATGCCATTGAAATTCTACATATAAACTTTTCCTCTTTTAAGAGATTATGTAAATAATTCATTATACAGCTATAAAGTAATACAACCAAAATCATTAAATTTATCTGAATTTTAGAAAATTGTAATGTAATAATAAATGCAATGACATGCAAATTTGCTCTTGTTTTTATTAGGCAAAGACTGCATTTTAAAGCTAGTGTCTACTTTTTTTTTGTTCTACCACCAAATAACAATATTAAAAATTTGAAAAGTTAAACAATTTTTTTTTGGTGAATTTCTTTTGAAGCATGCAATTTTTTAAGCAAAATTATTCTGTTTATTTTAACTTATATATAGCTGTTATCATTACATTCTATTTTGCTTTAAAAAGAATGACCTGCTGCAAGAATAACACTGTTTGACAATTTAACTCAAATGTAATTATCTCTTAGTTTTACACAAAGAAGTATATGTGTATGCATATATATATCAATATCTTAACTTAAAACTAACCAAAGTACCTATAATTGTATTTAAAAATAATTTTCGGATGATTCTATCCATAAATTTCAATCTTTGGTGAAAATCTTTTACTCTTTCCTTCTCAGTCTGAAAAACTGATAACTTTGCATATATCAATATTAATTCCTGCTAGCATCAGCAATCCTTACATAATACCTTTATATAACAAAATTTGATTTGCACCATGTTACCACTTGACTAACTATTAACACACTGATTGGTTGGCTCACATCCCTATAAAACAACATGTACCTGTTTTTCACACCCAGAAGCCCCACAGATGTGATGCTAGAATAAAGTATTTCACATTTTTTTATTTCAAAATTTCTGTGTATTCTCTTTACCCATTACACTACCAATGATTGAACACAATTTGGGATGAATCCCATGTTTACATTTGGTTGGATGGTTGGAATTTAGTGGCGCTAATTCCCAAAAAGACAAAATACGCCAAACAAGACAAAATTAAAAAACAAAGCAAAAAACACAAGAGAAAGAAATTTTGAGGATGAAATAAAAGAAACAACAAATTAAATTTTAAAAGCACATAAAAATCAAACAAACGGAGATAGTAAAATAGGAAATATATACAAGATAGATTATTAGAGTGAAAGAAAATTGAAAATTGATAAATTCCAAATCAAAAAATTGTTAAATTGAAAATTAATAATTAAAAATTGAAATTAAAGTTTAACACACTAAATAAAAATCACAGAATTCAGATTTCATAATAAAAACCTGTACAGCGAAGAAAGGAAAACAAGCCTGGATGTGGTGTTTCACCAATCATTGTGTCAAGCATAGACTAGATACTATTATTAGTGTTAGTCAATGGTGTTTATCGAGCCGTGGAAGTTGATTAACTTTCTGGTTAAATTGCTGCTGAAATTTATCTCAGCTATTGGTCTCTCTGAGATCTAATGGTTATTGTTTCTTAACCTTGTGCTGGAGCTCCTTGCTCCAGTGAATGGGTTCAGTACAATAGGCCTTGGGCCACAGTGCTGGTGCCCTTGTGGGCCACCCCACACTTAATTCTAATTCTAGTCAATGGTGTCAAGATTCCACGATAAATTAAAAAAAAAAATTATATACATTGATCTGACACAACAACACGATGACAAAATGTGTACGACTGTGTATGTTTACATTTATGATGGGCTAAAATTGCCCATTACACAGACACACACATAAATATAATTAACTAAATCAAATTTGTATTTAGATGTCCTGAAGAAGCCTTCAATTTTTTCAAATAGATAAAACTTACCATATAATCACAATACTTCAAAATAAATTCTCCATAGCATTTTGAGATAGACGGGTGAGCAACTTCCACAACTATGTCAGGTTTAGTAGTGAAAAAATTATTAATATCATCTAGAATGAACTTTGTATCTAGATCTGATAATTTTGATCTTGTTCTGTTCCATACGAAAGCTAATTCAAAACTGTCATCATGTAAAATTTTAGATGCTAGATATTTTCCTAAAAAAAAGAGAGAAAGAAAAACATTTAAATTATATCCAATTTAAAAAAAAGAATATACAGTATAACTTCTCCAAGTGGCCACCCTTCTAAATGGCTAATTTTTCATGGTACGGATTTTTCAACTCATAGACCTAATGGTAAAATAACCTATATCAGCAGCCACCCAATCCCCTCTAAATGGCCACCAAGTGGGATTGCCCCTTTCATTTTTCGGGAAATTCTACTTACTTCATGCTTTAATTTTGAGCAAAAAAACTCAAGGTCAGGTTTATGGTCAGATATAAGACAAAGGAATAACTTGAGAAGTCCATTCCTGTGGTCCCCCCCTTTCTAAGAAAGATTAAATGTGTCATCTCTTTGTTTGTTCTTTTTTTGAATTCCCACACCCTTCAGATAGGAAATCCCTGTTGCAGCATCCACAGAAACTGAGGAATTAGACAATCAAGGATTGAAAGTGTCCTAGGGCCTTTGTTAATTCCAATCGGTAAAGTTAAGAAAGAACTGCACCTCTGTCAGCAAAAATATCATTCATGCCAGCTTTATTTCATTAGTTGATTAGTGATCTGAGTTGCAACGATGTCAAAATACGTTTTTCTAAATCTTGAGTAGAGCATTGAAGTTCTGTGTGAATATGAAAATGGCAAATCGGCAAGACAGTTAGCTGAATTATTTAACTGTGGAAGAACGGAAATCAACAAAGTCGTTAAAGAAACGAATTTGATTTTGAAGGAGTACAAAGACTACAGAACAAACAGAAACAAATTGTAGCCTTTAAAAAAAAAAACGTAAAGAAGCATGAAATAAAATACTATTTTCTCTTTAGATAAGTTTTAAATTTTATTTACATATGGAATGTATGTCAAACTTGTTTATATTATGCATTATAGTAATTATCTTATAATAGTAAAAAAAAACTCTTCGGAGCAGCCAACCCCTCTA
The DNA here is from genome assembly GCA_032207245.1 of Pardosa pseudoannulata. Classification (NCBI taxonomy): domain Eukaryota; kingdom Metazoa; phylum Arthropoda; class Arachnida; order Araneae; family Lycosidae; genus Pardosa; species Pardosa pseudoannulata. The sequence goes on along the minus strand of CM063500.1, from coordinate 112,910,266 downwards.
ATCATGGTAAATATTCATGGTATGGAGGGGTGGCCGCTCAGAGAGGTTTCACTGTATATATATAAGGGACCCTTCATAAAATTCTTCATGTAAAAAAACACATTTTTAATATTTTTTCCTTATCTGTTTATCACATTTTAGTGCTAGATAGCTTACTTATGTTAGATAGTTTTAATGCTTTAGGAGTTAGGCATGAGGCTGATAATGTCAGCTCTTAGAATATTAATAGTTAGCTCTTAGAAGAATAATAGTTAAGAAATCTCAAGAAGTAAAAACCAGAAGAAGCACACCCAGACAAAACAGAAAGTTTAAGGAATTGAGAATTAGAACATTGAATATGTGCACACTCTATAGAAGCAGAGCACTAAAGTGCTTGGTAGATGGAGTGGATAAATACAGAACTGATTTATTGGCTGTGCAAGAAATAAGATGGATAGGTTAGGGAAAGTTTGACAAGAGTACCTGCAGCTTTTATTAAAGCTTCAAAGAAAGACAATACCATTTTGAAATAAAATTCATTGTTAATAATATATTCATTGTTAATAAAATATAAGAAACAAGATTATTAATTTTGAGCCAGTAAATAAAAAAATAATTGGATGAAGTGGAGAGAAATATTAATAAATTGAATAATAATAGTGGGGCAAGACAAGATACTACTTTAAACATGTGAAATGGAATTTATCTCCCAACAAATTTTCCTGAATTGTATATGTATGCATCAATTTCATATAGAAAAGGAAATAATGTGCTTCTAGGGAGGAAAAGAATTTTTTTTTTTTTTTTTTTAAGGCAGTAAATGAAATATTACTTTCATTTCTAAATGGGTGTAGGGAGAAAACAAGTGCACTCGTACATAAATTTTCTGTGTGAATTTTTTTAGCTTCACTTTAAATTTTGTTAACTCTTTAGATATAGGGGAGACCGGGGTAAAATGGACCATCCCCTATTATTTATTTTATTTATTATTTTTAATGTTTAATACTTTGATACATAGATGACAGCACTGCAGTCTTGAAAATGAATGTGTAATTGTGTGTTTGGTTGACAATTTAGCCATTTTATTCTAGAAAGTTGATTTGTGGTAGTCAGAAGTAAATATTTTCATCATAATATATCTTCTTCTCTTCATTTAAGAATTGTGATTTGGAGAATTTAACTTCTCACAATAAAAAGCTAAGATGATGTATTATTATATTTAATGTAGCTAAAACAATTTAATATTAGTTCTTTTTTTCTGACACTTTTTGTCAGAATTACACATAGGGTAAAATGGACCACCAGAACCTGGGGTAAAATGGACCATGGTCCATTTTCCAGGTTGTGTTTTTTTTTTTATTTCTGTAATGCTTTCTAAATTGATTTTATGTGTGATACTTTAAAAAACATGCAGGATTTAAAGTAACAGATATATGGCAATTCAATGAAAATGTCTTTGAGGATATCCAATATTTCTCATCATATGTGACTGATCGACTGTCACCAGATTTTGAATTAACAAGCACAGCTGATCGTCAACCTAGCACAGGTAATCAGCAACCAAATACATCCCAATCAGTACAAAGTGAAAATCATCAGTTGAAAACAATATCACCTTTTGAATTACGCCCCTTGGCAAAAGCTAGCATGAGCAAGACAACAAAGAAATGAAAGAAGGGTGCATTAAAAATTCTAACTGATACACCAGTGAAAACGATGATTGAAAAAATGTCAAAGAGAAGGAAGAGAAAAAATTAAAACAGAAAAATGCTGCTTTAGTTAAAGATAGGAAGAATTTAGAAAAAAATGTTAGTCTTAACTAAGCAGAAAAATGATAAAACTGTGAATTTTAAAGCAAATAAAGAAAATTTATGTGGATCAGAAAGTTTGAGTGATTTGGAAAATATGTCTGTTTATAGTGATACACAACACAGTGATAAAGAAAGCAATTCACAGGATGATGCTAATTCTGATAATGAATTAAAAGTTGGTAAGTATGTTTTGGTTAAATTTTTGACAAAAAAGAAAGTGGTTCATTTGTTGGTTTAATAACAGAAAAAAATGATAAAGATTACACTCTTGTGAAATTTATAAGGCAAAAACCTAATCAAAATGTGTTCATTTTCCCTGACAATGTTGATGAATCGCTCGGAAATGTTCAAGATATTGTAATAAGTCTCCCAGATCCTACTGCTTCTCAAGAAAATAGCAGACTTTCAGTAACACACAAATCTTTTGGTGTATCATTCATTAACTTTAATATTCGCTAATATTATGCTTTATGTGTACAGATTGAAGCTATAGAAAATAAATATAATACATTTTATGTTTTGTACTATTAAATAATGTACTACATTTATCTGTAGAAATTTTTTGCGGTCCATTTTACCCCATGTCAAGGACCATTTTACCCCAGGGTCGGGGTAAAATGGTCCACTTTGTCACTTGCTATTAAAAAAATTATAATAAAAAAAGTAATTATAATAATTGGTTTTGACTGAGTGTAATATAAAGCCTAATATGTAGGTAATGTGCATATATATTTTCAGATTCAAAAAATCATTAGTTTGAGAGAAAATACTCAAAATTCACAAAAGCGGACCATTTTACCCCGGTTTCCCCTAAATAGTGCATATTACAAAATACTTTTGAAAATGGCTAATGAAAAATAAAAGAAAAATTTAAAAACTAACAAACGTGAAACTGAAATACCTAAATCAGCAGAAAGGGATAAAAACTATTAAAAC
>CM063500.1:112827540-112902540 GCA_032207245.1 Pardosa pseudoannulata | reverse complement strand
AAACTAAGGTTGCATCATTGGATTAAGTATTTAAACCCTTTTGTGCAAAAGTGAAAATTATGCCCCTATGGAAGTATAATGTAAGTATTTTAATAAAATGGTATAAAATAATAAGTTGAATAAATTATAATTTTATGACCTTGATAGCAAAAATAAATACTTGATTCTTACGAATCCTTAAAATCAGCATTTTTTATATACTTGTAGTGAATATAAAAAAAACAACAGTGTAACAGTATAATTGGCACAAATATTGATAAATTTGCCTTTAAAATACTTCATAACAGGAGTAAAACTCAGATGAATTAATTTTATAAATTTTAGTTCAGAGAATTATCTAATCAATTCAGAAGCATCTAACTTAAGTTCATACTAAATTTTTAATATAGAAAGGTCTGACAATCTTATTTGAAATGTTGTTATCCGTAGATAGTTCTCATTAATTTTCAGTTTAGAAAAACTACATATCCTTGATGTATTAGTAAAAATCTTTAGACAATGATCAAATTTGGAGCAAAAATCATTTTTTTAATCAAGTTCAAACTTCCAAAAGGTTGCATATCTTTTTCTAATGGAAAATACACTATTGATATTGCATCACAAAGTTCTTGGCTGTTTACATCTGGTGGTTTGGTTTGGTTTGGAGTGCTATGGTCTACTTTTTGCAACATGAGGGCTAAAGAGACCCTGAACTGCAGCTTAAAGCTGATTCCGAATGGCTACAAACATCCACGCCACTGTGGGATTCGAACCTATGAACTCTTGTACCGAAGGCCAGCACCCTAACTAATCGACTATCATTCGGCTTACATCTGGTGATTCTCACCAGTTAAAATTCAGAATTTTTGTAATAACTTTTTCCTCATTTTGGTTTGGATCAATTTACTGGATTTATTAGTAAAAACTACATTCTATGGATGTATTAGTAAAATTCTTAGAACAAGGGTCAAATTTGGAGCAATATTTATTTTTTTAATCAATTTCAAAATTTCCAAAAAGTGGCATACCTTTTTTCTAATAGAAAACATACCAATATTTCATCACAAAGTTCCTGGCTGTTTACACCTGGTGATTATCATCAGTTAAAGCCGAATGCTGACAGATTGGTTACGGCACTGATCATCGGTAGCAGAGTTTGTGGGTTCGAATCCCACTATGGCATGGTTGTTCGTAATCGGCTTTAAGCAGTAGGTCCCGGTCTCATTAGCCTTCATGTGCAAAACAGTAGACTGTAGCTCTCCAAACCAAATCATCAGTTAAAATTTGGAGAATTTTTTAATTCAGAAAACTTTTCTTTTCTCATTTTGATTCAGTAATTTTGCACCTCTAGGATTTTCTACTTTGTATTTGAGCTAATGGAGTGTTCATCTGGCCCTGCAAGTTGCATTGAAAGTTGTTTAAATTTTGTATTACTCTTAGATGTCTATTATAGCTTATACTTAAACTATTTATTAATATATAATGAGCAAAAATGATTTTAGCATTGCTGGGTTTACAGAAATACTCTTTTTTTTTATTTAGGAGAACTGATTTCATACATTTACATTATAAAACTTATTCAAAGGATTTGAATAAAATTAAAAGAGTTTCTAATTCAGAAATTTTATTCTATTTTTTTTCATTTTCATTTAGTAACTGTGTACCTCTCAATTTTTCTACTCCTTGCCTGGAAGCAGACTAATGGAGTGTTCATCTGGTTGTAAGTTGTATTGTTTTATTCCATATTTCTTTTACTCTTAGGAGCCTATTTTAATGTGGATTTAAACTATTTATCAATATATAGCAGGGATGGGCCAACTCCAGCCCGCCAGAATGTTTTATCCGGATAGAATTTTAAGTCGCCGGTCCGAAGCAAATTAAAATAAATATATATTTATACATTATACATCCATCTCCTTTTCTACTTTGCTTAAATATTATATCCAAAATTTATTATCTCACTCCCAGAAGATCGGCGGTATATTTGCTTCTTATATGTGAACAAGTGTTTTCAACTTTGAACCTTAGGAAGAATAATTTCAGAAGTAGACTGACAAATGAGCATTTAGCATTGTTCCTTAAAATCAGCACATCTCACTTCCAACCTCAGTATAAGGAACTTTTAAAAATGAAATCGCAATTTCATTCATCTCATTAACATATTTAAACTGTTAGGTACTTGTATATTGTTTTTTAAATTTTAGAAAAATTTATCTTGGCCTGCCAAATTTATTTTCTTTCAATTTTTGGTCCATGGTTGAAAAAGTTTGTCCATCTCTGATATATAGAGAGCAATTATGAGCTACATCACATGGCAGGTCATGTGGTATGTCAGTGTTGTCTGCTGTACCCATTGTCATCAGGCAAAAAGCATATTTTAATTCCATTCATTTGTATATACAGAAGAGCATTTTTAATCTAAAATAAATTATTGAAATTTGTTAGGTGTTATTATATTAATATATATTGTACTAGTATGAGCCAATTATTAATTGTTAAGAGAAGAAAAATAATTTATTTGCTGTTTAGTTGAATAGTTTAACTTTTGAACTAATATAGCACTTTGATGATTTTATTCATAAACATATTTCTGATTTTGTTTTCTGCAATTATTCTCTTCTCATATAGTGAATTATTCATCAGATAACATTTATAGAATAGTATTGTATTATTACTTTCACTTGATTTGATCTATTTTTAGATTTTACTTTTATTTAATAGTCTGGATAGTGATTATTTAATTTTCATCATAAAAAAGTCAAAATTATGTAATTTGTGTAAACAATATAATTTGTTATAAGATGCATAACTTCAAATTAATATTTACAGATGTTTAACACCTTAATACATTTTCCTGTGTCTGAAAGGGATGAAATTCAAAATAAACATGTAATAAAATCCTTTACACTTTGTTCAGATAACATTTTTACTCTCTTCCCACTCCCTAGTCATTCCTACGACAGAAATTGCAAAAAATAACTTACACTGTACCTATATATTCCTCTCTGTAAAAAATCAATTTTTTCCAGTTTTTCAAAAAAAAAAAAATAATAATAATAATAATAATAATAATAAAATATATATATATATATATATGTTTTTTAAGGAGTTAAAACAATATACTTTGAAACTAATTGAACAAATTAAATTTTTTAAGATTCAACCAATTTGTACACTACGAAGGATCTGTAATTTTTTTTTTTAACTTTCCATGCTGAATTCACCATTAAAAAAATTAGTTCATTAGATAATAAAAATGTTTGGATATGGGATGCTTAGCAAAAGTTTAACATCAGATATCCGGTTGTCATTTGCAATTAAATATAGATCCATCAAATAATAAAATTTACCCTGTTTTACTAGGATCAAAATTTTTTTTAAATATATCAAAGTTTAGAATCACAGGCTTGCAACTGCTGGGGTACTTCCAAAAAGTTGAGAAAAGTGACAAATAATACAGAATAGGTGACTAAACATTGAAAAAAAAAGTAATTTTTTTATCCTGTTGATTACAGATGCTATTATTAAGATTTTTCTATTTATTTTAGCTCTAAATGAAATGATTCATGCAAGACATGATTTTAGCGTCGAATATAAAAAAGGTTAAAAATTTGGTTTAACACAACTCAACATTGCTTTTTATTCAAGAAAATTTATAAATTAGATTTGAATATGTACAATACATTAATTTTATAATCACAATTTTCTGCATATATTAATGATGCTTTGAAATATGTACATAGCTAGATTAGAGTATCTAAACAAAAATTGTGAAGAAAAAGGAAAAAGAGAAATGTGTGCTTTGATGTAAATTACTTTAATGTATTAAATGTAGATTTCAGTACAAATGTAGATTTCAGGAACTTCTTTATGACTTTTTAAAATCACTAAATTCTGGAAACCATAATACATTACTAATTACTTTTTAATAAGAAAAATAAGATTAGAGCATCACATTTTTGGTCTTTTATTAAAATATTTTGTTATTAATTCAGATTTTCTTTTTTCAACAACACTTTTGCTGTGATACACCATGAAAAAAGTGACTGTGTTACTTAAAAAAGTGACTAAAAGGATCAATTGTAAAAAAAAGTGACTAAAGGTGAGAAAAGTGACGAAATTGCAAGCCTGGAATCAGAATCAAAACTTTTGGCATACTTTGACAACTTTTTAGCTCTTACACTGTAAGTACGATTATTTATGGCCCTGTTAAAATAATTTATGTTTTTTCCATACAAAACAAAAGGTGAACTGAGCATGAGTGGAGTTGTGACCTTCTGCGTGATAACCCCCTATTGAGCAAAAATGATTTAAGCGTTGATGGATTAACAGAAATACTCTTTTTTTTATTCAGGTGAACTGATTTCATACATTTACAATAAACTGATCCCAAGGGATTTTAATAAGTGCATGATTATTTTTGGTTTGTCATCTGGATTAAGTTTATAACAGAATACATTTCATGAAAAGTAGAATACACACAAAAAATGCAGCACAAAATTTATTATGTTAAAATTTATTGGCATCATCCCACACTTCAAAGGACAAAAAACAGTGGGTAGTGTAAAAAAATACTTTCCAGCTAAAGAATTAGCTGGGCAACCAGGTTTCTCAGCACATATCCACAGAAAAATGATAGACATTCGTTTCAGTAGTAAATGGATACAGAGACAGTTGAGCAGGCAAAAAAGGACCATCTAAAAAATAATTGCTAAGGGGGTAGCAATTTTAACAAAATACAATTGCTTCAGTTTTATATTCACTAAAGGATTTCCTTTTTTAAACATTCTTTAATTTATCATATTAAAATAATATCACATTAAATTTCAGTTTAATTCAGGAGGATAAACTGGATTTTATTTTTAAATCAAGGCAATTAAGAAAATTTAAATTAAAATGTCGTATCTTTTCACAATTATTGCTAAAATTACTGGAAAATAATGCTAAGATTTAAAGCTCCTATAAATATTTTACAAATCATTAACAAGGAAATCTAGAAAATTCAAAAAGATATATAGAAAAAGTATTTTTAATAATTAAAGCTGTTTTTGAAAAGTGAAATAGGAATAATTTGACTTTTCACAGAATTTATTGCAAGCATTACTGAATAATAATGCAGATAAAATTTAAAGCATCTGTAAATGCTTACATATCATTAATTAACAAAATAATCTAAAAAGTTAAGAAATTCTTTTATATACAGGAAGATAAATAGGAAACTTTTTTATGAAAATTAAACCTACAGCAAAAGAAGTAATGTAAATGTTACTTTTTACAGAATTACTATGAAAATTATTGACACAGAATATTCAAAAGCTCTAAAATTTGTTTATATATCAAATTATAACTTTCAAAATTTCTTACATTTAAAAATTTAGGAAATTAGTTTCTGAACTTTTAACATGCTTCTTTAGTTTAGGAAATAAGTTCAGAAATAAGAGGGAGTTATGTAAAATCAATGAGACTTTTCTGTGTAAGTTTTCAGAGTTTTATAACAAACTGATTTGAGTACAGAAATAAAAATTTAACACAAGTATCTATGAATTATAAAACAATCCTTTAGTAAAAATAAAACTTGAAACCATATCTATTATCTGTTAAATCTAAAACCTGCTGTATACATGGAGTACAAAAAAAAATTGTAAACAGAGAATCACAATCTTTTTTAAAACATTTTAAGCATGATCATCTTGGTACTCGTATTATTTTTTAACTATTAAAAATGACTAGCATTGTATGTACGTATATTATATGTGTTATTAAAACTGTCAAAACAAAGGATGTTCTACAATATCAAGAGATTTCCATTCTAATAAATACTTTATCGAGAAAATCAAAACAAAATTGCTGTTGAAGGGATACCTTGTAAAATTCTGTATGATTTGGTTTCATTAGAAGATATTTAATCCACAAAACTGTTTGTAAGTAATTAAAAAAGAATATATGAATTTGTATTAGAGACTATCAATTGGTAAATATTAAAATTTCAAAAATTTTAAGAATACACTTAAAGTTATATAATATATAATGCCTGATACAATCTAGTCATCTAACTTTAAATTTGAATTAAATTAATTTCTCTCAAAACGGTTCAAAATATTAATAAGTTAAAATAAGTACATAAAACAAGGAAATATGTGGTAACATTAGTTAAACATCAGAGTTCATTTTAAAGCAGTTTTACTGAATACATTAAAACTTTTTTTGAAGGACTCCTTTATTCCAATACTATAAGGCAAGCACACTTTTTTTTTTTTACCCCAATAAAACATTAACTAAAATTTAAAATGGAGAACTTTTCCTGCTGTGTGGTATTACAGCTATAAAAACCATAACTGAAAATGAGTTTTTGGGAAAATATTGATACAAATATATATATATATATATATATATATATATATATATATATATATACACATATACATGAATGTCTCCGCACACACAGACTGAAAGTTTCCATCATCTACAGGCAATATTTACAAACTTAATTTGAAAATCATTCTATATTAAATTGAAAGTAAGAAGCGTTATATGGCCAAAAAGTACAGGTAAACAATTTTAAGACCTTGAATTAAAAAATAAGTACTTAATTCTAAAGTGCCTTTAAAATCAGAAATAAACAAAAAGTTCTTAAAGGCTGTATAAGGTCCATATAAATTCCTTTTGATAATATGCCAGAAGTGAAAAATGTTAGATAAACATTGGTATTTGATTTAATCTGAAAAGATTTTGAATGAATTACATAAATTCTAAATGAACTAATTATCAGAATCCTGCATATTGTTAATCGGAAAATATTCATACCTGTCTCAGATATGTTGCTACTCAAAACGTGTTGGGAGCACCCTTAACTTTCAACATGCATATTTCAATATGATATATTAAGTTAATAATCATATTGAATCATATCGCATCATATAATAATCATATAATCGCATAATATCATATCGACTTAACTTTTTTTATAAGTAGAAAGTATTTATTGGACTAAAAAATAAAATTATGAAGGTTCAATGTTTTATAATGTACAATGACAGAAAAAAAATCACTGTTCTATGAAGCATGTTTGGAAATGTAGGAGTTTTATCTTGTTGTTGGGGTATACAAAACACTCTGTGCAAATAATTTTGGACTAATAAAGTACCAGTGATGATCATACTTAACAAATTTATAACCAATCAGCCTACAGGATGTAGTAATTTCTATTGTTTTTTACCCAAATATTATTTCCAAATCTTTAAATAGACTTACACAACACACCTTTTTTGACATCAGGAAGTTACTGAAAAATATTGCCATCTACCACCTCCTAGCATAATATACTATAAAAAATGGCAATGCTACTGCCATACTAAAAACCCTGTTTTTGAGAGCAGAAAAAACTTGCTCATATTCAAGTCATACAGCAGAAGAAAAAATAAAAGAGTATACACAGATTTATGTTTAAAAAAAAAAAAAAAAAGGTTGAACATACAACATATAAAGCAAGGTGATGCCTGTTATATGTGTGAAATATTTTCAGAAAATTTGTGTTATTGTATTTGTGGAATATAATAGGAAGAAAACTTCCAAAATGCTTAAATAGCATGCATATTAGAATGAAGTGGTAAGATACATATTGACATGAACAAATAAAAACCAGAAAAATTTCATTGTACACAGGGCGTGGCACAAAAACCTCCGAAATATAAACTAAATGTATTTAGAACATTTCAATTGTGAAAGACATCATTTATTAGGAAAAATGTTATTTAAGTTGGTACCTCACATCAAAGGATGTTTTTTCTTCTCTTTTGTGACAGAGCAATGATTCTCAAACTGTGATTATGACCCAGCAATTTATATATATTATATATATGCATAATATATCAAAATTATTATCCCTAAATAGATATCCAAAATTCTTTTTTTCCTTCTCATTTCTTAATAACTAATTTCTCAGCCATAAAATTTCAGATACAGGAGTGTTCTCCGACTTAAATTCTTTTACCCATCTCTCAAAATTAATGCTGTAATAAATGCTAATTTCTGTCCACAGGCCCCATTTTTCAGCTGTCCCAGAAAAAGGATATTGCTTCTACAATAGAATTGCTTTCGCTATTTGAGCTTGTATAAATTATCAAGGTTCACTCTTGCCTTCCAAAATTGCTGATTCATCTTAAGTCTGATGAAAACAAGATAATGTGACTTTTTTTTTGTTGTGGGGCCGACATCAGTGACACATGTGTATATTCCATGCATAGCTGTTGCATTGTAAAAGTGATTAGTTGACCAATACCTTTTGATTCTTAACTAAATATAAAGTTCTACAATTCTGGATTTGGTTTTCTGATGAAATGACTTCAGCTGAGTTACATTGTCAAGCAAGCCCTGGCAATTAAAAATATAAGCTATTTTTTTTCCATGTAATTGGCAAAGAATATTTCAACCAGTTTCATACACACACACATATATATATATATATATATATATATATATATATATATATATATATAGAGAGAGAGAGAGAGAGAGTTCCTATCAAACTAACTCTAAAACGCATTATTACATTTGTATGATAAATTATCTTAATTATCAACAGTTATTTTATTGATTACAAGCTGACCTTGTTTTTATTATTATTTTACTTTATCTCAAATTACATTTATTTTAGAACTTCAGTCAAGCAAGGTGTAACTTGTTATCTAAGTAGATACAATACAAAACAATTTAAAAAATTAATTAAATTTTGTTTTAATACCCTATACACAAATAATGAATATAATTAACTCTCCTCTAAACTCCTTGGCACTACAACCCAACTTCGGGGTCAGGGCTTACATTGCACATATCCATGGTCCTGGGGTGCAAAACATATATCTCAGTTAGGTGGTTGACCTTATGTGGAACCCTAGTTTTTAGTTCCCGAGAATGCTTGGTCCTCAGTTTGTCTACCCACTGAAAGGATAAAAAGCTGAGCCAACCTTGCCCAGCCTAGGGATCAAACCTCGGACCTGTGTCAGGAAGTGCTACCTCAATGCCACTAGGCTTACTCAATATAATTACAATAAAATTAAGTAATATTACAATAATATATATACAATTTCTAGAACCAAATTTTATAAAACCCAAAATTTTTTATATAAATTGGAGCGATTTAAAAATTATACTTGTAATCTTTTAAGAACTGATATTTTGCAATTGCTAGCATAATCTGGTGAAAACAGCAGTCAATTTATATCTTACTAAATACAATAAATATCCCATATTCTCATAGAATTTGTACACCTATGGATAGGGTAAATCAAATTACATGACTGAAATTGCATTCAAATGAATTTAAATTCATTGGACCAAAAAACTATGCGGAATATTTTTACATGTAGCTTTCTTCAGTTAACATTATTGTATTTGTGCTAGTTTTCGCTATCATATCTGTTTTGTAATGGAAAGTTTTTAATGTAATTTAAAGGAAAATGGGTTGTTTTTATCATTAAATGAATTATAACTAAAGCATATTACATTTAAGCTTCTAGTCCTATTCTAGAGAAAATTTGCAACATATATTTAGTTGTTTTCTCCAATTACCAATCCCATAGCTAACCACGTTTGTGCTTGCATTTACTGGCATATCTTTCTTATCAAAAGTCTCAACTAATATTAATCACTATAAAATATAGTTTCATACAATTAACTCAGTTATTTTCATTCATAAGCACATTGCATTTATCGTTTCAGGAATATTTTTATTATAGAACAATCAGGATATTTTGTCAATTAAATGTACTTGCATAAGTACATTTTATTGACATACTATCATGACATATTCACCAATTATAAATTGGCAAATTTTATGATAATATTTTACAGGTTAATGCTGAAGTCATATCTCAGTGGTTAAGAAACATTTCTCTAGATCACTTAAAATAAAGAGTATTTTTATGCCAAAAATTGAACAAGAGATTTAGATGGAACATCAGTTATACGAAGACATCAAGATTGGGGATATTAAACTTTATAACATGTTGAAAATGTGGTAAAGATGTCCTATTGAAGAATTGCAACTTTATTCTGAAGCAAAAAGGTTGAAGTGGGCATAAAAACACTTAAGGCTGACATAAAAGTGCATTGCCATTAAAATTAAAACATGGTCATAAGTTATTGCCCTCTAATAATAAATTTCACAATTAAATTATTTGAAGAGGTTTTTATTTCTTTGTCAAACCCTGTATATATTTTAAACAGAAGTTAACATTTTGAGTCATGAATAAGGTACCAAGAGAATAAATATAAACAACACAAAATCTGATTTTTTTCAAAAGGTATAAACAATAAACATTCATTTTAAAGATATAAATAATCAACTTATGTTTCAACAATGAAAATAAATCACTTGACATTCATACTGATTTATGTTTGTATTCATGTACAATTTGTATAAGTTTTTTCATATATATTATTGAATTTCCTATAAAACTTTTTGAGTGATTAATTCTAAATGGCCTTCAAATCCACTTCTTTCTAGTCAGAAATTATATTTACAATATTTTTAATACCAACATTACCCAATGAATTTAGCATTCTGGAAGTATGTTTAATCACAGATGTAAAACAGAAATAATCACAAATCAAATCATAGTCTATTATTCACATACTGTAAATCCTATTTATCAATATTTAGAAGTTCTTCAGAAAAACATGTAAACAAACATCATAGAAATGTTTTACAGGATAAAATATATAAAAGAGCACTTAATTTCTCTCTGCCAGTCCAACAACTTTATTGAAGTATTGTATTCACAGAAAAATGTTTTCTTAATCATTATGAACTTGATTAAAAAAAATAATGACGTTGCAATAGTCATTGTTGCCATATAATTCAACCCCCTAAGGAGTGCCTTAGAAGGTAATTCTCTAAATAATTCAGTAAGGTAGAGATGAATGAAACAATACATAACACTTAGCATGCTATGTATTGTGAACAGAACTTAGAATATTGACATGCTGCCCAATGAAACCTGCGAGTTGAGACACCAGAACACGTTAACTGTTGATTGACAGAAACTATGTCCTGGCTTTGCTTATATCATGCTATGTAGGCAAACTATGCACAAGACTATACACACATGGAAGAGCACATCATTTCATAAATAACTTAGGGGTGAGTGATAATGCACTATATTGTAAAAAGAGTGGTGATTGTGTTTCAAATATTGACAGAAACATGCACTGTATTTTAAAACAGTATAACAATCTTGCTTCAATTCGTTTTTTTTTTTTTTCATTTTAGATTCTTTGCGAGGATAACTACTTTCTCATACTTCTTAAGTACAACTTTACATCATTATTATAAACTCTCACTTTTATACATCTTCTCTAAATTTTACAAGTCTTTATTCAGCAGCAGATACCATGACTTGAGCCCCCAAATGAAACAAGTATAAAATATCAAATCAAAAATTGCTATTTCATATAGACTTCATTTCATAAAAGGGTTTTGAATGTGCATAGCATTGGCAGAGGAGGTGGCACGGAGTTTAATTTTGAAAATTCAAAAGTTTTGCGGGTTCAAAGACCCCCACTTGAAGGCTTCTCTGCTGTGACTAAACATCAACCATGCATATGTGTGACTGCTACTGAAACTGAGTCCTCTTCACATAAGTCAAAAATTAAAAAACACAGTCATAGGAGCAAAAAACTATATATAATTTATATATATATTTATATATATACATAAGTTTTCACCAGCATTGGGCCATTTTGCAATACTGGTTCTACAAAATGGCTTGATCACACGTTATAAGAGAGTTGATCACCAGAAATATTTTTCTTTTTTTTGTGAATCTCCTTCAGGTTCTCAATGAGAAATTGAAACGATTTCAGTTGGAACGTACACATCTGTACAAGAAATAGGCATTTCCGAATAGAAATGCATAGGAATGGAGGAGCACTTAACAAATTGCAATCACTTCAACATAAGGATGCTTCACCACCACTTATTGTATAAGCCACACTTTCAAGTTTGTGAGCTAAGTGCTGGGACTGGCATAAAGGATCCATGTCTAGAGCCTCTAATATCTGAAATAAGAAATATAAACATTAAAACAGGTCTGAAATTCTTTTACTAACTCTACATTTACATAAATACTTTTTTACACTTATTCGACATATACAAAAAAAAAAAATTTTAAATCAAAGTTTCCACTTTATATTAGTACAGATCAGACAACAATATAATTTAAGCCAATAATATAGAGAAGGGTAGGCAATTACTGCATTTCTGGCCAGTTTTTGTACAGATACTATCTACTGGTGACATAAATATGTTTAAAATTTTAACATGCTAATTACAGATTATAAATAAGTACATATCTTATTGGTTTCTAAATTTAAATTAAATTTTAATTATTCAAATAGTTGTAAATTGTAAAAGGTAAATTAAAATTTATGCATTTAAAAATTTATGAGTAGCTTTAACAACTTATTTTTCAGAACAGTGTTTCTTATAGCAACATGGACCCTGATTGAAATATTTCGATTTTTCTATCATCAGGGATTCTAGAGTTTGTCTATTCAAATTTGACCTAAATTCAGTTTGGTTTTATCTGCACAATACTGAAAACTTTTAACATGCAGCATTACTGTGTGAAAAGAGTCATATTCAGCATTCTATTTTGCAAAACTTTGTTCATTAATTGCTGAATTGTAATCATTTAGATGTAAATTTTGTTGTTTTCTGGAGAAATCTGAGAAGTTTCCGGAGTTATTGTTACATATTTCAAATCGACAGCAACCTATTACTTCAGCTTAGAAGTTTCCCAAACCACGTTGTGATTAAACATTTCGCAACACGGTAATCGACTCTTCATTAATTAGGCATGCAAACTGTTTTAATGTGCATGCACAAGTCAGAGTGCAAGTATAAGTATGTGCTGGAGGGAGTAGTTGGAGCACTCACTGAGCCAGCATCGAGCGCGCCTTTCGCCTTCTCCCTGGCAGTTCATTCTTTCACACGCAGCCGTGCGGTGTATGTTCGTGGCGGATTGCCCGAACTTTCTACCTTCGAGTAGCCTTAACCCGTAGGGTTATCTTCCTCCTGTTTTGCTTTATGTAGTTTATTACTTTTCGCTTTTAAGTAGGATTAACGAAGGTAGTAATGTTTCTTTTTGTCTTGCTCTAGTATGTATTTAAACTTGCTCCAGCCATCTCCTTATATTTAAATTTATTTGTTTTTTCTTTGTGTTTCCATTTACCAATAAATGTTAATTGTTTGTACTTAAGCTTTGTCTTATTTCCTCTTATCAGTGTTATTTAGCTTTAATTTTCAGAGTAGCTTCTCTGCTTCACAGAACTCTGCTATCGTAATCTATCAAAGGTATGCACTAGAATTTCAATTCGTTTTTCCCAGCTAGTGTATGCGTTTGTCACAGCCTTTCTGTGACAAATTTTCTCATTTCTCCGGAGCTGATCTGGAGAAACCGGAGTAGTTGGCATATCTCAGTTTTTTGACCACTTCTAATATAGAGCTTATAAAATTCTGATAACTTAATACTTACGAAACAAGCATTTAAAAAGTAATGAAAATTATATTTATGCTACAGAAGATTGTTACAAATCTTCGTTTACATATATACTACTAGTAATAGTTTTTTTAAAAAATCTAAAATACAATTAGCACATTAATTTATTGAAAGCCGTAGAAATGATATTATCCACATTAATGAAAAAATTACGAAGAATATTTATCAAAGACAATGATTGTTTCATAATATGAACTAATTGATGAGTAAATGAAAACACTAATATTACAAAGTGAATAAAGTTTATAAGCATACAAAAATACTATACTAAAAAAATAAAATAAGTAATTTTTTTACTTGATTTCCATATCTTGAGACATATATATACAACTCTTTTAAGGCATTTACACTATCTACTTCTCCAGAATGTGCCTGAAATTTGAGAAAAAGTTATTACTATTACTATTAATAATAATAAAAAATACAATTCAACTCCAAATCTTTATGCTTTAAAGCAGAATATTTAAAAAAGACAACTATAATTGTTCCTGTCAATCAAGGGTTCCTGTCACATTTGATTTTAAAATACTTTATCAGTGTAATTAATACTTTAATTACTTTATAATTCGATTTTTCATCTTTATTTTTTTATAATTATAAAGATACATAAGTGTATGAAAGTACATGAAATGAGATTTTGAAATATCAATGTTTTAACCCTTTAACGGACAGTGGTTTCGGAGAGAAACCACCTGTTAAATTATTTTTCTGCTTTTGAAAGACATAGGATGGATTTTTTTAGGTTTTCTATGTTTATGACATTTCCTACTCACAACAGAGAGCATACAAGAGCTCTATACTTCATTTGAAATATACGTGGTTAAACTTACTTTACCTGGAAAAGTCAGTAATATGATTTTTTCACTTATAAACCCAAATAAATGTCTATCCAAACAACACTTATAAATTGTGTATATTTGGTTTGGAGCGGTACTACTGTTTTGGTTTCTACTGTCTTTCAACACAAGGGTGAATAAGACCGGGACCTACAGCTTAAGGTCGAATCGAATTGCTATGAACATCCATGCCGGCAATGGGATTTGAACCGATGAATTCCGGTACCTAAAAGAAGAGCTGTACCATATGGCTATCATTCGGCTGTAAATTGGTTAATTTTTCTTTATCCTACACTCTTAGGTAATACTCATTGTTCCCTCAGCATAATTAAACCTTTAAAAAAGCATTTTCACTCGGTACAAGGGATTTTGTACTTTAACCACCCCTCAAATTCCACCCATTATGAACTAATTTCATTAAATCCCAAAGAATTTATAATAGTAACCTTTAAAGGGTTAAATTACAAAATTAAAAAAAAATGTAAATATGAATATGAAGAAATGTGAAAATAAGTTTAAGGATCAGATATCAGATGTAGAAAATACTTCATATAAATGTAAAAATATAATCAAATAAAAATTATTCAGTTATATAAATATCATATAAATATCATACTATAATTTGAAATTAACAGTAAAAATAGGATTTTTTAAAATTTACAAATCTATAAAAATCAATAAACAGCTCAAATCAGTGTAATAACTCCTTAATATATTACTATATTACAATACTATATAGATACCTATTATATATTAGTATTATTATAGTATTAGTATTACTAATACTATATAGATATTTTTAATAAATAAAATTAATATTTTCCAATAATAAAAAATAGTAAATTTATTTACTTTTAATGTTATTTATTTTTCCTATACACAAATAATAATTAAAGCTTTTCTTTCTAAGACAGGTAACTGATACCCAGTAAAAGACCTAGTGATTGACCTAGGTATTTCAACAATGTTTAACAGAAGAAATTTGTTAAAATTTTATCATACCATTGACAGCATCTGTAGAGATACACACATTTCTTGTTCTGTGACTGCTGGTAAATTTGCAACATCTTGGTAAAACCTGTTTACCATTTTTCTGTAAGTTGGAATATCCCGAGCAAATAAAAGCTTATTGGATGGAGAATCCTACAAAAATGAAGCAGAATATTAAAAATTAAAAAAAAAAATTACATTAGATCACTCATTTTAGGGAGGGAAATTTTGTGCTGAATTATAACAATACCAGGGTTCCCACTCTTTTTCAAGAGCAAAAATTAAGGACTTTCAAAGGACCAAAGTAACTTTTTATAAGGACCTACATGAAATACACAGCATAACAACAAACCCTATTTCCTAAGGAATATATTTTAATGATTATGAATCAGACAAGGCACGTTCAGTAAATGCCCTACAATATTTAAGAATTAAGTTTTTAAAAATGTCTAAAAATTAATATAAGATAAATCTATTTGACAAAAACTAATTTTGAAATATGTACATCTAAAGTTTTTTGATTGATAAAACTAAAAATAAATTGTGAATAAAATACAATATTATAAAAAGTACTTTCTGAGGGTTTAAAAATGACATATATGTATATACTAGCTGATTATACTTGACGTTGCCTGGGAAAGAAGAAAGTTTTAAACTTTTCTATTACTTTCGATAAAAGGAAAATCTTCATAAACTTCCATAAGTAACTGAAATATCTACAACCCCCCTCCATGCTTCATTTAATTAAAATCTGCATGACTGTTAGCTATTAGGAAAGGGCAGCTGACTTTATAGTTTAAACCTTTTCAGTATACAAAAGATTATTTATTTGTCAAATAAGTTTTCTAGCTCATGATTATAAAAAATACTAATAAACTAAAATTTTTTTCATAATTTTTTTAAGGATATCAAGGAAAGGAATTTTGAATTACTACAGTAATACACAGAAAACATATATGTATTTGACAATTTTCTTTGATATTAATGCTGAAGTTTTGGCTAGAAAATGTAAAAAAATGTTATGAACATTAACAAATATTTTATATATTCTTATATTCTTAATATATATATTCTGTTTTTATATATTCTTAATATATATATTCTTCGACCAGTACATATCACCTGTACTGATGTTCTTAAAACCAGTTTTAGGCAAGTTTAACTCCAAACTTACAGAACCAGAAAATTCAGAGAGTGTTGCGAAAACTGATAGGAAATCACGTGACAACAGCAGATTACGTTGATGGAGAAATTAATCCTGTTATAATTTAAAAATTAAGGAGTTTTTAAGGACTTTGACAAAAATTAAGTAGTTTTAAGGGCCCTTAAAAATGAAAGCTAAAATAAAGGAGTTCTTAAGAACTTTTAAGGACTGTGGGAATCCTGAATACTTTAGAACTATTTTTAAATACTTTAAGTATACTTAATTTTTATAATAAAAAATATAATCATATTTAATGGGTCTCAAATACTGAATGGGATCAGTAATGAATAGTTTCATAGTCTGAAATTGTAACCTTAAAAAATAAATAAAATAACTTTTTAGTATCATTCCAAATCCATAGTTAGCTGTTTTTATTGTTAGATATATATATGTTGTACACTCACCTTTCCTAGTCGGTGTTCTGATGTTGAACAAGAGTCCATGAATGTTTGAGCAATGACAGACAAACAAGAATCGACTATTGGAGTTTTCTCCACATCAAACACAAAATCTGGATTTTTCACTAAATTCACCCAGAATCTGAGAGGGAGGCTGTAAAAACAGAAAAAAATCCTTTAAAATTTGTTTCAAAGCATAACCCAAACTGACAGCTAATCACAGTACAACCTTAATTATCTATATCAACTAAGATATATATTCAATTTCAAATTACTGGTACATTCTTACTCAAAGAATATTAAACTTTAATAGGTTATGCACGCTAATACAAACAGTACAACTCTAGCAACTAACTGCCACACACAGCATTGCAAGATTCACAAGTTATGGTTAAAAGAAAATTAAACTAATGAGACAAGGAGTAATTAAAAACTCAACAATATATCTGTTAAAAGGTAGAATAGGAGAATGTATTTCAATTTTTTTATAAAGTCAGCAAATGTTTCAAAAAAGGGTGTAAAAGTTGATAATGGAGTTAGTTGTCCTATAAGGGGTTTTAAAAAGTTTTTATCAGGTAGATAAGGACTATTGTAATCTATTTTAATTCAAGTTATTTGCAAAAAATAAAAACATGATTCCATTCTTAGTTTTATAGATATATATATTTTTTTAAAACTAATAATAGCTGAAAATTGGTAATTTTCTATCTTATTGCTGTCAGGGTCTTTTTAAGTAACAAAGACAATAGATTATCTACTGTAAAGACCATAACATATAAAGGGAAATAACAAACCTTGCAGTCAATGGAAATAATTTCTGGCAGATTAAAGGAGAAAATCCTAAAGTTTTTATGGCTATCTAGTGATATTCAAAAAGTTAATAGAATAAAAGGTTGTGAAGATATCACTCTAAATGACCTTTCAGAATGTATAAATTTTGAAAACAACAAATTAAATTTCAAGAGGTAAGGAAATCATTTGTATCATACACCAAAAGAATTATTTTAACCCTTTCGTAGGCTATTTATTTCTCACTCCACATTTCCGAACTTTCAAAACAGAGCTGCTAATTTTATTCAATCGATCGAACAATTGATGACAGCTCAAAACTGAAGCAGGAATCAGTCTTCCCGTTGTTTCAATAACAAGACCAATATATTATAATGGGTTTTGCGCTTCCCACAGGTGTATTTTGTAATATCATGTAGGAAATAATCTTCCCATGGCATATGAAAGGGTTAAAATGTAGTCTTAATATGAAGAATTCTGGGGATGGCAAATTGTTTTATTATCATCCTCATATTTCATCCTGATGTCTCTCCAGTGTATCTTTTATTGATAAAATAGCAGGGAAAGTAAGGTAAATCACACAAAAAAGTAACAGACTTTCCAATAATTAAGGTTTTACTATGTGGTAGTATTCGTAAATTCATTTTTATAAATTCAACAAACAATTTTGAAAAAACTAAAGAAAATAGTCATGAAAAAAAGAAAATAGCTAAAAAGAAAATAGTTATGATATATAATGTCTTTATTAGCTGAATTTTCAGTTAACCAAAATCATTATGGTTTCAATTAACTTGATTTGGTTTGGTTGGGAGTGCTACGGTCTACTTTTTGCAACACAAGGGCTAACGAGACCGGGACCTACAGCTTAAAGCCGATTCCGAATGGCTACGAACATCCATACCACAGTGGGATTCGAACCCACGAACTCTGGTACCGAAGGCCAGCACCCTGACCAATCGGCCATCGTTCGGCCAATTAACTTGAATAATGAAGATTTTACTGCAGTTTTAAAAAATTAAAACAAGATGCACTATAAATAACCTTCAACAGGAGATTACTAAAATATATTACCTGTTACTTTTCCAAGCATGTACAACTTCAGGATCAGCAATACCATATCTAGCTGCCGCTTCATCAAATAGATCAAATAGCCATTTGACAGCAGGAGGTAAAGATTCTTTTGCAGACAAAATAGTTGTTAAGAAATCATCCACAAACTTTTGAATAGTGCCCTGTTGATATAAAATAAATTTTTTTAGACATGATAAATCCAGGGTATCTGCCAAAATAAAATTTTTCAAATCCATGACTTTTCATGACTTTCCCTGATTTAGAAGATCATTTTATATGACTTTAAAAGCTTTCGTTAAAGTATATATGAATAAAACTTCTGATGTACATAGAAATAAAATATATGCTTTTACAGAAATTACAGGAATTTTATCATAAAAAAACTATAAACTTACTTTATAAGTGTTAATAAACTCACATAAAAATAAATTGTTGTAAATACATACCAGTTTAATCATATAGCAATTTTTCAATCAAATTTTTTCCAATTTGAATCCAGGGTACTTTGGTATTATCCAGGTGACCATGAATAATAGCCAAATATAACCCTATAATGTTTATATACAATATCCCTAGAGATACTTATTTTTTGTGCAAAAATCTTAACTAATTTTTATTAAAAAATAATTATTATATTGATAAAATTTTAATCTACAATTTAAGAAAAAACCGGAATAAAATACATTTACCGACCTATTAAGCTTTCTTTCTTTAAGTTTCTTGGTGAACAAATTTTACTTGGCAATAGGGTCAATACGATAATACATAAACACCAAACTCAGTAACTTCAGCCAAATGACAAGTAAAAATAGAATTAAACAATTCAATGCATTTTTTTTAATCGGTAGTTTAGCGGATCCATGACATTCCATTACTTTTACTCATTTTACTTGAAAAATCAAGACTTTCCATGACAAAACTAATCCATTGTCTAAATCCATGATTTTCCATGACTTTTCCTGACTATCCAGGTGCGTGGAAACCATGTAAATCATAAACAAGAGACATCTGAAAAACTGGTTATAGCTCATATGCTTTAACACAATTTAATTCGCAAGAAAATAAAATTAAAGCACAAAATTAGATTTAAAAATACTCTGTGGTATTTATTCTGATAAATAAGCATATCGTATAAATAAATTATTAATAAATATAATGAGCCTTACTTTTGTAGACAGAAGTCGGGTTAAAAATATCTCAGGTATTGCTTTATGACTGTGATCTTTGTGATAATCATGGTGATCATCACTATTTTTGACTAGATGCCAGTAACGTACTCTGGGTCCATCTTCAATGCAATTACTCAGTTGAGGTGAACCAGAAATTAAGGGACCATTAAATGCTGATCCTAAAGACATAAAAAATGTTACAAAAAGTTGCATAAAAAAGTCTAAAAAGAATTAGAAATCAAAAGAAAAAACAAATGGTTAGGCTTTATTTAGGATTTCCCATTTTTGCTTTATGAATATGCTTTAACTTCTACCATAAGCAAAAACAATTTCAAAATGGTATTAATCTTATCTGTTTTTAGATAAGGATTAAATAGAATCTTTAAATAACCAGTAAATAAGAGAAGCTTACAATGATATACAAAGTCTAAACCTAAGTTAAACCAATCTCTTCAATTTTTTTTCTGTAAAATCATGAACATCTTTCAGATCTAATTTATTACTAATTTTGTGTTCAATGGCCAATATTGCTAATTCATTAAAATAGTTTATGTTTAGCTTTGGTTACGAGTACTATGTTCTACTGTTTTACTACAGGAAGGCTAATGAGACAGGGACCTACAGCTTAACCCTTTAGCGGACAGTGATTTCTCAGCGAAACCTCCTGTTAAACACTTTTTTTCTCTAATTTTTGGAGAAATATGATTTTTTTATGTTTTTGATATTTAAAATTTACCATAAAAGACAGCACTACATTTAATTTATTTTTCTTTTGAAATATATGTATTTATACTTGCTGTGCCCAGAAAGTTAGTAATGTTTTTCACTTATGACTAAAAAAAAAGTATCTATTCAAACAACACTTAAAGTTAAACTATTTATTTATTTTACTTTTTTAAGAACACTTATTTATTGTTCTTCCAATATAATTAAAATTTTAAAAAGTATTATGGTCACACTGTACAAGGGGATGGGTTTGTCAGTTAACCCCTTCAATTCCTCCTATGGTATCCTCTAAGGCAAACCCCTCTAAGGATTGCAAAGAAAAACTTTAATACATTTTGCATTTATAAGGTTCATAGATAATATTTATAAACTAATTTCATTAAATTCCAAAGAATTCATGTAGGTGACCTTTATAGGATTACAGCTGAGTCGAAACAGTTATGAACATCCATGCCATCAGCGAGATTCAAAACAACAAACTTTGGTACCAAAAACCAAGGCTCTACTCATTTTGCCATTGTTTGTACTTAAAATGGTTTTAAGTAGGCATGGTTCTTAATTAATTTAGTATTTCATTTTACTTTAAATCTATTATTTTTTTTCTAGATTCGAGAATCAAAATATATTTTCAGGGAGTTAGCTTATTTATATATTTTTGTGCTCTGCTACTTTGGTCAATTTTCCTACTCCTAAATTTTGTACCTATAAGCAGTCACCTACTTGCCCTAGCTCAGCCTAGGGCTAGCCCAGAATAGCAGGTTCAACTAGGAATATATCAAAATATCACTATTTGTATCATATGGCTGGTTAAGTATTGATCTACTGAAGAAAATTGTAAATGGTGCTAAAATTGCTCTGTAAGGGATAAATTTATATAAAAAATAACCATAAGCACAAAATGAAACCTACGAAGACAGTTTAACATTTCTTTTCTCCTTGCCACTAAACACATGACAGCAGATTCTCTTATGCCATAATGTGCAAGAGTATTTATGCGCTTCCATCCATTTACAACTTTAGTGGTCAGGTCTTCATCAGCTAAAATTAAATGACCTCCTCTTCCATGTCTCCACTCTGTAAGAAATTATACACAAAATGTTACTCGATTTCAAATACACAATTCAAAAAGTCATTATTTTATATTTACTTTAATTACATTGGATATATCTATAATCAATGAATTACATAGATTTAAAATTAAATTCTGTTTTATCAAAAATGTACATAAACATTTAGGAGAAACAAATAATAAACAAAATATGTAAACAAGTGTAATCATACAATGTGATGAAGCTAATGTTCAGAAACAAATATTATCATTGTTTTTATGCACATCTGCCACCATTTGATAAGCAATGCAATAAAAGGAGTTGAAATCAAAAAGTTTTTAAAGAGTTATCATTAACTTAAAACTTTAAGACATATTTATTTATCAGTATCACCTTACTGATGTAAAGAACATATAATTATTGTATTTACTCTGATGTTGTTTCAACATTTTTATAAGTAGTCAAGTTCAGAGATTAAATTAACATATAATTAACAACTATAGGTCTAAACAGGGAACTAAGAATGTTTTTATTTAATAAATAAGGTATTGTGAGTCTCGGTGCAATCCTTTCTTTATGTATTGTCTATTTACTTTAACGTTTGAGAAAACAATCTGCTTTCTGGTTCACAGAAGGTAGAGAATCAGGCTGAAAATTTGAGATACCCGTTTAACTAGATTATCTGCCTGCTCATGTCCAAAGATACTGCTAAGAATCTATATAAAAAACATGCAGATATGTGGTACAAAATTTAACAAAATTTCAACAGTCCAAATGGCATAAAAACAAAAATAAAAATAAGACCTAATGAGTCTTTAGAGAACTATTAGAACTGTAAGAAACTTAATGAAATTTATAATAAAAATTAATTCCTGCTTTTCATTTATTTTTTTCTCTTTTCTAATTATTTATTTCTTATTTATTTTAAATTTTTAAAACTTACTTATTTATTACTTTTTTTTGTAAATATAATCTTATATGTTAAAGAAAGGTAATATATTTTGATATACGGATAAAAATTACCATAACTTTGACTTATTAAATATTAAATGTTTATATGTAAAAATGAGAAAATGTATGTATATATTATGTAATAAGATGGACTTCACAATGGATGGTTGCAGTCATGGCCCATAAAAATGGCACCGTTTTAGCTAAAGACATTTATTAAAATAATGTTGGAGGACGGGTTTCCACTTCATCATAAGGACAGGACAAACTGAGGGGTCAGCTAGCATGAAGTTATATGTAAAAGACCCTTAACACCTGGGTCAACATCTCAGTCAAACTCTGTGGGAAAATCTCTAAAAAAATCTGCCTCCGATGGCATGCATCTCCTTTTTGTTTGGAAATTTCCTAAATTGTCTGCTAGGGCAATATACAGTTCTTCAGACCCCTTCTCTGAGGGCATAAACTGTATCCCCAGTGGTCAATTTAGGTTAGGGGTTAAAAAGGGGAATGCAAAAGATGCAGGAATTTTTAGCTCTTAACTTACATTTTGAAAACCCCTGAGAATTTTTTCGGGCTGTCTTAAGGTTTTATACTAAATGTCTACATTAGTTTCACAATCCAGTTTACTTTTACATATATATATATATATATATATATATATATATATATATATATATATATATACACATAAAGTTTGTAAGAATTTCTGTACTATGTTACTGATATGTTTGTATATTTTTGTGTTAATGTAGTTTGAATTACTCTCTAATAAATTATGACCCTTGGCTGCTAAAAACCTAATGGTTGGCAGTTAGTGTGGGTCACTTCAGTTCAAATGGCAACAATTGTAAACATTAATGATTGCCTACAATTTGTAACAGTGGATGTTACAATGATTGCATTAATAGTAGACCAGTGCTTAAAATATTAATTGTATTTATCAAATTGTTCAGATGCATGACAATAAAGAATTAATAATTGCATTATGAGCTTTTAATAATGAATATTATAATACTGTACATTTATATATCTTTTCTTTTTTCAATACAAAAAAATCTAGATAATATTATATAACACATACTAGGAATCATTATTACAATTCAAACAATCACAATCTAATAACAATATGCAATTTTTTGTTCTTCTCCCAATAAATAAAAAAGGAATTCAAATTCATAAATCAATTATCAAATTAATACATACCTAGATCAACATCATAAATAGATGGTCTTTGTGAAAAGGGTGTGTTCTTGTAAAGTGAATCTAATATTTTAGCTTTTACTTGGCTAATAGTATCACAGTCATTCACTTTACATTGCATTTTCTCATCTTGGTCTTCATGAATAACTTGTATAGTCTGAAAGAGGGAAAATATTGATTTTTACATTATATGTGTAGTTGAAGAAATGTTTTTATTTCTAATATAATTATATTTTTTTTTCTAAAACAGATTAGTCGTTTCTAACAAGCTCATAACTAAAGTTTTCTATTTTAATCACTTTTTAGATTAAAATACTTTTAAATTGTGAATTTATAACCAAGTATTTCATCTTACCACTGAGGAGTATTCTATTTGCTCTCTAAGCAGTCTTTCTTCTGACAGAGAATATCTTGCATCATGAGTTATGGCATCAACTGGTCCTTTCTCAACTTGGTGCTTAATAGCACTGAAGAGAAGAAACAAAGAACCACCTGCCTGATCCTGAAATAACATGCAATATATTTAGTTATCAAGACTGCAATTAAATAGATTATATACAGTATATACAATAAATTGGCAATAGCTTAGTATATCTTTTGTGCCAAGAGTATATTCCTAATAGAAAAAGTTTAAGAAAATGCAATTTTTTGTTTCTGTTTATATAAGCTGCAACATCACTAGCATTCCCAAGCATACAGTAAAAGCCTTTTCATGCAAATAAGATAGAAAAGTTGAATGAATGTGAAGATGTTCTCAGCCCTTTTGTTAAGAACTATCAATTGCTAAAATACTCACTTTTATAACTTTTTTTAAGTACTTAAAATATCATTTTTCTATTATCAAACTGTCAATAGTGCAGAATCAATACTGTAAGTTAAAATCCTTTTCCCTCAAAGACAATCTTTATCTCACATATCTCATATTAATTTTGATAAACTATGTATGTATGTATGGATATGCTTTAACATTACTGTTTTAGATAAAAAAAAAATTCAATGATGACTATCACCCAAGCACATAAATAAAATATTAGAGCAACAATAATTTCTGAACAAACTGTGATAGTTCATCTGCAAAGGCAGCAACCTCAAAATCAGAAGGTCATAGGATTGAGGCTTGAGCTGCCATGTTTATTAATGGTAATTGAGACACATAAAATAGATTTGTGGTTGCAATTTCCCAAATGATACCTCTGGAGGTGAAAGACCAAGCCTGGAGGGCTTCTGCTTGGTCCCTACTGTTAAAGTATGAGAACTCACTTGAAATTTGGTCAGTCTTCAGCCTTTGTGGTTCCTTGCTTAAGGTACATATACTCTTAGCCATGGACTAGTCACATATTACAATGAGTTCTATTGGATCTGATGTAGGTTTTCATACATCAGAGGTATGAGAAACAACAACATACTTTGTGTATTGTGTATAGGCAAGCTACTAATGAAATTAAGGAATTCAATAACATTGCTTTACATACAGGTTAATGTGACGAAGGATTTTAATCTCTATTTCTCCACTGGTAAATAAAGTTTATATATAAGGTATACAAGTATTATACCAGGCACAAATAGCATGTTCTTAGATGAAAACAATAAATTATTTTATTTGTGTCGTTTTGATGTTAAACCTCATCGAAGAAGCTCCAGTCAAATGCACATTAATGTGGAATGCAAGTTTTCCTTGATGCTGTGTGCGCGAGCATGAACAGTATATAAAGTGAGAGTCACAGCCCAGTCAAAGGGGATCACTTCACTCTCGGCTGTGAAATCAGTGTGCTTCATCAAGAACTTTTTGCCAGACTGTTTGTCACTTGCAAGCCGCAAGTGTTATAAACGCCTTGATGTTTTTATGTTTTACTCTTTATTTTATGTATCAGTTTCTGAATAAAAATGTCTTGATGGAAAGCTCATTTTGACAATTAGTTTTAATCTGCTTCAGTATACCTCTACATACTAAAATTTAGCTAATTTGTTATCCATATATCCTGTATACATTTTTAGGAAGATATACTGAAAAGGAGTTTTATCTTTTAATATAGTATTTAACATATTCCTATCTCCACTTTTGTGAAATTTCTAAATCTAGTTAAATACTAAGAAAGAGCTGTCTGATAAGAATAAGTTTAATCTGATTCTCTCATTTAAACTTCTTTAAGCGAGTAAACATTCCTTGCTTAAGAGTAATTTTACCAGCATGTTAATAAATAATTCAATCAAATAACAAATCAACAATTTTCAACTTGTTCTTAGTATATGAACTAGATCTAGAAATTTCATCCAAAAATAAAGATAGGAAAAGCTAAAAATTTTTTTTTAATTTTACATATAGATAATAAATTGTTTACAAACCTTAATGTAATTATACATGCATAGTGCCATCCAATTAGTAAGCATCTTTTCAACAACAGATTCTGTCCTAAAATCAAATTAAAAATAAAAATAGTTAAAATAAAATTTTCAAATTCTATATAATATGTATGAAAAGAAATAGTAATGAAGATATATGTACATACCTCCGTAACATTAGTTGGGGATGCTTTGTTCCAACATATTTATCAATCAGACGGAGCAAGAGCTCTTTTAAAATACTGAAATGTAAAATAGAAATAATGATTTAAACATTATAAAATACAATTTAAATATTTATAATTGTTTTTAAAAGACAAATTGACATTTATCAAAATTATTAAAATAAAAAAGTCCTATTCTATATTTCTGTATCAGAATTTTCTAAAGACAAAATGATCAGGAAAGTATAAATTCTGATTTCATATAAATATTTAGAAAAGAAAATAATAAAATGATTTAAAAGGTAAAATAATGGCTTATTAAAATATGAGACTGTGACCTATAAGGAAATGAATCTCATTTTATATTTTCAGAGTCTCAGAACAGCTGCTGCCAAAGAAAAGAAATAGTAAGAACATTTAAGGTAGATCAGAGAATTATTTTCACTCTAAATCTCAAAATAATAAAGCGTTTTCAAATAACAATGTATTTTATTTAAAAGTATTTTGGTTACTGTACCAATACAAACTTAATGTATATTATGGTAAGAAGATCAGGATATATTATTTTACGATAAGAAAATAAATAGGTTAAGAATTTACCTTGTTGCATACTCCATTTTCTCCAGAAAAATTATCATAAGAAGTGATGCTACATTGACCCTAGAATAAATATTAAATAAAATTTTAAAAACTACATCAAATAAAATATTTAAAAGCAAGATAAAGTATAATAAAGTCTAAGTACATTAAAAGATTGACTAAAATAATATTGTATAAATGCCTAATAAGACCTGTTTTGACTTACTCGGCTGAAACCTGGGCATTGACAGAAAGAGACAAGGAAACACTAGCAGTTTTTGAGAGAAAAATATTGAGAAGTATTTTGGGGGGAATTAATGTAAATGGTATATGGAGAAGAAGAACAAATATTGAATTATACAGAACATATAAAAACCCAGATCTAATTAATTTTATTAGCTTACAAAGATTAAAATGGGCCAGACACCTAGTTCGACTTAATGACAATAGATCCATAAAAAGAGTTTTTAAGGCCAAACCAATAGGAACCCGAATGAGAGGATGACCAAAACGTAGATGGTTAGACTGCATTGAGAAAGACATAAGATCTTTGAAAATTTCAAATTGGAAATCCAGAGCCAAAGATAGGACTGCCTGGTATGGAATTCTAGAGAAGGCTAAGGCCCATCCTGGGCTGTCATGCCACTGAGGAAGGAAGGAAAGTATAATAAAGATGCAACATTTAGAACCAATACAGATATCAAGTAATGAAGAGTCTATTTTTTTCTCCTAATACAACCTTTTCTTTTCTAATAAACTATCTTGAAATGTATACTACATTTAATAAAATACAAATTAATTTCAATCATATGATTGTTCATGTGTATAAATGACCACTGGAATTCGCATGTCAAGAGAAAAACATTAAGTATAATTTTCTTAAAAGCTTTGAAAAAGGTCAGCTTACTATTGACTAATACAATCCGTTAGATTAATTTCGCCACCGAATTCTAGATAGCACTATTCAGTGATTGTATAAAACCAAACTATATGCGTGATAGACTAGTCTGATTTGATTCAGGTTGTTTTTTTTAATCGTGATGTGTTGTATAATAAAAAGAAGGTGTGTTCAACAGTTGTCCTCTGGTTTTATCCATAATTCGATTTCTACCGATTCTTCATAAAAATCCCAATAATAAACAAAGGGTAAGCAGTTACCTGATTTGATTCTTCATTACTGTTGAAGATTTACAGTTATTAATTAACTTAGAATAATTCTTAAAATCCAAAGTTCAAGATTCATGATTATTCAAATTTGAAATTCATTAACTATTCAATAAACGATAATTTCAAATTGAAGATTAAGAACTAGTTCCAATACTAAAATTAATTGTATAGAGTTATTTTAAACTTGTTAATGACAATTAGCTTTCAAATAACCACAACAAACAAGTATGGCTAAAATTATTTAAGAAAGAAGAATAATTTCTGATTAAACATCTGAATCATAAAAGCATTCCCAATAAATATATTATTGTCTAATGATAAAAGACTTTTGATCTACAAGCACATGATTTCCTTCAAAGTTCACAATATCGGATGACTGTTTCTGATCTTCATGAAAATGATTTCAAATGCATTTCCAAGAAATAAATTAATATAATGCTATCTTACATGTATATAAATTAATTTTCTTTTAAAATAAAGACTAGGAAATGACTTACTTATCTCTGATGCTAAAAGACTTCTGATCTTCAAGTGTTTCGATGAATACAAGCAAAAAATTACGATTGCACAGAAGTTGTTCAAATTGTGCCATAGCAATTTCATACATGTTCTGTGGTCCATTTATTTGCTAAAAAATGAAATGTTCAAATTAAAAAAAAATAATTTTTAATTCAGAATTTAAAAAATTAGTAACACAGAACTACTGAAAATATACTTTTTATTGTTTACAAGAAATTTTTTTTATGAAAGACCAATAACTTTAAAACAATTTTCTATACCACATCTATACAACTCCTGGTGTATTTTGCATGTATATCTCTGAAGAACTTAACTTTTTTTTATTTTAATACAAAATTAGAGTCCCACTTGTATGAAAAAACCCTTTTCATTTACGCATACTCACCAACTTGTCATTATTTGTAAATTAAATTAATAATTTCATACACTCAAATGCATATTTAAAATGAAAGTGTATTTGTATGTTCGTGTATTAATCTTAATACATTAAATTTAAGCTGTTATGGAAAAGCTTTAAAGTTTCAATTGTTTTCTCTGTTGTAAACACAAAAGGCATAAATACAAAAGCTGTATAAAACAAAAAAAGGCAATGAATTTTAAATGAAAATTTACGAGGTAAAAGAATAATAAGACATTCAAAAATAATCCTCAGTCTTATTATTATTATCACTTTAAATACTATAAAATATCTTTATTAAATCTTCACATATTTATGGGCTTTTTCCTCTGGTTATTTTTTATAATTTGTGATAAATGATGAATTTCAAAATCTATTTGAAACTGTTGAAAATTATTCAGTTTCAACACACAAACATTTTATTTTACAGTGTGCTTCAAATCTGTACAATATTATAATGAAAATTTGGTAATTGGTAGGTATGGTAATATTAACTATTATACAAAACAAATTTCATCTCTTTATATTTTACAAATACGGCATATATATGATGGCTTTAGTCACATTAATGACATTCAAAAGCTCCTATACACACAACTCACTAGATGAAATCATAACGTTCAATGTTTTTTTTTTTAAAATAGAAAGTATATAAAGATAGAAAAAATTTACTAAATTTACAGACTTAAATATTAACCAATGAATATTCAGTTATACAAAACTCTTTTACAAACCTTGCATTCTTCAATAACAGGATTGTCTGTAACCCCAGGGAAAAATACCTTCATTACAAAAGTTCTGTGGTCTAGTGTTGGAACTCCAGTGGCTTGTATATCATTATTTAAGTCAGACATATCTGTTTGAAGTTCAGCAAATGCTATAAAGAAAAAAAATTTAATATAAATAAGTATGTTTATTGAAAGGACACATTTTAAGTTTACTTAATTAACTGTATTAAAATATTTTATTTAAATACAAGTAACTATAATTAAATGGCAAATTTTATAAGTGATACATAAGATTTTTTCTAATAATACGCTCCAAAATATTAAATATTTTTAAAAATAAATAAAACTGTTCATAAGTTGAAAAATATCTTTCTTAAACTTATACAGACATGGTATAGATGGCATATTTTAAGTATATGATTTATAAAAAGTATAAAATGGAATAAAAATAATGAATAAGAATACAAAGGATAAGCAACAAAAGAAACAATTTAAAACAATAACTATGTCTCAACTTCTTATAAATATCTTTTTTTGAATATTATTCACAAAATATTTTGTGCATACATACTTATTTGCGTAAAATTTATACTTTAAGTATATACTATTTTATTTTTTATAATTTTTTATTTTATTTTTTATAATAACTATTTTTTATTTTTTTATAATTATTTTTTATTTTTTATAATTATTTATTTTATATTTTTTCATAATTGTTTATTAATTATTTATTATAGTACTTATTTTATAATTAATATTTTACTTTTTATAATTATTTTATTTAAGTATTTAAAGTATAAATATGTAAAATGTGTAAATTGTGTAAAATATATACTTTAAGTATAAGGGTTGCCCTGAATAAGACACATATTGAAATTATGTTATCAGAATTCATAATAATATCCAGCCATTTATAATTCATAGAAAAATATTTCATATTGGTTCAAAATAAAAGTTCTTCAAGCATAAACAACAAAATATAAAGAACTTGAATATAAAAAAAATAATCTTTTTAAACACGTTTAAGGACTATTAAAAATCGAAACTCAAAATAAAAAAATTTGTAAAGGAATATTTTAAAGATTGCAAACCTTTCATACCTTGTTTGCATTCTGATCGTACACTGTTTTCCAGTGTATCCATCTGTAACTGTATTCTTTTATACTCTCTCTCAGCTTGTGAACTCTTGTGTCTCAGAGCAGCTAAAATTATAAGACTCAGTAACATAAGCACTGCACCACCAGCTGCGATTCCTCCAATGGCTTCAGGTGGAAATTCATATGTTTTGGCAACTTCATACCTCAGATAACCAATTGCATAGCGTAAATTTGTGCCAGCTCTTACCTATAGATTAACAACAAAAACATTATCAACAGATTCAATAAATTATTTTTAAGTCATACATGTAGAATATAAATTAAATTATTCTCTAATCTGAGTTTTAAAAGTTATGTGTGTATATATGTGTATATATATATGTATATATATATATATATATTTAAATTGTAGATTAATTTTAAAAGATTTTAATTGAGGATTCTTTACTGAGAGTGACACAGCGTGAGGAGTTAGTCACATAAATACAGCTCACGTGCAGTGATCTAGAGCGGTGTGCACATTCCGCAGACAGAGCTGTGGCTACCCGAAGCAGCTAAGCCTGCCTTTGTTAAAAGTTGGGTGACAATGTGTGACACCATTGAAGATGATTAATAAATAGTGTGCTCTGAGATTTGAATAAAGGATGAGAATATACTCATGACTCTAGTGTTGTTTAGTGGGATGTGATATATATATATATATATATATGTATGTATGTATTTTGTAGTACCCTTTTATTCAGGCTACCTGCATAGTCACCTTAATCTGTGTGAATGACGCATATAATGAAATATATTTATCTATGCAGGATAAATATATTACATTGTGTCATTAATGAAGATTAAGTCATTCTGTTTTAGTAGTGTAGTGCCTCCTATATAATATTGTCCATTGATTTTGATTAGTTACGAAATAAAATTTCTTGGATTCTACAATTCTAAATATTCAATTATGCATTGATTTAACCATATATATATATATATATATATATATATATATATATATATATATATATAAACCCTAAGACAAAAATTAGCCATAAAATACCAAGTTTATTTATTAGGAACAAGAAACTAAATACAATAACTGCCATAAAAATGGGAATAATTAAATCGAGATAAAAGTAAAGATGTAATGGAACTCTTAAATAAATTACATTATATTAACAAATCACTTTTATAATATGATGTAAATAAAAAGAAGCACATTTGATGGTATTTTTTTCTCTTAAAATTTAAGAGAGTTACTTAAAAGCTTCTAAAAGGGAAAAGCATAGTGACTGAGTTACTTCAAATGTACTGGTTTTAAATTAGACTAGTTTTAGAAAATAAATGTTCACCTTAACATAGATGCACTAAATAGAAGTTACATCAAATTACAAGTATGTAACATTTAAATATTATCTAGAGATCACTATCACCTTAGATAGTTTAGCTGATACTTTTGATAGTCAAGTTTTGTAGTTACATTCACCAATAACAATTGATAAATGACACAACTGCATAAGAAATACACAAAAAATGCATATTGTATTAGCAATATTATAGTTAAATTTCTAAAAAGTAAGTAAAATCCAACTTTTACCTTCAGTAAGGACACTAGCAAATAACAGCTCTCCTCAAAATATGATGCATGGCATATTTTAATATTCATATCCAGCTATTTATAAAGCTTGCATAATATTATGTTTGATACAGATACTTATAAAAAAAATTTACGTGCAAAAATTTTCTATTTTTGATTTTCTGTAAGGTGCCCCATAAGCATCATAGGCCATGCATCATAGGCCCTATACTGCTGTCTAGTAAATATTGAAATATGCCAATATTGACTCTCATCTATGTAGTTCTGAGAAGAACATAAATTTTTAAACACAGGAAAATACTCATAAATAATGTTTTTTAGCATGCTTTGTCAGAAAAGTCAGTATATTTTTACTTACAACAACCATTGGTAAACTGTTTTCAGTTCTCCTTCCAATTTCATCAGTGCCAGGGGGTTGAACTTCAGGAGGCAAGCATACAAGCTGAGTCATGCTCAAAGATGTCAAATTGCAAGGACGAGTTCCAATTGTCACATTGATTTCACCTTCTGTGCTGGCAAGCCTCATATTCTCTCCCTAAAATAAGTTAAAATATTTGTAAAAATAAATACCACATCACAGTAAAAATAATTTTATTTAAAATAAAAAGTAAGTCTCTTGCATTAAAGTGACTTCATTTTAGTGCATAACCTATTACTAAAGTTATATACACAAAAAGAAAGAAAAGAGAATTTAGAAAAGATTTCTAGGCTAAAACAAAAGTTTTGATGGGATTTTTGGTTTTGGTTTTGGAGTGCTACGGTCTACTTTTTGCAACACGGGGGCTAATGAGACTGGGACCTACTGCTTAAAACAGATTCCGAATGGCTACAAACACCCATGTCATAGTGGGATTCAAACCCACGAACTCCGGTTCCGAAGGCCAGCACCTTATCCATTCGGCCATCGTTCTGCAAAGTTTTGATGGGAGAGAGGGGCACTGGGAAAAACTTCAAATAGGGTATTTCACATTACGGCAGATTGCAGAGAAAGTTTGAGAATTGCAGCTGCTAATTTTTAGTAATACATACGCATAGACAATTTGGCCCAGCAGAATTCAATGCATATTAAAAGCAGCCATCAAAGTATTTTGGGTTAGACAGGTCTAATTTATAGATATATTTACAGGATATCTGCAAAAATAAAGTTTTTCAAATCCATGACTTTTCATGACTTTCCTTGATTTAGCGGATCTTTTTCCATGACTTTAAAAAGCTTTCGTTAAAGTATATATGAATAAAACTTTTGATGTACATACAAATAAAATATATGCTTTTAGAGAAATTACAGGAATTTTATCATAAAAAACTATAAACTTACTTTATAAGTGTTAATAAACTCATACATAAAAATAGATTGTTGTATCTACATACCTAAGTTTAATCATATAGCAATTTTTCAATCAAAATGTTTCCAATTTGAATTCAGGGTACTTTTGTATTATCAAGGAGACCATGAATAATAGCCAAATATAACCCTATAATGTTTATATACAATATCCCTAGAGATAAACTTATATTTTGTGCAAAATCTTAACTAATTTTTATTAAAAAGTAATTATTATTATATTAATAAAATTTTAATCTACAATTTAAGAAAAAACCAGAATAATATGCATTTACCCACCCATTAAGCTTTCTTGCTTTGAGTTTCCTTGGTGAACAAATTTTACTTGGCAATAGGGTCAATAAGATAATACATAAATACCAAACTCAGTAACTTAAGCCAAATAACAAGTAAAAATAGAATTAAAGAATTCAATGCATTTTTATTTAATCGGTAGTTTAGCGGATCCATGACTTTCCATGACTTAATTAATCCATTGTCTAAATCCATGATTTTCCATGACTTTCCCTAACTTTCCAGGTGCGCGGAAACCATGTATTTACTTTGATTGGTTTGGTTTGGAGCGCTACGGTCTACTGTGTTGCACGAGGGTTAATGAGACCGGGACCTACAGCTTAAAGCCGATTCCGAACAGCTACGAACATCCATGCCATAGTGGGATTCGAACCCACAAACTCTGTTACCGACGATCTGCTCCCTAACCAATCAGCCAGCATTTGGCATATTCACCTTGAATGTTGATATAAAAACTATTTTTGTAACACAAAGCATTAACACCTACTTCTATTACTAGTGATTCTCCTTTATACAGTTTGACTCCACCATCATTGCTCAAAACGTAAAACTTTGGATCAGGCACATAGATAATTTCATTGGGTAGAGAAGGGAAATAATTCTGCATTTCTCGAACAGGCTGAACATCATCCATAACAAATCCTATTTTGAGTCTCATTTCATCATAACTTCTCCAGTGTTGACTTCGGAGCTTCAGAGAATCAGGACGAACAGCTGGTGATGGGCACAACATGGTTGATGCATTGGTAACATGACATACCTACGGGAGAAAATTTTGTAAGAAATTCTTAATTATTAAACTTTTGTATCTCAACAACTACCTATTAAATATTTTCTCATACATTATAATACAATATTTCAAACAAGTATAAATAATTTTTAAAATTTAAAACATGAAAATTTATGGGCAAAAGTATATTTTCTACAAATAAAAAAAGGCCTTCCTTATAAATATTGTAAATTACTTTGCATAAAATTATTTTTATATAAAGAATCTGAACAAAGAAAAATTGCTTATGATGAAAAATAAGTTCAATCATACCGTTTCATTAACCAAGTTATGTTCATTGAAGACTACCATCCTAGGCTGCTGAACAGAAGTAAGGTTTGTGCCCATTACTTTCACATAGCGGCCACCACTAAAAGTAGTAATATATAAAAATAAATAAGCATCGAAGCAAGTACACAATTATTAAAATATTTGTTTATAAGAAAAATCAGACATTTTTAGAGTAAGTGTATTGACAGAAAAGATAATCCAAAGAGTTATTTTATCATGATTAATTATATATATGAAATTTGTTTGAACGGTTGAATAAAATACAATGATAATAAAATTCTACTGTAAAGATTTTGCCTTAGCATTAGAGTGGAATATATAAACTTTAAAAAAGCATAAGGCTAACACAATTAAAGATGATTTTAAAAGTATAATTTCATGTAAAAGTGCAATGTGATATAATTGTACTGAAGAAACAAAATTAAAAGGAAGTAAATCAATAAAATTATTTATCAAGGCGGACATGTACCTTACCAAACACCACACACTGTATACATATTCTTTTAATAAAATTGGTGGAATAATTTATTAAATTTAATGAAATCTTCTATTCAGCCAATTTCTTCACCATATTTTAATCTTGACTTCAAAACTACTTACTTTGTACTCTCTAACAGAGAAAATTTTCCTTTTCAGGGATGAAAATCTTAAAATTAATATTCCCCGAGTAAAGTGCTGAAGAGGTACTAATAACATATTTACACATGTATATGGTTATTGCATATTGCACTTATCAAGATCATACTAAAGAGTTTCAATGGTTCAAAATAAAAATTATTAAAAGTATCTTGTAAATAAGATTAAATTAACTTATATGGTTTTAACTGGAATAATTCAGTATGGAAGGAGGGTAAATCCAATCATAATCAGAGAATTTCCAATGTTAACACAACACAAGTATAAATCTATATATATATATATATATATAAATGAATTTGTGTCTGCCTGTGTGTACTCGATAGACTCAAAAACCATACATCCAATCGCCATGAAAATTTGGAAAATTATTAGGTACATCCCTGGGAAGGTTTTTGTAAATTTTTAACATTTGAAATCCATTGTTTCCCCCTTTTTCGAGCATTTTATGTCATTATTCCAAGCATTATTTTCCCCGGTTAAATGCAACCGATTAATTTTTTAATTTATCGCATCATAACTGAGTGAAAGAAGCAATATTTCTAGCAATGTGACGTCATCCCAAGTAATTGTTTTAAACGTAGTTTTCCTCGGTTAAAAGCAGGAGATTAAAATTTTTAATTTATTACATAATACATAGGTGAAAATGATATTTTTCTATCATTATGACGTCATTCCTTTAAATTCTCATTTATTCATTTCTTATTTTATATTATTTAAACATCGTCTGCGTAGTATCCATTCGATTTGACCTGAAAATTTAGATATAAAGTGATTCACTTTCATTTCTAAGTGATGCAAATTAAAGCATTTTTATATAAGAACTAACTTTAAATTTAATTCTTGGTTAATTTTTACATTACAATGAAATGTTTATCAACAATATTCCAACAACAAAAAGTACAAATTTCAGTGACTGTCATGGGCAAATAAAAACCTATCATTTTATATAGTTATCTTTATACTTATATATGGTTGTGTTTCTGTTTCATACAAAACCACGTGGTTTGTCATAAATTTCCTTAGTTTTGGACAACATTTATTAATACCACCAAAATTAGCACTGTTGTTGTCAAACCCTCTGCTTCCTATTCTACCACTTAATATGCCAATATGTATTAACGTTGCTAATCACCGTACAGTAGTATAAAAACTGAATATTGTTATAATACGCTTATAATAAAAATATATAAATATGCCACTAATTCAAACTTTAATAGAAAAAGAAACTTAAGATATATAAATGCTTGTCAAACTTAGTGTCAAATTTAAGCGACTTACCTCATGAAACTCTTCAATGGGTGAATATAACGTAATGTAGGATCGGCTGTGTATGTGAAGGGGTTGGCATATGTAATATTAGCACCATCTATTCTTAGAATTAACTGAGATACTACATAAGAAGGCACAGGAGAACGAGTTGTTCGGCAACTAATTTGACTGCTGCTTGCTAAAGATCTGCAAATAAGAAAATCATATTTAGGTTGAGGTACTTACTAAAACACTTCAAACTATTATAAGCAATATTTATTGCCATGAAATTGTTCTTGGAATAACTCAAAGAACTTTAATATATATAAATTTTTAATCATTCATGAAAAAACAATTATGTACCATTTTATTATCTATTGTATCTTAACCCTTTCCCGGTTTTTTCCGAGCTGAACTTGGGCAGACAAAATGCACCATCCTGGCTCATCCCGAGTATAGCTTGGGCACTGTGAAATTTTACACTGTGCAATCAGTCTTTCCTGAATTATTTTACATGTGCTTTTTATGGTTTTGAATGCTTTTGTTTACTTTTCTGGCTACTAGATTATTTGCTGCTCAAAGAGAGACAATAGAAGGAAGAAGGTAAGGAGAGAAACAAGGTTCTACTGTCCATACTGCGATGTTGGACTCTGTGCAGTACCGTGTTTTCGATTGTATCATACACGACCAAATTTTAATTAATAATTTCATAATCATTTATGTAAATGCATAGGAAATAAATAAAATTTAATTCAAGATAAAAGCTAGGTATTCTAAGCTTTATATTTATAGTTAGTGTAAATTGACTCCAAAGTCTAATTTCTGCCATACAGAAAGCCAACTATACATGTAAATTACTCACTTATTTAAATTTATTTTTTTTACATTAATTTTTAGGAAATTTTGTATGCAAATGATGCTATTATGTTTAAAAAGCTATGTATGTATAAAAATAAGTATAAAAAATTGACACTTTTTTACCCATAATCCCGAAATAAAATGAACCTGGAAGGGGTTAAGAATAAATACAAGTAATTGTGATGCATGTTCTTTATATGCAACAGAGTTTTGAAAAATAGTATACCTTTCAACTGTACAAGGTAAATCATCAAGCATGACTTCTACTTGGCTTCCAATATTTAAATTGGATCCTTTGAGATATAATCTAGTACCACCAGACTGAGGACCAACATTGGGATATACTCCTGTCAGTTCTACAGCCTATGAAAAACAGAAACAATAATTAAAATAACATTAGCTAATATACTATAGAATTGACATAAATCGAAGCTTTAAAGTCTATTTTTAATCAACTAGTCCCAAATACACCAGAATAATATGAATTGCGTTATATAATTTCTTTCAGAAAATGCTACACAGATTTCTCTTATTCATAGATGCATCTACAGTTGAAAGATGTCTGAAATCTACTATTGATTATGAATTTAAATTATAATTTAATAAATAGTTCTTGTTACATCAAGTGCTGTCAAAGTCTGGTGTAGCATATACCACCACTAAAACCTTTTTATACCCTAAGACATATGCATACTACATTTAGGAATAAAACTGAACTAAAAACAATCAAAAATGGATCATTCTAAAATTTACAAAAGAAATTATGATTCTTAAATAACTGTTATACTGTATATTTCCAAATATATGTCCATCCAAGTAAAAGCCGAGAGTGCGGTTTTTCTTCAAAAATTTATCTAAAATTTAAAATTCCTATATAAACCAAAATGATAATAAAATTTTCAATAACATTCAAACATGGTGCTCAGAAGTTGATAATGTTGCTATGCAATTAAAATTGGAGAAATATTTCTAGTCAAATTGCTAAAAAGTAAAGTGCTAGATACAAAGCGTCTAAAATTTGGTTTCGACACGGCATCCACTTTAAGTACCATGAAGGTAGAGGAATTGGTCGTATCTCGAGATAAATATAAAGACATCTTTTAGCAGGTTTCAACAGCAACAAGGAAAAATAACTTAAATTTTAACTTTTTACAAACTTCATGCTCTTTCTTTCATTTCACAATTTTATACTAACACTGCTGTGGCACCCAATTTGAAAATAGTGGTGCTAGACCATGCGGGTAATATTTTTACTTGACACCAGTGACAATATATAATATTGCTATTTTTTGTGCAATTCTAACACTAGTAAAAACCATTTTAAAGTTTTAACTTTTTTTTTCATTTCAAAATTTTTGCAAATTTTATTTATTTTTCACAATTATATATATTAACTTTTCATAAATTTATGCTTAAAAAAGTCTCATTTATTTTTGCCAATTTGACGACTTTTTGTTACCATCGACAAAAAACATCACCAAGAAGGGGAATATACTACATCTATTCCATGGATGTGTATATAAGCCGATCCCCTACTTCACCACTATAAAAAGCCTTAAAAGTTCTCAGCTTATACACAGCAATATAAGGCGTATATAATTTATTTCTAAACAAAAGCTAACTATCAATATATCATTCAAAATGTTAAAATATAAAAAGTCTTATACCTTATAATGGAACTGTTCCTGGGCTCTTGTAACTCCAGCTCTGTTACCTACAACAACTACAGCAGGCATTGGTCCACTAAGGTTTACGCCTGTTCGGCAGACAATTCTGAAATTATAAATCATTACATTATAACTTTTAAAGCTGTTCCTTATTTTAAAAGCTTAATAAAAGGTAATATCTAAAGAAACATATTAAAAGAATGTATATTAAAGATCCTAAAGGATATACAGTAAGAGAAAATATTCATAACCCAAACTAAACAACCATAACTAAATAATAACCCCTTAAGGGCCAGTATATGAAAAAGGAAATGTAGTCATAGGACCAAACACTTTGGCATGTTGCATTTCCTGCAATAAGACCTAATTTTACAAAAATGTTCTTATAAAATCATTTTAATATAAAAGCTTGAATTTTACATGTTTTATTTATAATATACCATTACTTAATATGCATTAATATAAAGACTAAAACATTAATCAAATATATGTAATATACATAAATTATATCTAATATTAAAAAAAAATAATGTGAATTAATATAAACAATCCATCAAGTAGCAATTAAAAATTCAAACAGATTATTCTATTTCAAATTACATATATGCAATACTGTGTCGTTTTCTTTAACTCTAGCCTCAGCAAACCAAATTGGGGAATTGGCCCCAATTCCTTTATAATTTTAAATAATTTTGGATGACCATTAAACTTTGGGAGGCAGTCAACAATTTGTGCCATCAAGATTGATGCTGATTTTGCACTTTAACTATAATAAATATATAACACCTATTTCGTAAGATTAAATATATTAGAACACTTGTGCAAACTCGTTAGCGTTATCTCTAATATCTGTTAAGGTGTGATAACTTGTGATAGGGGAGATTTTAATATTAATTGAATTCTATTTGTAGCATTAAAGAATTGCTTTAAAATATTATATTTGTAATCTTCACCTAGTACCTTCAACAGATGGTGTGGATGTGTATAAAGAATACATATACAAACATATGGTTACTTATATAGAGAGTTGTGTTATACTAAAAGAAGCTAAATGAACTTTTAAACTTACCTGACAGAAATGCTGTATTCCACAGGTATGCAAGGGATGCCTCCAATCGTTACCTTATCTTGAATTTCTTCTTCACTG
The DNA here is from genome assembly GCA_032207245.1 of Pardosa pseudoannulata. Classification (NCBI taxonomy): domain Eukaryota; kingdom Metazoa; phylum Arthropoda; class Arachnida; order Araneae; family Lycosidae; genus Pardosa; species Pardosa pseudoannulata. Next base: position 112,861,785 of record CM063500.1, on the reverse strand, counting down.
GAACCTAAATTACTACCTTCAATAGTTACCAAAGTACCCCCTTCTAAAGGCCCGCTTAGTGGATGAATCTAGAGAAGAAAAAAAGAAAGTGTTTGATTAAATAAGTATATGAATTTATATGCAATTGATATAAATGAATATCCTTTGAAAATATTACTTAATATTAAATTTTTACTAAACAAAAGATTTTATTCAAAAATTTCAACCTTTCGTTTTTATCTTCAAAAAGCATAAAACTAAAGAAAATTATTTTAATGCATTGAGAAACTTAAGATTCTTAGTTACCATATATTTCCTTGTATAAGCCTAGAATTTTTGGGGCTTTTTATAGACTTAAAGTGGGATCAGCTTATATACGGATCAGTGGAACAAATGCAATATATGTGTTTCTTGGCGACATTTTTTGCCATTGGTGATAAAAAAGTATCCTGATATGGCCATCGGCGTGATGAACAACAAATCGTGATTCATCTGACCAGGCAATTCTCTCCCACTAATCCAAGGACCAATCGCGATGTTCCTGGGCACAGCGTAGGTGCAGTTGGCGATGACACTTGGTCAGCAAAGGCACATGAGTGAGATGTTTGCTGCGTAGCCCCATATCCAACAATGTCGGCTGAACAATGTGCTCCGATACTATTCTACTTGGTCCTGCATTGTACTGGGTTGTCAGATGAGCCAATGTCTGGCTCCGGTTTTGCTTCACCATGCGAGACCTGATGACCTTTTTCTTTGACAGTGTGTGGATGTCCAACACCGTATCGTCTACTGCTGGTTTCACCTTCATTCATCCACTTTGCATAAGTTCTAACAACTGTAGATTGCGTACAACCCACAAGTTGTGCAGTTTCGGAAATACTTGTTTTGAACCTTGGAGCCATTACAATCTGCCCTTTAAATTGCTTAGATCTACAGCCTTTCTCCTCACACACAGAAGTGAGTGAAAGAATGATTCTTCAGACTCTCCAGCAGCAATTAAATACCACTTCCACCTGATCACGTGCCTTCCACGTCATCCAAGCAAGTTCATTGCAAAATGTCATAATGTTTTGGCTCTTGAGTGTATATGTAGCACTGAGATGTCGATGCAATTAAATCTATTTTTTTTTTATATTTTCTGATTTTTAGAAGTTAAATACAATAAATACTATTTTAGTCATTGAACAGTTTACTCATTATTTTCAACAATTATTATTGCTGTTTAATGTTACCATTTTTAATAAACCAGACAGGAGGATCATTTTTCTCAATGACTCATTTGATGTACCTAACCTGAATGGGTAATAATAAAACCAGGAAGTATTTTTATGTTCATTAAGCATCCCATGAATATAGAAGAAGCCTGCATGTTGTGATGTTACATTATTTTAGTATTTTGCTCCATTTGATAATATAATGTAAGAAAATATAAATTTTTAAAACCAACCCAGTCAATATGTGGAGGAGGGCATGATGTAGCAACTGGGTCAACACAGCTTTCACTATAGCTACAAGATGTTCCACACCAAGCACATTGGTACTTCCTTTCCCTTGTCATACACAATGAGCAATCAGCTCGACCTCCATGACTTCCGAGCAAATGGCACTTATACAGAGTAACTACAATAAGAAAAGGAAGATTGTAATATACTAAACAGAATAATATATTGGATATATCAAAACTTAAGACTGCAGTAAGTTTTGTTATTAACCCTTTCATGGGCCATTTATTTCTCACTCCACGTTTCCAAACTTTCAAAACAGAACTGCCAATTTTATTCAATTGATCAAACAATAGATGACAGTGAAAAACCGAAGCAGGAATTAGTCTTCCTGTCATTCTAATAGCAAGACCAATATATTAGAATGGGTTTTGCACTTCGCATAGGTATGTTTTGTAAGATCGTGTAGGTGGGAAGTAATCTTCCCATGGCCCACAAAAGGGTTAAATAACATAATCATTTTCTGCTATTATTAAATAGCAGAAGTAAAAATCAGAAATATTTTAAATTCTATTTGTACAGAAAACAAATTATAATACACCCTCAATTAACAGAATAGAAAATCTTCCATTACAGAAACATCAAATCATTTTATTTATATATAAAATTGGAAGAGTACACCATTTAAAAAGTTAGCACTTATTTAATTCATTTTAAAATTTGAAATTAGACTTATATCATTGCAATAGCATTTAGATTATTGATCAGATATGTCAGATTTATTTCAGCTTTATAAACTAACGTAAAAATGGAAGAATTTTACATTTGTTAGTTTTTGATGAAGATCTAGAATATTTACAATCTAATTAATACTGGAATGCCTGGTTTGGTTTCGAGCACTATGATTTACTGTTTAGCACATGAGTGCTAATGAGACCGAGACCTACTATTTAAAGCTGATTCCAAATGGCTATGAACATCCATGCCATCAGCGTGATTCGAACCCGCTTTCTGGTTCCGAACAGCAGCTCTCTATCATTCGGCCATTGTTCGGCCTAGAATGCCTGGAACCTTTCTAATTGCCATTGCCATATGTATATATATACACACACATGTATGCATATACATATAAACACACTGTACATATATATAATATACATATATATATATATATATATGTATATTTCATTTTATATTCTAGTGCTATATCCAGATTATAAGAAGGTAATAAAGTAATATAATTTATCATAACATATAGTTACTATACATTATCAGAATATATATATGTATAGATATATATAATATATACATAGATAAATACTATTACAATATACATGGTTTGGAATTAAAATGACTTCAACAGGCTTCTAGTGTCAATCCACACCTAGGTAATCCGTAGCCTATTGTATCACATTACTTGTTAAAATATAAAATACAAAATAAGAAATATGAAGTATAAGAGAAAAAAATACCATTTGTTTTATCGATAAATGTATCACCATTCCATAAAACTGTTAGAGATGCTTGAACTTGTCCTATTTCAGCTTCATATGAATACTACAATAAGAATAAAAATATTCAATTAACATAATTCTAATCATTAAAACACTTTTATGGTAAAACTATTCCTTTAATAACTAAAAATCTCAGAAAAACTATAATCTGCTTTTAAATGTTAAATAAATAAAACTGCAAATTACCATGTTTTCAGCACAAATAACAGTATTATCTCTGACTCGGGCAAAAACTTTTTCTTTAGCACCTTCTATTTCAACAACGCACTGAAATCCCTCCTAAAAAAATATTGGGAACATTAATAATTTGTTAAAAAAAAAAAAGAATTCTAAAATTAAGATTTTAGTTTTAAAGTTTTTACCAAGGGTGTTAAGAGATTCTTGACACCTATGGATATTTCTTTGCGAACGCCATTTGGCAAAAGAATTTCATCGTCAATGTTGAAACTAGGGCAATGCTGTCTTCCTTTTATGAGTGAGTTTTGAGGATTCTGTAAGCAGAAAATAAATTAGAAATGAAATATAAATGGTATTGAAGAATACAAACAGAACTGAAATTTAAGTAAAAAAAAAAAAGCATCTTCATATTTTGTTAAGTCAAACAACACTTTAAACATTATATAGCCCGGAAAATTTTCTGCTCTTAGAATTAAAAACCATGAGAAAGGAATATGTCTTGTATATTACAGATTTTAAAATTACTGTAAATAATTATACATTTCTAATTTAAAAAAGATGCAAAATAGTATTTATTGTGATATATTTTAAAACCTTATTTAAACTTTTATAATATGAATTTTAGATTTTCTTAAAATACTCAAATATAAAAAAAAAGATTAAATTGAATTTGTATTCCAATTTCATGCATGTGTAGAGACACATATTCTATTCTCTTTAGACATGCTAAGGAACAGATTATATAGGTTATGTTTTAAACAGTTACATTTGCAAATGTAAATATATATCACATTTCCTCAACTCGAAGTTACCATTTAAGATCAATTTCTTAGAAATTGTATTTAACTTTAGATCTGGTATCAAAAAATAAAACTTGTTAATTTTCATATTGAATTAATTTATGGGTTTGATCTTAAAATAAATTAAATCACACTATGTATGTTAACACATAATATAAACCAATTTTTTTAACAACTTTTGGGAAGATAATTGCAATTATATGAACCATGTTCTAGATTTTGATAGATAAAATTATTGTACATTTTTGAAGCCCAAGTAGACTTTTATGAAGACCAGCACTTAAGTCAATGAAAAATTAAATTTTTGTACATACGAGGCTCATCCAGAAAGTAAGTTTCCCTATTTAAAAGAAAAAAAAAGAACTCCCACTTTCACGGACATATTTATTGGCAACAAGTACAGCAATGTTTCAGCTATATTTCAACATAGCCACCACCAGAACTGAGACACTTGTCGTATTGTGGGATCAACTTTTGTATACCTCTGTCGCAGAACTCTGCCCCCTGTGAATAGAACCAGCCTTCCTGCCCCAGAACACCATGCACATCCTTTCCATACTGACAGCGTCTGTTTGAATTGGGTCCTGACCGAAGATCCACTATGATGCTAATGCATTGACTGCTGCTTGTTTTCCAGGGTAAAGTGTGAAATCCAAGTCTCATTGCCCGTGACGATCCTGTCGAGGAACTCGTCGCCGTGATACTGTAGCAGAACTGTCAGTGCTGCTCCTAAGCATTGAATTTTGTGTTCAGGTGTCAGTTTCGACTCATAGACCTGACAGAGCTGACGGTGAATTTCAATTGCCGCAGTGCTTTGTGCATTCAAGATCACCAACCGAACCTTGCAGGTGGCAGGAGAAGGGTTTCCATTTCGGACCACTATTACTCCACTACTGCCACGAATTGAGGCTTGTCTAGCTGCCATAGGAATAATGTGTCATAGATCTGTTACACACATGCAATTGACACTGGTAGTTACATTTACTTTAAAGGAGAAAACATCGTGGAAACTTACTTTCTGGATGCACCTCGTAATATTTCTAAAAATATTTATCTTAATACTCACACTTTCACCTACAATGACTCTACGAGAACATGTTGTAGCATTACTTGTGCACGTGTTTTCATGAACACACCAACTACATGCCCAAGTACTTGTTACACATGCTTTACACCTGCAATAAATCAATGAATTTAGATTGTAACAAATAAGCCTTGTCAAAATAATAAAAAGAAATCAATGAATAAAAAAATATTAAAGGTTAATAAAAATTACTAACGTTTTGTGGACTTCACAATCATAAAATACAAATGGCCTGTGGATAAAATCAGTTTCGGTTTCACTTGATCTAACAGCAAGATTAACAATAACATGATCTGCAAATTAAAAGAAAAATCATAAGCATTCAATAAATGACAGTTAAATACAAGCAAAAAAAATAATAAATCCTTATATTTATAAAAAGCTTAGAAAAGCAGTTTCCAAACTTTTTGTACCTGCACCCTTCCCCTTTCTTTTCTATAAAAAATTTTTTTTGCCCCCCTCAAATTTTATGACAATCTGATTTCATTCTAAATTCACTTGATATTGTAATTTATTTAATGGGATACAAAATAATATACCATATTATGACTTCAGACACCCCCATTTCATTAGTTTCTTGCCCCTCCCCTGATAGAAAACCACTGGCTTAGAACATTACTCATTTTATGTAACAATGAATATGGGAAAAAAACACTTTAAAGTTAATTAAAAATTTAAGTTAAAGGAAGAAATTCAACAATTTCTATATTTTGAAGCAACAAAATACTATGGCTATTTTTTTTTAATCTTTAAGTTATTAAAGCATTGTTTTACAATAGAAACTTTTTGATGATTTCTTATGTGTTCATAATGTTTCTGACAATAAGTACCTGATTGTTAAAACACGAATAGTAGATATCTAAAATAGATCCCCTTCTAGAATTCTTACAACAAGAAAAAATGTGTGTGTGTTACACACACACACACACATATATATATATATATATATATGCTTATCTTAAATATGCTATTTAAAAATTTAATATTGTTAGTATCATCCCAAGTTTCTTAAAAGTCACTTAATAAAAGTTGGAAACCTTTAAGATTGTTAATATACCTTAACAGATTTAATTTTTTAAATTCAGTTTCTTGGGGAGATGGAGTATAAATTTTTCTAATATAAATCCATAAATAAGAAAAATATAGAATTTATTAAATTTCCCTGTGGACAATATGCATTTTTCTTCAATTATTTTTTAATGTCAAAATGAACACACACACACAAATTTTAACAAAGAATAAAAAATTACAAAAAGTTATTAGATTGAACAAAGTATGAAACATGTCATTTTAAAGGAAATAAAGAAAACATATAACTAAAAGTAAAATTACCATCATTAGGCAATATTGGAGGCCTCGCAGTGACTAACGGTGTCATACAAGCTAAACCACTGTGAGTAACCCTGGCTTGGATTGGAGCACTTTCTCCAAAGACACATAAATAATGAGCACCATAAGGTAGTTGGGGCAACTGATTGATCACTAATTCAACCTAAAGAGGAAAGAGGCAAGATATAAATATAGTGATCATAATATTACTAAAATAAGTTTTTATTTTGCTTGTTTAGAATACTTACTACAGCCATGCTGTTATAAGGCAGTTGATCAGGTCTCACTGCCTGAAAATCTATGCACTGCTTTGTTTCTAAGGAAAGCCACCTTGGTGAACTACGATCACTAAATGACCAAGTGGCATTCTGGCAAGCAGCTTTGATAGTACAACTGCAAAATCAAAATTAAAATTTATAAACACATGATTGATACTGAATATATAGCTATTATAACAGAACCAAAACTAAAAGGATTAAATTACTAAACAAAATATTACAAGTCCAAGTATATATATTGATGTTCAGTATTTCCTTACCGATTCTTCCCTAATTTTAGTTATTATTTCAAAGAAAATTTTTTAAGTAATAAGTCATTTAACTAAACGGAAGTGGAATAAACTAAAACGGAAACCAAGCATTGCTTACTTCCTGCGTTTCTCGTAGAGAAAAATACGGCACTTGCCTCGTAGTAACTCTTGCTTAAAATTGAAAATGTGAAAGTTATAGTACTAATTAGTGCAGTAAAATATTACTTTTATTCGTATTAATATGATTAGGGGGTTCGCGAAATAAAGAAATTTATTTATAATTTGGTAGTTTCGCGTGTATGTGTCTTAAAAGTCCTTTGCGAGTAGTTTTACTTTTTATTCGGTATATATTATGGTTTTGAACGTCTTCATTGTATTTGACGATGTTTTTTATCTTAATTTGTTAACAACACAAACATGGATGGGAACTACTTCGTGACTACTTTGCGCGACACTGACAATATATCTTTGACGATACAGAAAAGGTATAGTCTCATATAGAGCATTTTCGCGCAACGTCACGAACTACTATAATGCCCTTCTCATTCATTTTCATGTTTACGGCAGCCAATAGGCGAACAATACATTGACTTTTTGTTTGAAACAAACGCCAGAATTGTCATAAGTTGAGATGTGTCGGGCTGCGTGAAATCGCCTTATTGGCAAAGCGTCATCGCTGCGGCTCCTCCGCAACCATTTCGCCCATCTGAACCGAGTCTAGGAACGGTTATTTTCCGAGAGATAGGAAATTCTTAAGGCCTCTCCACATTATGGTCCACTGCAAACCATCACCACCGTCTGGATGGAGTATGGCTTATCGTGGTCGATGGCGGCAGACGATAAAATAGCCTTGGCGAACAATGGTATCGGAGGCGGTTTTTCTCCAAAGATCAAAATCAGCCAGATGCTCAGTTACAGTGCGCAGTAGATCCTATGGACGAATCCACTTGCTTGGCTCATTTAGTGGCTCAGCGTGTGGATGCAATCCGTGAACCACCATTCAAGGCCACCATCAGGAAGTGGTGAACAATTGGCCATAGTGTGGAGGCTACATTAAGACGAGTGTTTCCATTTGATGTTTATCAATTAACACTAAATTTACACATGCTACCCGTTCTTTTTTAATGTTATATAAATTGAATTAATGATCAAGAACCTATAATTAGTGGTATTTTAATGACAGGTTCTTAGGAGTGATTAACTGCGAATCGTCTTAACCATTATTTTAGAACAAAAGATTGAATTAAAGATTAAAAATTAACTTTAATAAGTGACGTGTATGTGTGAGTTCTTTCAGGATACTATAATAATAATGGAATATGTTACAAAGAAAGACAACGAACATTTTTTATTCAATGAAAACTTACCGTCTTTCAAGAGAACACCAACCACAATATGGATTTCTAGCTTGAAGACATTTATCACAGGTATTATATTGTTGACAAGCTTCTATTCGAATTTTGCTTATCTAGTAAAAAAAATAAGAATTATAAAGAATTTTGTTACTTAAATTTAACTAGATCAAAAGAGATTAATTAATGTAGATTCAAAAACAAAGTAATAAAAAGCAAATCACAGAAATATGTCATATTTCCGCAAGAAAAAATTCTTAATTTAACTCAGTTATTTCAAATGAATAAATATACCGTATTCACCTTTCCTAGAGGCTGATTTAAACTAGGATTTAAAATTTGATAATTTTAAATAGCTCACATTTTAATAACGGGCTTATTTATGTATATAAAATACAAATTGAGAAGGATTCCTCTTCAATAACTTTAGTGAAAGAAATGACCTGGATTTTAGAGTGAGCTTTTTCACAATAATAAATATGCTGAAAAGGTTAATAAGTGAATAAAATAAGATTCTTTTTTAAATCAGCCAAATCTAAATCTTAAAAATTACTAAAAATCAAGAGGGATTCCTGCAAAGATTGAGAGTAAAATATTTGAAATAAGCTAGAATTATGGGAATAATCACGTATTTAAATAAGCAGCGAGATTATGAAATTTTATAAAATTATATTTAAGAAGTATTTTTCACTTTTCATACACATACATATAAAAATTCTAATCAAACAACTTGGCAATTGTTCATTTGCAAACGCAGACGAGAAACAATTTCCCCATGGAAAGGGTGCTAAAATAGGCTCGATCAGAAACCTAATATGGTGGATCTTGCTTATTTAAACTCAGCATTTACATACTGCAAATTTATTAAAGTTATAGCTTTTAATTTAATCAGACGCAAAACAAATTCGGTGTAATTACCTTGTACGGCGAGGCAGCATATATAAATTGTTGTGTGGGGTCTAAAGAGAGGTCACCAAGAATTGGATTTCCAGCATCAACAACTACTTCCTCAAATTCTTCAGCTTTTGTGCTCCGTGTTAGAAGTAGCTGTAAATAATATTAGCATTAAAGTCATGTTGCAATTCAAAGATGCAGTATTTGAGAATACATTTTTGAAATCCCAATATCCTGAGGATATTTACAAGATCAAATTTCATTAACGAGACTACAGCTGACTATCTACGAAATTAATCCAGTAAAAGATGTCACTAGTCACTGTTTCACAGTTGTTAATTTCAAAGAATAAGTCTAAATTCTCAAGTAAGAACAAGATTCGCCCATGAATTTACTTTTACAGCAGGCACATCAACTGAAATAGTACGAATAGCTTTATTTATTATTAAGTATCACTTTAGAGTACTATGTTTACGTAAGATCGGTGCCCGATTAAATAAGATATGAAGGCCCTTAAGCAATCGAAATCTCTGGGCCCTGTAACCTAATAATTTTACAATATGATTTTATTGCACAACAGGTTTAGGAATGTAATTTTATTTCACAAAAAAATAAGAAATTAATAGAAAATATTAATAGAAAAAATTTTGAAAATCATTATAGGAGTAAAATGATAAAACACTCGTATTTACGTCATTATAATAAAAATGTTAATGTAGAAAAACTAGATTATATTACAACAAATAACAAATATAATACATGTGTAAATATTTCATACTTATTGTAAATTGTACCCCGATATTGTTTAGTTTTTTTGTAGGAATAGGTTCCTGTATTCAGTAAGATTTGTTAATACTGCAATCAAATATGTCTTTGTTGTAATCAAAATTTCTTCATTTAAGGATTTGTGTGCGTGTGTATGTATATAAGTTTAATGTTGCGCAGCCCATAAAAAGCGTGGGTCCCATAGATAATTGCTTACTCCGCCTAATGGGTAATCCGGCAGTGCATAAGGTAGTAGATCTTAGATAAGTAGATCTTTATGGTAAGATAGTAGATCTTACCACAAAAATTTGTAATTTTAAAAATGTCTGAATTTCATATTTGCTTTACAAGTAGGAAATTAACGTATTATTTACACTAATGTAGCTCAAAATAAGTTAGATTTAAGATATTTATCAGTATACGTTTAGTAAAAATCATTCCGGCGTTAATGGGTTAATTGGAGTCGTTTTCAGCTTTTCAATCCGTGGATTAGAACAACACAAATCACGGTAACTGCTGTTGTTTCTAATACCATTTGGACAAACCAAACACGATTTCAGCCATAAGCTACTCGTAGTAAGGCAAAAGGGTAGGCCTTTCTTTTAACAAGCACCGCTAGGGTGAAATAACGACTTAGTTTAAGTGGGTCCTCATAATTTAGAAGCAGGGACCAAACAGAAGACCCATAGGTTTAGCCTTCCATCCCCCAGAGGTATGGTAACCCATGGCACCAACCAATGGTGGGAGGCAATTCTCCGTTTAAATAGTGATTAATCGCGGTTAGCCGTTAAACGACTTTCGTGAGACTGGCCCTAAGGCATTCAAGTGAATTACATGATGCGTGTAATCACCTTGTTCACAAACTCGGCTTTAAAATTATCATATTGTGGTAATTTTAAAGCCGAGGGCTCAATTTTTCAAACGCTTCAAAATAAATTGTGATAGTGTACGTATTCCTGCCGAAAAGCTTGTTTTAGATAATCTCATTATTAAAATTGACATATTATGAAGTTAAGGGAAGCTTACTTTTTTCAACTGTCCTTCCTCGGTGCCAACGAATGCAACTGTATGTTGTCCAGTAGTTGCCATAGTCACACTTGTTAGAGTGGTATTGGTGAAAGTGATGGCAGCAATTGCTGCAATCGGCACGGATCCATTTAGCTTCACTGTTTGGTTGCAGAAATTGAGTATGTTTCCAGATTTCTGTGAAAACAAGAGAAAGAGTTAGAAATGTTTAATGATATTCACATGATAAATCGAATTACATATTAATAACCAAAAGGGGGGATATGACAGTCTTCTTTCTTTAACCATCTAAATTCGAATTAGTGTCTATCTAAACGTAAACCACAATTAAAAAAAAAAAATCAGTATACTTGTATTTTCGAAACTTATGAGAGAATCTCTTTTATGTAAATATGTTACCCAATGCCATATGCTACAATCAAAAGAACACAGACAGAGAACAACATATAGATTCTTTAACAATTATACTATGCTAGTAAAACAAAGAATATAATTATGTATTATCATCGAATAATTTAGGAAATACAACCCAATTACTGTAACATGTCTTTCTATTTGGAAGAACTATTGGTTAAAAAGGTGCAAGTAACAGCAGGTGAATCTCAAGAGGCAAAATGGCGAAATTTTCGACATATTTCACGAAGGCTTATCCGTTACACTACTTTACATTTTAAATGTGATCTTGCTGAAAATAATTATGGAACTTTTTATAAATAATCGATTTCGACTTAAGTTTGAACACAGTATATTCATAAAGAAAAGTCTCTTAAAAGTAACTAATCATACCCAAGTCTTTTACCCATTCATTCACAATGCACATTTATAGGCTGTCAGGGAAGACAGGTTAATGTTGCATAAATTTACCAATATTCTTAAATTTATGAGTAAATTTGAACACAGTATATTCATAAAGAAAAGTCTCTTAAAAGTAACTAATCATACCCAAGTCTTTTACCCATTCATTCACAATGCACATTTATAGGCTGTCAGGGAAGACAGGTTAATGTTGCATAAATTTACCAATATTCTTAAATTTATATGCAAATAAACTGAACAATAGTGTAAAATTACAAAAAAAAATTATAAAACAAAAAAACTGTATGGATTTAGTACAGTATTTATAACAGGATATTATAAGAATTCAAATACAGCAAAAAATATCTCGTCTGCATAGTTCATCTTTTAGAACATGAAAACAAAGAAAACCAAAATTTTATGCAGCATAGAACAAAGTTTTCAGAATAGAAATTTTATGAAGCGTAAAACCCATTTCCAGCGCTTCCGAATTTAATGTTTTATAGGAGAATAATATCATGGTCTGTTCTACACCATGGAAGCAAACATCATCACGTCATGCATGTTTGGTGCTTGGAGAAAAGTTTTACAGTACAGTAATAGATCATATTTTAATAAAGACAATATATTTTTCCTCTATACATTCTAGAAAAAGCTGGAAGATTGATAGATTGTTCATCTGCTAGAGAAGAAGAGGTAGACACCAATATAATTTAAAAAAATTAAATTATAAGGTCTGTTAACAGCGTTCTTTGAAGTCACTTTCCATGTAATAATTGCTACCATGTTTCGACGTCTATCTTAAAGCATACTATCAGTTTCCTAAACATAAAAAATTATGGATTTTTATCCTTTTTAAACTCATTTTTAGTCTTCTTATTACGCTTTTTAAACATACTTTTCAATTCCTATTGTCTACTTCCACGTCAGCTTCTTTACTTTGTATAGTTCCTCTCGAGAGTATGTCTTTCTTCTATTACGTTACCGTTAATGAGTTCCAACCATTTTAAATTATAACGCTCTTAAGTCTTAACCCCTACTTTTAAACCCCCCCCACACACACATATATACACATACATATGAACGAGTCGATCTGTATAACAATCTCTAAACTAGCCATTAAAATAAAATAACTAAAAATTCAAGTAAAATACAAAACATTGAGGCTATCCTATCTTCCAATGATCTATATTTACATTAAAATTTAAAACGTCTTGTCAAGAAATTGTTAAAATTTTATTATTTTTATTATTATTGAAACGAGTAGCAATAATTCAAATTAGTCAAAATAATTTTCAGTGTGTTAAGCCTAAAAAGCAGCTTATGATACCAATTGCACCAGAACGATAACGATGGATAGAGTGATATAGTTCGATATAATTTCCTATAGACGCAGACGTTCTTTGTAAAAAATTACATGAAAGATATATTTGTTTGAAATCTCTATCCCGACAAAGAATTTTTGAAACAACTCTGACTTTGTGCTCTGACATCTTAAAAATACATCTTTTATTGTAAAATTCTAACATATAATAAATAATATAGTTGACAGACTGGTACATTGCCATATATAACGTGATAAAGCAATATTAATAAAACAAGAACTTCATAAAGTTAATATTATTTATTTCACTTTTATCGAATATATTCCCGTCTGACAAGAGAAATTTCAAAGTTGTACGTGCGACAGTTCTATGAAATTAGGTCGAAAAGAATAGAAGGAAATTTTACATTTGAATTTCGTGAAATATTTGAAATCTTCTTATCAAGTATATTGTTATATAATTGGTTTTTGAAAACACTTATACAATAGCAAAAATTGCAAGATAGTATGTATATGAACTTTAATTATTCGAGGAATTGTAGCAACAGTTTTGAATAATTTCCTATTGAATCATTAATAGTTAACAAACTAATGAATAATTAAACTTCTGAAAATAAATATTTGACTTAAAAGGCTTCTCTTTAAAAATTGTTCTCATGTTTATTGCAGTTGAAGCTATATTAATATCTCTTTTAACAATGCTATCGTGGGTTTAGTCAAATTATTTTTTTTACCCACCTTCTACTGTAAACATTAATTCAACTTAAAGGTGTGGAAGGAAACAATTACGTAAGTTCAAATTTACGTTTTAATAATTAATTTTCTAAACAGATTGGAAAATGAACTTCAGAGACGTGGGTGTGAAGAAGATATTGAGAATAAAATAAACTTTATGCAAAGGACAACAGGGCATTGTTTTAAATAGGTTATATATATTTAAAAAAAACTACTGTCTTGGAAAGAAGGGGAAAAAACAAAACATATCAATTAGAGATTTCTCTTGAAAGAATTACTTGTGCAAAAACTTCTAAAGTTCTAAGATCCTTATGTACCGATTTTTTGTTGAAATTTGGCTTCATCGATCTTATGCTTGAATAGAAAAAGATACATCTCTTCTTTAATTCCAACTAGCTGGTTTTTATAGGCTATATTGTCCTTGCTTAATTACCATCTCAATATGAGTCATAACATTGGTTTTAAATAACAAGATGTTACATTCTATCCATGTACACTAACGCCGAGCTAATTGTTCCTTTTTTTTATATTCCACTAGGCGAATTGCAAATCATACAAGATCTCTGGTTTAAGGGTATTATAATGCATAACATGTCATTATCCCAAATTTAATCACTGTTAATTTGACTAATCGCTGTTAGTATGTTAGTTTTCGTTTGATTTACTTGTTCATATTTTCGGTTTTTTTTGCCTGAAAGCATCGGCAAACTTAATGTATTAATAACATGACTTGGTTAGGTATCCTGTTTAACGCTAAATCTTGTACTTGGAGTGCTACCATATTGCAGTCGACGTGTTATTACGTTATGACGTGTATGTCACAGGTGACATATACGTCATAATGATGTTAGAAGTCATCATTACGAAGCTACAGAAAGGAAAATTTATGGTACCAAATTCCTATCTCTCGCGACTTTTGAAGTCATTATGATGCGGAAGTCACCTGTCTTATATATCGACTGCAATATGGTAGCATCCATAGTATATCTATAACCCCCATTTTAACATAAATTGAAATGAATGTTATATCATAAAAAACAACCTCCATGATTTTTTCCCTTGATATTGGGTGCTACCCTACTGCAATTGAGATAGTCACAGACGATATTCACATCATAACAACATCAGAAATCGTCATTATGATGTAACCGAGAGGGGATTTTATGGCACCAAATTCCCATCGCTGGCGACTTGTGACGTCATTATGACGCAAAACTCGACTGTGACAAGTCGACCACAATATGGTAGCTATGTAAGTTTTTTCTGACATTTAAACTACGTAATACGTGTTTTGAATCTGGTTATAGAAACGAATATAAATGACAAAATAATAAAATTGAGGAGCTATCGATGAAATATCGATAGATACCGTGTTTACTTAAATCACTTAATACCTGCCATCTATCGGCTACCGATAAGATTAATTCCTGTAAAAGGGGGATATCAATCGACAATATAGGATAACATTTTAATAACAGCAGCACTTAATTCCCATGACCAAAGAAATGCACAAAATTTAGTGAATCTACGACAAACCTTATAGATTCGTATGAACATATATATATATATATATATATATATATATATATATATATTATATATATACATATATATATACATATATATATATATATATATACATATATATACACATATACATATATATATATATATATTATATATATATATATATATATATATATATATATATATATATATATATATATATACATACGTACGTATAATATTTTAAATAAATTCTGTTCTTAAAATATATAGAACACATCCTAATATTTTGTGAACTCGTTTTGTAAATTCCCAATGATTTGTATATTTGCTTATGCTTCTTTCTTTTAAACTAACTTCCGCTAAATTTAGAAATGCAATTCTTATAGAAAAGCAAAGCTTATAGAACGCTACTGAATCCCGAAATAGCTTATAATAGTTTATAGAAATTAACAACCATCTCACACCAAAATAACAAAGTTCTCTTTTGTTCAACTTTCCTTTTCAAATGTTCATTTCTTTCAAATAACATTCGAAAAATCTTATTCAGAACTCTTGTGAACGGGAAATTCAAGGCTCCGATTTGAATGCCAGACTTATTTTTAGATGCATTATTAAATTTTGTAAGCTCAAGCACGAGTTTCCCATAACCTCGACGCATTCTCTATTCTGCAGGTAAGAACTGTTCACCGGCCTGAATACTAATGGTTAAACCACTGGATAATATTTATAATTAAATTATTTGGCGTAAAAGTATCAGCATTGTTAACGTATTTTACGAACAGCTAGCTGAAATATAAGTAGTTGCTTTAAGTTGAGGAAAGAGGCTTCATTTACGGCTAAAGGTAGATTTTTTTTTCTTTTGAAATCTGAGACGAACTTTGATCTTTCAACTAGTTTTGGTTCAAGGTGAATATTGTAAAATTTTACCAATCTCAAATAGTACTGTAGATCTGTATTTCATATCCAGAAAGAAATGAACGGGCACCCTTCTTTATATATCTAACTTTTACAAATAACTAAGACGTATTTACTTTCTTATACTTGCATACTAATCATAGAACACTCATACAAATAAAAATGTTCTGTAACATTAATATCATAATCAGGAAACTGAAATACATAGCATGCACAATAAGGCAATTTGTCGCAACGTCACGAACTACTATAATGCCATTCTCATTCGTTTTCATGTTTACAACAGCCAATAGACAACCAATAAACTGCCCTTCCGTTTGAAACTAAAGCCAGAATTGTCATAATTTGAGAATTTGCCCTACTGCGTTAATTCGCCTTTTGGACAGCTACCATATTATAGTCGACATACGTCACTAGGGACATCTACGTCACAATGACGCCAGAAATCGCCAAACATGGGAAGTTGGTACCATAAATTTCCCGCTCTGACATCATTATGACGCAAAAGTCACCAGTGACATATGTCGACTGTAATATGGTAGCACCCATACTTATTTTCATATCTAATTTATTACAGGGCTTCCAACAAAACTTGATAATTTAGGATTTTTCCTGACCAAATAACACACAAGATAAGCTCAAATGTAATTAAATTGAAAAGTGGTAGTAGTTATTATCAGTATTAGCGAAGTTATTTATTTAAAAGCATTATTAACTTAAAAGTAAGATATTCTAATAGCTTTTTAGATTTATTCTTATTAAATGAACATAAAATAAATTAACAGCAAGCAGCTTAAAAATATATAAATAAATCCAGTAAACTGTAGCACAATAAATCGTTATGGAAACTAAAAAAAGAAATTCTACAATATACATTATGCATCAAAACACTCATGTAGAGACCCCATGTAGTGAGAAATATAGCAACAATCTTCAGGAAATGATTCCCAAATTTGACCTAAATTATTTTGTTTATTTTATTTTGTGCTTTTACCTGACTTTTAAAAAATATTTATGATTTTCCCTGACTTTTGATAAATATTCTATATTTGAATGAAATGGTCACAAATCCCTAATAAAAGAAATTCAAAACATTTCGTTGAAAGCAAAGAAAAGATTCACTTACAAGTTGTGCTTCCTTCGTATTTTCGAATAAAACTTACGTTAGAGTAACGAAAGATTTTACATAATGAATATTTCGTATAACTGAATATTCGTATAAGTAAAAGAAAAAAGGAAGAAATCACAGGAACTGAATTTTATTACAGTAAAAAAAAACTTTCTCATGATCATGCTTAGAATCAAATTTTTAATATT
The DNA here is from genome assembly GCA_032207245.1 of Pardosa pseudoannulata. NCBI lineage: Eukaryota > Metazoa > Arthropoda > Arachnida > Araneae > Lycosidae > Pardosa > Pardosa pseudoannulata. Next base: position 112,844,299 of record CM063500.1, on the reverse strand, counting down.
ACAAAAGACTAAAAAATTTGTTTAATTACTTTTTATTTACTTCACTTTTATTAAAATTATCTTACTTTTAAAATTACCTCAGTTAAATTACATTAATTAAATTATTTTACTTTTAAAATTATTATAGAAAGTTTTGTTTAATACGATCCTTCAGGAATATTTAATCTATATGTATCTCGAGATAATATTAAACATAAAATATATTTAGCTAACATTTAAAGTATATAGATTATTTCATCGTGTATATTTCTTTAAAATAAAATAATACAGTATTTGGATTTCCATTGTTTACAACTTCGAAACATCCAATAATTCAGAAAACTAGCTCAGTAGCAAAATTCCAGTGATCTTTGAGTTTCGTCAATAGATGGCGTTACTGCCGCATAAATAAAATACATGGTTCAATAAACCTGCATTCTAATCATCGAGTGAAAACAATGCGTTAAAATCACATGTACGAGTAGATTGAGCTTAAAATCAACAAGCAGAATTGGAAATGCATATTTAATGAAGGATGCAATAACTCGTTATATAATATTACATAAGTAAAAAGAAGTGTAATGTTTACAAACATATTTCATAACTGTGTATCCAAACCAAATACACAAAAATTAAAATGGACACTCAACTTATAAAGGAATATTATGACAATTTAATACCCATAAAATATTTTTAATTTTTAAGGAATAAAATGCAGAAACTTTAAATTCTTATACATTTTACGTAGAAAGAAAATGCATTAAATTTTTTTGGAAAACTGTAAACAGGCTTAATTATAGGTGCTATTTTTACGAATGCGTATTGTGAATACAATATTACAAATATTAATATGTATGTACGTTTACATTTATTCGAATCTGTTAGTTCCATGCTGCATAGAAATTGATAACAAGATGTGTATTTTCCCTTAGTAAGTAGAGCACAAAATTATTTTACTTACAAGTTAATAAAGATTTAGAAAAATGATTATAGAAAAAACTTTTTATTTCTCAGAGTGCAATAAAATTTGTTTTTATTTAATTAAGACAGACAGTCAAGACAACGTTTTATAATAATGTATGGTTAATGGCATTTAGTAGGAAACAAATCTATATATATATAAATGAATTTCTGTCTGTACTCGATAGACTCAAAAACCATGTATCCAATCGCCGTGAAAATTTGGGAAATTATTAGGTACATCCCCGGGAAGGTTTTTTGTAAAATTTTAACGTTCGAAATCCATTCCTTCCCCCCTTTTTCGAGCGTTTCATGTCATTATTCCAAGCATTATTTTTCCCGGTTAAACGCAAACGATTAATTTTTTTAATTTATCGCATCATAACTAAGTGAAAAAAACAATATTTCTAGCAATGTGACGTCATCCCAAGTAACTGTTTTAAACGCAGTTTTCCTCAGTCAAAAGGAGGAGATTAAGATTTTCAATTTATCATTTAATAAATAGGTGAAAACGATATTTTTCTATCATTACGACGTCATTCCTTTAAATATCACATTTATTCATTGCTTATTTTATATAAACATCGTCTGCGTAGTATCCATTCGATTGGACCTGGGAATTGAGATATAAAGTGATTAACTTTCATTTCAATGTGACTCAAATTATACCATTTTTATATGAGAACTAATTTTAAATTTAATTCTTGGTTGATTTTGATGTTACAATGAAATGTTTATCAACAATATTCTAACAACAAAATGTACAAATTTCATTGACTCTCATGGGCAAATAAAAACCTATCATTTTATATAGTTATCTTTATATTCATTTGGTTGTCAATATGAATGTGTGTTTCTGTTTCATACAAAACCATGTGGTTTGTTATAAATTTCCTTAATTTTGGACAACATTTATTAATACCAACAAAATTAGCAGTGTTGCTGTCAAAACATCTGCTTCCTATTCTACCACTTAATATGTCAAGATCTATTAACGTTGCTAATCAACGTACAGTAGTATAAAAACTGAATATTGTTATAATATGCTTATAATAGAAATATATAAATATACCAATGACTCGAACTGAATTGTGAAGAATTTAGAGAGTTATGCACGAAAAAAAATCTTTGTTTAAAAGTCATATATTAAGTTCACTGTGGCGAAGTACGGGCACACTTACTAGTATATACATAAAAATACATAATTGCATTTAAAGTTTCAGCTTCAACTAAAAGTGAGAACAAAAAAAAAGGGGGGTAAAATTAATCACTTGGAAAAATAATGGGGAATCATTAAGCTGTATGTGAAGAATTTAATAAATACTAAAAAGCAATTAGCAACGGAATATTTGAAAATTATCTTATAAATTCATATTTAAGCTGTAGAAAATAAATGTAGAAATATAGCAATTGAAATAACAAACAAAAAAAATCAAAACAACAAAGTTCTAGGAAATGAACGATAAATTTAATAACAATTCTTTAGAAGATTCCGAGACAGAAAACGAAAATGGCGCAAGACTCAAAAACAAAACATCAAGAAACGTTTAAAGTACGTGATGAAAAATTAAACAGCAATATTATAAATTTTTCTACGAAGTCCAAGGCAATAAATATAATAATGGAGAAGAAAAAACAAGAAAACGACAGAATTTTCATTTAGTTGGTATTTGCTTGTTACTATACAGTGTGTATAAACGTCTAAAATGTGTCGTAGATTTATTTATTTTACATTTGTCAAAGGCACAAATGAATACAAAGGAAAATGTTTAATACCTTCGAGCTGTCTGCTAATTTCGAAATAAGCGAAATTGAAATTAGGAAGATAAATTTAAAAGAAATTTTAGTTTGAACAAATTTAACTTGTATTACTCGAGCGGCACAAAATAATCTTCAGCGAAATATTTTAATTAGGGAGCATGTGAATTCCTAAGAAGCTAGGGAAAAAAAAAGTTGTTCATGTTTCTAATATATGTCGTAAAATCCTTTAGAATAATTTTAAATTAAAGGTTGTTTTTTTATTTAAAAAAAAAAAAGGTGGAAAAGAGAAGTAATAAACACTTTTGACTATATTCTCTCTAATAAATACCTTTAAGTAGTTCCCTTGATTATATAAATTCACTGCTACACGTCGCTGATGCAGTTTCAGGAATAAATCACAGAATTAGACAAATGTTGAAATTTACATTTAATTTTTCCTCTGCTGGACTCCATGTTTTTTAATTTTGTACTCGTGTAATAGAAGTTCACTGAAGTTTATTTGGGAAAATAGGGAAATTTTTATTGAAGCGTATTGCAATCTATGATGGGTGTAGGATATATAAGTTTATATATATATGATACGCCTATGACAATTCAAAGAACCGATGATGTCTTGACAATGTCTTTATTCAGGATTATTACACAGTTTTGACATCCAACCACCAAACATGGCGTCGGTTATTAGGCGGGAAAATTTCTTACGTGTCAAATGCTTTTATATAGAGTTATTAGTGATTCATGCGCCTGCATTAAAGAGTGCGCTATGTTTACTGACTTTAAACCCCTAAATTATTAATTTTATGTTTTCAAACCTGACATATATATATATATATATATATATATATATATATATATATATATATATATCATGGTGCAGAGTTAAGGCGAATGGAAAAGTCTTTCTTGATAATAATAAGTTTATTAAATCATAGTTCTATTTGAAAGCAACTAGCGCCATTTTCATTTTTTTGTCGAAGACATGCGTAGAGTGTGTTCACAGTTCCATGTCCACACGACATTTGACTGTCATCTGTTTGCAAGCTCATCAAATTGTTCCAAAAAGCTTCTGCCTTTGGATGATCCCAAAAGTTTACGCGAGCTTGGGTTTTTTTCATTTATTTCATTATTATAAAAGAGTTCCCTTGTTAAGATCGCTTTTAACTGACGTAATTTCCAACTACCCCTTTTTTAGACCTGACATATATATATATATATATATATATATATATATATATATATGTGTGTGTGTGTGTATGCATATATATATATATATATATATATACATATATATACATATATATACATAAATATTTGCATATATATATATATATATATATATATATACATTATATATATTTACAATCAAACTTGCGGACAACCCAAATTTTACTACTAGAAATCAGTTTTACAGCAAGTTTCACCTAGATACTATTAGTATATTACTACATACTAATTATTTTCAATTTATTGAAATAAGAATAATAATTAAAATTAGGCATTTATTCTAAAGGTGATAAAACCCGTACCTTTACTGTACCTTTACGAAAAGTTTACCATGGAAAAGGGGGGGGGGTCTTACTACTTATAATATCTACTGCCTACTGCTTAAACTGATTCCGAAAGGCTACGAACACCCATGCCAACAGTGGGATTTTGAATCCACAAGGTCCTGTTCCGAAGAGCAACACCCTATTTTTTTAGCTATCGTGACATGGGTATTCAATGTAAATTTATCCTTTCATATAATTAAAAGAAATTATTGAAGTCCATTAGAGGCAATTTTTCGTTGGTATTGGATGAGGTTGGACTGACTTTCGGTACTGTGGATTCAAATCCATACTACCGAAAGTGGGATTGCAGTAGGATTCGAACCCCCGAATTCTGGAACAAAAAGAGAAGCGTCTTAGCTATCCGATCACCGTTTGGTTATGATTTTAAGAAGATACACATGAAAACCAAAATTTAATATACATACGATTTTTATTTAAACTAGAACACTATACAAAAAATGTCGGATAAATATAGTGAATTATTGTACATTAGGTATAAATACAATTTGTAAATGTAATTATAATTTTTAATAGTTGTTTATCGAAATACCACAAGTTATTTATTAATTCCCAAATTCAGGAAATCATTGATTAATAAATAAATGTCTAACTTTCCCTATATTAAAAAATAAATAAATAGCAAAATACGACTTACATCAGTTTAATTCGAAATAACAGCAAAAGAATTCCTCTTTCCTAGGAAAAGTATTTTAATTTTTCGTCATATGCAACAGTTTCTTCCGTAGCTTCTAATTTAACATAAAAAAATAATCAAGCAGAAAAGTAAAAAAAAAAGACTTGTACTCGCGTAAAACAACCGTATGTAAATTGATACCTTAGCACTTGATGGCTTCGAAAATTTTACTTTTCACCATAAAACAGGATTTTATAAACCAGAAACATTAGCGCAGTCCCGCACAAAAAGCGCCACGTAAAAGAATGTTTAAAAATTAAGCGCGCCAAACCACGACGCGAACGTTAGTTTTTTAAAATCAAAACTCAAAATATTCCAAGAAAGACGAGCGCCAACGTAAAAAGTATTTTAAAAAAAACTGTAGGAAACAGCTGTAAAGCATATTTTGGCTGAATCTCTCCTAAATAAAACAAAAAAAATTTAAAATAACGAAACAAATTTGGAGATCTTGTATTATAATACACGTTTACCAAGAACAAATTTTCTAGTCTTTTACTTTTAACATGGAGGCAGTTTATGCTTTGGAAAATTCCTGCCACAATTTTTTTTTAAATATTTGTTCCCTTTTCCCTTTTCTCATATGAGGGGAAAAGCAGAAGAAAAGTAATGTACTGGAAATTGTAGAACTATTACTTATTAAAGCAAAGCAGCTTTCTCGTTTTCAAAGAATCACGTTCTGGAGGGAGCAATTTTTCGTGATAAGAAAAGGAAGGTAATTTTGCCTACAATTCTGCAAAAGTTATAAGCACGGTGCACGCTTTGCAGTAAAAGTGGATGCATTTTCAAATACGTTTAGTCGGGCAATTAGAATTTAAGGTTTCCTATGATTTTGTATTATAAAGTACATTACATTATTCAAACAGTCTACAACAATTCTTTGCTCATGTTTCTTGCTGCGATGAATATTATTAAAAATAACAATTTGCACTTAACACTAAATCCACCGACATTTTATGTATACCTATTTTTACTGATGGCGAGATACAATTCTTCTCTCCTGTTTTTTGCTGCGAAGAATATTGTTAAAAATAACAACTATCACTTAACACTAAATCCACCGACATTTTATGTATACCTATTTTTACTGATGCCGAGATACAATTCTTCTCTCCTGTTTTTTACTGCAATGAATATTGTTAAAAATAACAACTTGAGCTTAACACTAAATCCACCGACCTATATATATACCTATTTTTACTGATGGCGGTCAAACAACCTCTTATCGTTCAAATAAACTTTAAATTGTTTTACAGTTGATTATCTATAATACATAATTTAGCATAGGCATTAAAAAATGTACTACTATGTACCCAAAAACATTTATTTTTTTCGGGCTTTAGGAATATACATTTTTAGATCACGTTGCAAAAATTTGTAATGCCGCATCCAGAGCCAATATTCGAATTGGAATGATCGTTATTTTGCCTCGTGGTTTAACCCTTTAAAGCTCCCGATTAAAAATTCTTTTGAATATAATGGAATCAAGTAATAAATGTTCCCTATAAACCTTATAAATATGAAATACATGAAAAAATTTCGGCATTCCTTCGAATGGATTTTTTTTTTCTTTTTTTTGGGGGGGGAGTAGTTAACACTTAACCATCCATTAACTTAAACCATCCATTTGCACCGCGTGAAAAGAATACTTTCTTAAGAATTTTAACTACATTGGGAAAAACAAAGAATAATTATCGTTAAAATGATACAATAAATAGATAAACAATTTATAAGTGCTGTTTTGGGTAAGCAGTTTTATTTAAGGTAAAAGGTAAGAAAAATCGAATTCCTGATTTTTCTCACGTAAAGCAAGTTTAAAAAATACATATTTCGAAAAGAAAAATCAATTAAATGTAATACTACTATATATTGATGGTTTAAAGTGTCAAATATTTAGAAAATTGGAAAAGATTATTCATATATCTCTAAAAGAGAAGAATTTTTTAAATAATAAATATAAAATAATAAATATAAAAAAATTACATCGTTGAGAGCTAAAATATTTTTTTATCGTTATTCGAACTGCTCAGAGCTCGTGTAAGAACCGTTAGCGGGCGCTAAGGAACATGCAGTCATAGGGTTGGGAGCAGTAAGATAATATTGTACAGAATAATCTTACTACAGTTTTGTAAATTCGTCTTGTACTCAGGGCCTGATTAAAGCACGGACCGACTGGACCTAGGCCTTCTGCCCCCTAATTTTAGGGCCCCCCTAAAATTTGGTACCTAATTATTAAATTTTAAATAATTTAATTAACAAAATTTGAAAATGTTTTACAACTGCTATTTGATTAAGAATTTTATAATTTTATTATTTTTTTCTCTTATTAAATTTGTTTTAAAATCTACGAATAGCTATTATTTGTTAATCTTACCTATGCTATTTTATTTTTCATATAAAAACTTAATTGCAAGTGTTGCAGTTTACATCCTTGAGGATATACAAATATTGGCCATTCGACTCTACTAGAAATTTTCGTTTGTATCCTCTTTTATAAACTTTTTCCCTTGAAAGGAGGGTAGATGGGGGGGCGAAAGACTACCAGCCCCTGGGCACAACTTTGCCTTTATCGGGCCCTGCTTGTACAGTGAGTTATACGATTTTCATTTATATGTCATTTACTTATACGACGTTTAATCACAGTCCCCGTGAATTCGTGACTATTGTAATGATAAATTCTTCAAGTTCTACGGCGGAAAGGACTTAAGGCAAACTTGCAGTCGATAAAATCGGTTGGAAAATCAGAAATTATTTATTTTTTACAAATGTCAAAATATTAATGAAATAACATTTAGCGCAGTCATAGACCAGCAGCACGTCTGTCGAAGATAAAGAATTTTTAATCAAACGCCTACTCTACATGCCCATAAGTGGTATAATTAGTACTTAAGATATGCAATTAAGACACTCCCCTTTCCCGTAATAACAGGAGCAAGTGAACTTTTAAACGGTAACTACTGGCTAATGCAACTGTAAGTTACGTTGTGACGCAAAATTACGAAGTCATCCATCAACATCAATGTTTCATGACACGTGTCATTTGTTCTGTCACAACTTTCAATTTTAAGGTTACCGAATTATAATGAATTATAACTATTTTTCTAATTACATCTATTGATAGAAATCTGTTGTTTTATTTTCTCCTGTCAGTTGTTTTACTTTCTTCTGAATCCTGCTGGCATGAATGTTCTTGGCCGTTCGGAATCGGCTTTAATTAGTTGGTCTCTGTCTCATTATCCCTCGTGCAGAAAAACACTAGATTGTAGTTCTAAACCTAGGCAGGATTTGGTAATAAATTGATTGTGGAGGTTAGTACATAGGCTGCGGTCTGCATTCCATTATTAATGAAATCTTCAGCGAAAAGATATGAAAATTATAATTTTGCTAACAAAAACAATATTTACAGCATGTAAGGATCGAATAAGACACATTTAGAATAAAAGCATTCTTATTTTAACAATTCGAGACCAGAAACTTTGATATTACGTAAATAATTTTCATTTATATTTGGCCAAAATAACAGATTAGGTACATAAATGATAATTTTAAACTTAATCATTGATTATTTTTTATTGCAATGAAAATTTTATCACCGTTATTAACAACAAATTCTGTCTACCTCCAGGGTGTAGTGGAAAGGATAGTTTCATTTCTTTACTTCCATTGATTATTGGGGCAAAAACATTGGGAAGAACTTAACAATAATTTCGACGTAGCTAAGAAAACTTTGAATTATCTTTCTTAATGAATGCAACGGGATTCTAAACTGTATTCACAGTATCAGAAAACCTTAGAGGAGTACAAAGATAAACAAATTATTGAGCTTGTACCAGATAATTCTAACACCCCCATAAATAAAAAATTTTTTTTTACCTGCCATAGGGTATTTAGAATTCTAAAAAAATTAAAATTCACTGATCCCGTAATGACGAGCTATATTCTATTTTAAAAATAATATTTTAACTCAAATAACGTACAGGAACAATCATCCAAAAACATGTTTTTAAATGTAAATATTTTAATATAAAACAAACAAAATTTGCAAAAAAATTTTAGAAGTACGAGATCGAATTTATTACTAATATTAATAGAACGCCAGACCCGAATTATTCAAGGAAAAATATTTGATTTTACAGACTAAAGTCTTTGTTTAAAATAACAGATAAAAATAAATCTTGTCAAATTAAGGGTTAAAGGAAGATATTAAAAGGCAAAATATTTACATTCTTTGCTAGGAAGCAGGTGGGCAATCTTAAATTATTTAGCGAACAGCGTAAATTACCGTCTGTCGTAAGTTGTCCATCTTTCTCCTAAATTGCTTCCTGCATGAAGCATCCTGTCCGCTAGTACCAACCGAACAATTGGTTATTGGACTTTCCGAACCATGAAAAATAAATTATTCCAACACGCAACTGACCGCGATGCCTCCAGTCTCAGAATTCCATATTCAAATCCGTGAATATCCTAGCAAAATTTGGCAATCTGGGAGAAGAGGCGTCACTCAAGTAGGTGTAACATTTTAAGTTCTGGCACCTCTCTGTTTAGAGATGTTCCTTTACCACGCCCCACATTTTTTTTATTTTCCCTTTTATGCAAATAAACTTCAGTATAAACTTCCTCAAGCAACACAGAACGCACGCAACCTTCTCCTCCGACAGAGGTTCAAACTTTTGGAACATTCAACAATAAAAGTTTAGTTACAACGCTAAAATTTTTAAGCACCATGACCGGCTAACTGTGCGCGACTGTTTCATCATTCTAAATAAACACGTAGAGATTCGTAATCAGATGCCCGAAAATTATAAATCTTTCACGCTAGGCTTATAAGAAAAGAGGAAGCTTTGACATCGGAAATTTGGATGTAAGCGGCTTTTTTTTTTATCTCCTCTTTTTTTCTGAATCGTTAAGTCTGAATCAAACCGTGACGAGGCTTTCGAGCGTCTTTCTCGTCATCGGGACTGAGATCTCTTTCCATTAACGGTAACCTTCGAAGTTTTCTCACAGTGCGATGGTGGAACGGCAATTACGACTTCTTTTGTCGTGGTAAAGAACTACTTAACTACATCATCGTACTCCTGCAGACAGATTTACTTTTGCGTTATCTCGATTACACGTTGCCAGAAAGGACAAATAACAAAAATGGCAAAATATGACACTTTCCTGAAAGGCTGATAAATATCTCCCAATGTCATGGCAACTTTTACTGTCTTTGTTTCATCGATTTATACTATACAATTTTTGCTTTTGCTTGTTCTCATTTCCTCTCCCGTAATTTTTAAGCTAGTCGAAATAACCTCGTAAATATTTTCGGGGGGTTTCAAAAGAACTATATAAATAGAATTACTCCCCAGCTAAAGAACAATTCATTACATCACCGTAGTTTTGTAAGATACATTTCTTTAGCTTTATCAAGAGTACATGTTCAGGAAAATACAAAAAATAAACGGTAAAATAACTAACAGATACTTTCCTGAAATGCTGATAAATATGTTCCAATGTCATAGTAAATTTCAGTATCTGTTTCATCGATTTATAACTTGCTGCTTTCTTGTTTTATTTACTCTTCTGTAATCATTATATTAAGCTAGTCGAAGCAAATTCGGAAATCTTCGCGGTTTTTAAAACTGTTATACAGTGGACATCGCATAATGTGATAGCGATTAATGTTATCAATCGCTTATTGTTATCGAAATCACTTCATCTCGATTTTCTCTATTCATTCTCATGTTAAAGTATCGCTTTATGGGATCGTTACATCGGTTAATGGGATCAGTTTTCGAACCTCATTTTAACTGGCAAAGGAATATTCACAATATATTCAGAATGAACCCAATTTTTCCTTCCCTTCGCTGTTGTTTGAATATCTGAGAATTCCCGTCTACAACCTAGGAAAATGGGGAATTACACGTTCCTGGAATTTTTCAGAAATACGCACACCCTGCTGGTGGTCAATGGTTGTCAGATAAGCAGAAGGCAACACATTATTATCGGAACTGAGAAGGAGCGTATTCATATTTTATGCCTTTTTCGCTTAGATGCAGCTTGTCAATATGGAAACCAGAAGCGAAATGATTTAACATTAAAACAAAAGACCGAAATTTTAAATCGTTATGACAGGTTGATTGAGATTACGAACAATTTATCAATGAGATTATTAGAAAAAATTGTAGACAATCAACAACTGATCACTTTTTTAAATATGTGTACAATTCTTATGTTTTAAAGATAGTATACAGTACCTCTATATAAGGTGTGTTTTTTCATTTTGTTTTGAAATTTAGTTCGTGGGAATTAAAAGGGGAGAATTTATCTAATTTTACAAATCGTTTATTGTTATCAATGGGTTATTGTTATCAAAATTATGTCTGAAACTGATTACATTAAGCAGAGTATACTGTATAAACTAAATGCTGCCTGGGTAAAAAAAAACTATTTACTACACCATCGTCCTATTGCAGACAGATTCCCTTTGCCTTATCGCGAGCACAAGTGCCTAGAAAAGGTAAGACGAAAACATCACCGACTACAACAAAAAGTAAAATAAGACATCTTCTTGAAATGCAGATACATAATATCAAGGTAGCTTTCAGTGTTCCTCGATTTATTTAACTTCTGATTTCATTTGTTTACATTCATTTCCTTTTCTGTAATTATTAAGTTAGTTATAACAACATCGGAAATATTATCTTGAGATTTTTATAATATTTCAAACAAGTTGCTCTCTAGACACTTTGCCATTTTTAATTCAGAAAGTATAGCAACTACCATAAGTAGCCATGTAAGTTTTAGGTCAATAAACTTACTTTTAAACCACTTGATCTGTCTGGACAAGACACTAAAAAGCAGTGGCGTACGCAGAATTTTTTCAAGGGGGTTCATAATTCTATAAAATAATAGCCTGCATAAATTCTACTAAAATTTTAATTTTTGCCATTTTGACTTAGCTCAAGGGGGGTGTTTAAACCCCTAAACATCCCCTTGAGTAGGCCCCTGCCAAAAAGCCACTTCGTAATCCTAGTCAATCGACCTATTGTATGATCCTTGCTGAAGTCCTAATTAAGAAAAGTTCTTTCCTAGCCTTACTGAATTTGATTTGGTTTGGAACGGTATGGTCTCCTGTTTTGCTACACGATGACTGATGGAGACTACTGCTTAAAGCCGATTCTAACTGTAGATTAATACCAGAAGTGGGATTCGAACTAGTGAACTCTGGTACCGATTCGCGGCTCCTTACCAATTCCGTTTTTGTTCGGTTGTCTTACTTATAACACTACAATCTGATATAGGCCCTTACTCTGGACTTTGCTGTTCAGCTCGAACGTTCTTTGTGACGTCAATTTGACGTCAGCTCGCGGACATTATGTCAGCAAACGAACAAGCTGATGTCAAAGTGACGTCACAACGAACGTTCGAACCGACTAGCAACGTCCAGAGTAAGGCCCATATTCTCTTTTAGTTACCTTATGAGACTGTTATACGTTTTAGACTTTTTGACCTATATGCATGCAAGACTACATATATATTTGCATGAATTAATCAGGAAATACGGATAATTAAAACTACGGAATAAAACTAACCTTCCATTTAGACTGTTGAACTAACAATAACTGAGAAACTAACTTAGCTTTTAGCTGCTATTTAGTTGGAAAAGTCAGAATGGCTTATACGCCAAAAATAAGCACAACAGAAAAAATTCTAACGACATATTTTGCACATTCCGCTTAATAGCACCGCTCGTGTAGATGAGGCATATAAGTTTATCTGACAGGATAGAATTTTTTTCTTCTATGGTCTTTCCGACAGAGGGCGTGACAAGAATATAAACTTGGTACCAATTATGGAGGTATTTTACTATCACCGTCAAAACAAGTCACTTTTGTTTATACATCAAGTGGCTCTATTATTCGAAACAATTAACACCTTTTCTTTTTTTTCTTAAATGACGTACGAAGCTTTACGAACCTGGAAACATTTTACTGGGAAGAAAGCTTAATTGAAAGCTAACTTCTGGAATTTCGAGCAAAATGTATAGGATTAAGTTTAGCTCTAGGAGATACTGAAATTTTATTTCAAATAGAAAACCTAATTTAGTTTATTCTTGTGAAATTGAAGACAATATTCAAAACGATTACACTACAATATTACACGGAAAAAGTTATTTTGGTTGAAAGATAATTTATAATTAAACTGAATGTAGCTTTAAATCATAAAATAATTACTCTGATCAAGTAGAATAGGGGTGTCACTCCAACTTAAAACACTCTTATGTTTATATTTCTTTTCAAAAAGTTATGTTGCGATGGCACTAATAGTAAAGGGTTATATTCTTTTGTTTTGCAGTGCAGGTAATGTGAGTATAAATTCCCACCTACCAGCTACGAAATATAATATTTTAATTAAAATATCCAAAAATCGAAAGAAACTTCTGCTGCGCATTCGGTTTGGGTGTGTTTTAATCGGAATAAATTAGGGAAACTCCCCACCCTGAGGTTTTTGGATTCGAAGGAAAAAAAGGTAGATAACTTTCTTTTGATTTATTTTCAAGATATTCTTCAAGGTTACCATATCCACCTGTCTATACATAAATACAAATACGTCTCAGCAAAATCTACCAGGGATATGCGTAGTTTGGATGGTTGCTGTATTTGAGTTTTAACTAGGCATGGGCTGACAATAATAATTCAGCAACAATTGCTTTTACAGGGGGATTTTACAAAGGTTATTATAAGACATAAATAGATACAAATATGCTTGGGACGCGTCTCACTACAGACAACAACAATTTACCTCAATTTAAATTATATGAAACCATACCGTAGTTGGATTCTAACAAGGCACGTGCCATGAATAATTGTTCAGGCAGACAGATGGTAAATAAATATTAACGGACCTAAAAGAATACATGCAGATCTTTCGAACTTTGTGCATAGTACTCAGTTTAATCTTTGTAGTTTTGACACATGCCGTTGAATTTTGTTCAGCCTCGCTTCCCCAAGCGGTAACCAGGTTCTTGCTGACAGTGGTGGACCACAGACTGTGAACTGATGTACAAAGAGTGAACGTTGAAAAGAAAGAAGAGCAAAATAATTGGTTTAACGGAGGAAATGGCAATGCCAAATATGCATAGGTATAATCTCCGAATGGTTTTGGATGAAAAACCTAATTTAGAACACTTTAAAAACAGTCTGCCGAATGAGAATTTCGAGTTGACGCATAGAACTACGTTCTAATATTGGCCTTAGTAAAACCATACTCATGTTAAAGACGAGAAAATAAACAGTGCGCTTCTTCGAGATTCAGTACATTGACATTGGAAAACATTAAAAGTAACAATTTTTGAAGCTCTAACTGTCAGTAGAAAAGGTAAGTTCAAAGTTGGTTTAACTGAGTTGGTTTAATGGTACTTACCCCAGGTTCAGGACATCCATTGATGCTTCCAGCAATGTAATCCATGTCCCGTGTGAGGACACTGCCGTTGTAGCACATGTGTATGTTCTCGGTGAAGCGCTGCTCAATCTCGGCCAGCGAGAAGGCGCAGACGGCCGAATGGGGAGAGGGCTTGGTGGTATGGTCGCGACTGGCGGCGAATACCCCGACCAGCACGTCCGCACCCGGGTCGACGCGTAGGTCAGCGGCCAGATCTCCCGCCGCTCGCACGATGGCCGCGTCCTGTAGCAAATTGAAGTCCGTGCCGTCAGCACCGCCGAGGCACTGCAGCGTCACCTCGGTATACGTGTCATAGCCAACATCAGAAACACAGACACGCGACAGCCTAGTGATGTAGCCCCACTCCTCGAGGGCGCGAAGGTGCGACTTTCGCTGCACAGTAGCGTAGTAAACGTAGTCCCCCGAGTGGAAACCGAAGACGTAGCTCACTAGGTAGTAGTCGCGTAGGTGAAAACTGACGTCGACACGCGCAATGGACGAGAAGGATTGCTCGATGATCGAGAAGAGCTGCTTGCTGCCGGAGTCGAGGCTTCGGCTGCAGATCGCGGGCACCACGTCCCTGTACGGCCCGAGACGGCTGTTGGTGGTAGCCACGTACAGCACGCGCTGCGGCAGGTGGCCCGGGTATCGGGCAGGGCCAATGAAGGCGTACGTGGACGAGTTCTCATCATTTGCAGCTACGGGCACTGGAACCAGGGGCTCGTGGTTACCGATATCCTGAAGCGAGTGCCGCCGGCACGAACCCTGGTGGACGCTACCGCATGCGATCAGCATGCCCGCCTCGTTGTCTATGACTAGCACCTTGTTCACGTTGTTGGCCGTCGAGAGTTGCTGGTCGGAACAACCCGTCGGAAAGCAGAAGATGCTGTCCTCGACGGGGCCCGTCCGCACGTTTGACTCCACGTCCAGGCTCGAGTTGAACTGATAGAGCCAGTTAGTGGCCCCCACATACACGCGGCCCGTCTGGTAGTCCACGACCACGTGTGTAAAGTTTATAGAGTCGTTGTAAGTCCTGTAAGAGGCTACTACCGCGCCCTCGTGCTGGGCGTGGCAGATGCTCGTGGCCCAAGCGGCCAGAAGCACAGAGTGAAAGACGCTGGACAGGAACGATCGGTCGCCGGATTGCCGGTTGACCGTCCTTTTCTTCTTCTTTTTGACTGCGGTGGAGGCATCGCAGGGGTTGGAGTCCCTTGTGGGTGTGTCCACTTGTGGATGGGGCGAGAGTGACATGGCGAACTGTTAGGATTTCAGTGTTCTTTTCATTGCAGGAGACAGTTCCATTTCATAAGAAGTGCTGCTAGCATCTGTGTCCCGAGGACTTGCTCATACCTGGATGAAAAGAAAAATGAGGAAACATCAGTAAGGTACAGTTTTCGCTTACGAAATTCGAGAATCAAAGCAATTAGAGACAGCACACGTATATTACAATCAAAATCAATCAATTCAACAGTAGATACTACGGGATGGTAAACAAAAGTTTCTAGAATACTATTTTTAACACATATCTACAGCATTATGCATATAATACAAATACATAATAACCAGTTAATTGTGTATGATGCATATATTCATCATGGAAAAAGTGCTTAATTTTGTGTTATAATGAATATATTCATTAAAAGTAAACTGAAGCGACAATTTTCAGTTTAAACTGCAATAGCAGTAAAAGCCATTGACAAAAGTCGTTTCAGTTCACTTCCAGCATTCATGGGGTGTTTTACCAAATATGCACGATTTCTAAGGAACTACCGGGTTGATTGGGACCAACTAACCAACCCAGACATTTAAAAACTACAACCCACGTTTTAGAAAACGAATATATTAAAGACCCACATTATCCCAGGCTCATTGAACATTTTCAGCGATATTTAACTATAAACAGTTAAATTTCACCAAAAACTAGAATATTTTTCTTCTGCTGTATCACTACAACTATACGTCGCTTTTAATGTTTTAAAGCAAAAATCCCACATTTATGGTAGTTATGCAAGTGTTTATATACAATCAATGCCTTGTTGCGATTCCCGTTTAAAAAATGCTGGTTCATACTAAATGTTCAGAACACCTTTTGGCTTGAAATATAAACAAGGCAAACAGAACCTCTGTGTATGCAATTTGGCACATGACAACCTCTTTTTCTTCTATTACACTGTTCCAATACAACAGAGAACGAATATATCTTGTTATAAAACCATTGAAGCGTTCATTGTATACAACTTAAAAGACTCGCTGATGCATCGAACAAGTAGGGCAAACATAGATAATCAACTCTTCAATTGCCAAATTCTATGATCTGCTTGTCGGTATCGAATATGCAGTAAAAATATTTACATATATTTGGATTATATAACTGAATTTTTTATATAATTTT
>CM063500.1:112820040-112825040 GCA_032207245.1 Pardosa pseudoannulata | reverse complement strand
AGTTTATTGCCACATCTTGCTTGGCGCTGTTTGTACCTAGAGGATTTAGCGTCACTAAA
Source organism: Pardosa pseudoannulata (assembly GCA_032207245.1). Classification (NCBI taxonomy): domain Eukaryota; kingdom Metazoa; phylum Arthropoda; class Arachnida; order Araneae; family Lycosidae; genus Pardosa; species Pardosa pseudoannulata. The sequence continues at coordinate 112,824,981 of CM063500.1, read as the reverse complement.
CGTCAACCAACCAACTATATGACGGACTATATGCTTGTCAAATCAATGCTTCTTCACAATATTGAGATAGACTTCATTTTTTCAAAATAAATTCCTACAGTGCAATTTTTTAAGCAGTAATTTTAGTGTACAGTTCATGAATAAAAATTTACACAATAATTCAAGCCTTACATGGTGTTACATAGTATGCACTCCGTAAGAAAAATACCGACATATCCTTCGTGCAGTTTGTCCCTTGAGGATTTCGCACCACTAAACTTCAATCAATTAATCAATCAACCAACCCACCTACCATATGACTGGTTATATACTTGTCAAATGTTGTTTCTTCACAAGATTGAGGTAAACTTCATTTTAGAAATAAATTCCTACAGTACAATTTTTTATGCTCTAATTTTATTGTGCAGTTGATGCATAAAAATTTACACAATAATTCAGGCCTTACATGATGTTACATAGTGTGCACTCCGTAAGAAAAATATCGACATATCCTTCGCTCATAATTCCATGCTAGCGAGAATAAATAACACGTTATTTCTTTCATAAAACTAGCTCACAACAACCACTAATCATCGAGAATTTCTGCTAGATAAACGAGTGATTTATCTAAGTGTTAAAACAGTTTATTGTAAAACTGACTGAAAAATGGTGGCTCGCACGTTGCCGCTATTAAGACCTCATTGGCTCAGAGCTCTGCAGTTGGTGCCTCTTCATTACCCTTCTTTGTTCCACTTGCAACCGGTTTTGGTGGAGCAATTTCCTCCGAATTAAGCTTTCCCCACAATAGATTTGTTCGCTCGAAGGTTTAGAATGGGGAATTAAAAACATAATAAAAAAAATAAAATAAAATAAAGAGAGAGAGATTCAGACGATACTGTTTCTTATGGACTTTTAGGAAATAGAAATGGCTGCTTTAATTAGGAACGATACGCAAAGTTAATTGCTATTTATTTAAATACTCCAGCTTATGAATCCTGACGAACTAACTGTAGTAACACGGGGGGAACGAATCAAACGAAATATTTGGAATGCTTCCGAAATCGATTAATCACTTAGAAGTAATTAAATGAGCGTAAACATTTCCTCACCTCAACGATTTCGCCTTCGCCATTTTCATAAACGGTCGGCATTCTTCGGCTAAAATGCAAGGAATTCGTTTACACTACACGTCACTAAAGGACGAAAAATATTTTTATTTTTTTAAACACTGATGTCTGGTCATAGCTGTTACCCGCACGATGACAAGGGTAAAATGACATATTTTAAAAAGCAGAGTAAAAAAACAGAGAGGGGTAAAAAACGCTATTTGAAGCATTTTCTTTCCATTTCTTTAAAAAATATTGTACTTGAATTTTCCACGGATTAATAAACAGGAATTGGCAAAGTAAATATATTCACAATAAGGCGATTTCACGCAGTAGGGCAAATTCTCAAATTATGACAATTCTGGCTTTAGTTTCAAACAAAAGGGCAGTTTATCGTTTGTCTATTGGCTGTTGTAAACATGAAAATGAATGGGAAGGGTATTATAGTAGTTTGTGACGTTGCGACAAATTGTCTTATACACAAAATAAACTAAAAAAAAAAATTAAAATCAAAACAATAACAAAATAAACAGAAAATCTATTTTTTCTTTACATCTTTTTAAACTTGCAAACCTTTTGATTAAAATTTAAAATTAATTTGTTGTTATTCCAATTTATTTCAGATTGCTTAGGGTGCTGGCCTTCGGTACCGGAGTTCGTGGGTTCAAATCCCACAGTGGTATGGATGTCCGTAGCCGTTCGGAATCAGCTTTAAGCAGTAGGTCTCGGTCTCATTAGCCCTCGTGTTGCAAAAAGTAGACCGTAGCGTTCCAAACCAAACCTACCAATTCATACACGATAGGCAATGTAGCTAAATCATTTTAGTTAAGTTAGTTGGCAGTTCAATTAAATACAGAAAAAAAAAATTTAAATAATTATAATCCAGGTTTTAAACTTATTTTGGCAAAATATCTTGATACAGATTTTTCTTAGCAAAGAAAAAAAATCATTTTGCAAATTCGAATTAAATAGGGACCCGGTATTAGGACTGTTCCTGCTGTGAAGACTCCCCTTTGTCCGAGCACGCGCCAAAACAGCTGATCCGAATACAACTGTTTACCAGGACAATAGCGTGACGTCGCAGAGTCCGGGATCTTGACAATCGGACTGAATAGATGAATACGCCCCTGATGGATCTCGTTAATGAATGCTCGGAAATTTCGTAAAGGGACAGCCAGCGAATGAGAAGTCAGCTAAAAAATATAACTGTAACTTTAGCTGGAGTTCTCGAGTAACTGGGATCTTAACTGACTCAAAAAACAGTTGACGGGACCGTGACTCCCCAGGTATAAAAAGCCTGCAATTTTGCGACTCAGGGCTTTTCGTCATTTTTTTTTTACGTAGGTGTGTTGACCTCGTGGAGTCTTTCGCGTTTTGTTACCGGTGCCAGCTTTCTAGTTCGGGATATTCGTAAAGTCCGCTCATATAGGGAGCGGCAGAGTCTCGGATACCGAACGGGAGATATATTGGGTTTGATTGCACCCCGAAAAGCCTCCCCACTTGTAAGAGATCGTTAAATCTCTTGTTTTTCTGTCGACTGTGATCGTCGTGAAGAAGTTTTACCGGCAACCGTCCTTTGCAGTTCTACATGATTTGGGAATTAACATTCCTTTGTAAATAGCCGTAGTTTATCAAGAATAAAAGTAAATTTCCAATGTTATCTTTGACTGTGATCCATTCTTCACGTTACCTCTCACTTGAGAATATTGAAGGCGTCACACTGTACACACACGTAAATAATAGAAAGAATAGTCTAATAGAATTATTTATTTGATAAGTCACCTTTTTTTTTCATAAAGATGGCGAAGCTATAAATTATAAACATCGAGTAAATTTGTGTTAAACGCTCCATAATTTAAAAAAAAAAAAAAAAAAAAAATTCAAGTTGTCTTCTAAGAGGGCATAATTTTGTCACTAGACGCAATTTTAGGATAATTTCGGCTGCGCATAAGTTTTCCTGGCCGGTTTCCAAATACACAGACACAACGTTCTTATTTCTAGACAGAATTTGTATTGTAAATGATATTGCTGAGAGGCTCGGGAAACAGAAAAAAAAGCTATTAAAAAGATAAAATTTTTTCTCTTGGAACAGTAAACATTTGTGCATACGTTAGTCTATGGTAAATTTAAGTATCTTAATAAATGTCTTTCACTTCATGCAAAGAAATATTTCATATCTTTAAATAATGAATTGTCCATGAAAGTAAGTCATCCATTGGATAAAAGCTTAAATTTAGATAAAAAGTATCAGTTTTTGTATCAAAGTTACATTTAGACTGAATACTGCTTTTGCATAAACTAGCATATACCCCGTCATGTGACGGATTAGAAAAAATTTTTAAGTTTCCAGATTTGTAAAGTACCTTATGAGGCAGGTTTAAAAAAAATGGTTTGTCTTTTGGCTAAGAATTATCTGGTACACGCTCAATAATTTATCTTTACAGACCGCATGTTAGTTGCCAACTCTAATTTATCTTGTCTATTACGGGATAGCCGAACGATGGCCGAATAGTAGAGCGCTGCTCTTCGGAACCGCAGTTCGCGGGCTCGAATCCTGCTGCGGGCATGGATGTTTGTAGCCGTTCGGAGTCGGCTTTAAGATGTAGGTCCCGGTCTCATTAGTCCTCGTGTGCAAAAAAGTAGACCGTAGCGCTCCAAACCAAACCAAACCTATTACGTGATAGGATGGACAGCAAAGGTTTTAATATTGACAGTGATTATTTGGCGATATATGAATGATGTCCAAAATTTAGAGAATCAATTTCAAACCATTTGGTTGTGCATAAAAAACAAACACACAAACGAACAAGCTTCTTGATTTTCGAAGATATATAACTATGCTATATATTATTCGATTATATATGCTATTCGAAGATATATGCTATGCTATATATAATATATGCTATATATTTATTAGTCCGTGAAATACTCCTAGACTTTTATGAAAAGAATTTGTTAATACCGGTGATAAAATTTTCATTTCAACAAAAAATAATCGATGATTGAATTTAAAATTATCACATATGTACCTAATCTATTATTTAAGCCAAATATAAAAGAAAAATATTGACGACATTTCTAAGTTCAGTGATAAAACGTATGAAAATAATGCAGACGATATTTAAATAATTTAAAATAAGAAATAATTAAATGAGATGGTTAAATGAATGACGTCATAAAGCTAGAAAATAATGTTATTTTCATTTACTTATAATGGGATAAATTAATGAATTTAATCACCTGCTCTTAACCGGGGAAAATAGAGCTTGATATAATGGCATTAAACAATCGAAAAGGAAGGGGTGGATTTCAAACGTTTTCGAACTTGCTTTGAATTTTGCTAACCCTAACTCATCAAGAATCCAATATGGATGCCTCTATCCATTCCAGGTCCAATCGCTTCATAAATTCGAGTACAGACGGACAGATAGCTTAGGCTATTATTATATAGGGGATACACACACATATATCCATGTGTGTGTTAGTTATCTAGAAAGCAAAAATTCAATTCCTTAATCTGAATACATAAATTTAAGTTATAACATATTTCTTTAAAAATGAAAATCCCATGACATATTACTGTTCTTCGATTAAAAAAAAAAAAAAAAAAAAAAAAAAGATTTGTGGATGCGTCAAAAAGAAGAAAGGGGTGAGAAAAGATATAAAACTTGCTGATTATCTTCAAAATTCATTTATATATCTTTTATTTGAAGACGAAGTCGGTTTAAAAGAAAATTTTTTTTTTTAAATTTTCAGAAACAGATTTTACCGAAAATTCTTTTCGAATTTTGTTTTTTATAATTTTCGGAACAGAGTCACACAAATTTCCGGAAATTTTCGCTTCAGAATCATCCCT
>CM063500.1:112780040-112812540 GCA_032207245.1 Pardosa pseudoannulata | reverse complement strand
CAATGTGTTAAAATTCTGAACAAATAACCAATTGTCTCGAAAAGAAACGAATTGGTATGAAACGGTCTACGGCAATTCGCGGGTTCGAATCCAGTGTCTAGTATGGATGTTCAGAGCAGTTTGGAAGTAGTAGGTCCAGATCTAATCTTACATCCCGTTCCGAAAATTGACCGTAGCTTTTCAGACGAAACAGGTAAGTCAACAGGGTAAGATGCCTGAACATTTTTAACTGCTTTTCGTCGTTTGCAGTCCATTTTGTTCAAATATCGGAGTGTGGGGAGATCCAGACAAGGTTAAGTGGTTAAGGTCTAGACCAAGCAAATGGGGAATTTTGTGCACTTCACTCCGCGCAAATGGAACCAGATCGAAAGAAAAAGAGGAATGGAAAGAATTTTTACTTTCCCCTCTACAGGTAAAGTCTCTTTTTCTCGCAATTGCTAGCAACACTCCAGTTCTTAGAATCGCTATCATGATTGAGCACACAAAATAAAATTCTTCGGCTAGCGCCAATCAGCTGGGTGGATGGAATTGCTTTATACAAGAGCTTCGAGTGCATTTCTTTCTTTAAAGCGCATTCCCAGATCAAACCAATCATTAGAGAAAGTCAAAGTTTTTTTTTAAACTCAGAACGGATGCTTCTTAGTTATTTTCCGAATAAAAAAAAACAACAACTTTCGAACCATATCAATAGTGGCTCTTTAACAAGGCGATTCATTCCGAAAACGAATGGTAAATAATGAGAATAATAAAATAAAGAACAAACAAACAGTAAGAACTTTAATCATCGAGTTTATTCGTGGAAACGAAGCGAAACGTTCACCGAAAACTCAAGGAATACAAGGGAAAGAAAAGGAATGCCATCAACAAAGCCTTTTCTATTACGGCCTGTAGAACAATAGGCACTGCCGATTACTAATGGATGTTCTGCTGATATATCCAGGCCGCAAACGGGGCAAGACGTGCGGTTAAAAGCCGGTGTGATATCGGCAAGAATACGACCACTGCTCATAGGTAGGGGAATCTCGATACACATATAAAAAAATTGGGGGGAGGTATCGAGAAAAGACAAAACATCGCGGGAGCCCCGCAATTTCCACCAAATTGCCATACGGAGGGATGCTGCTGGAAACGGTATAACTTCGGAAATATTCGGTTTGTGCCGAGAATGCTCATTGTCTCGCGGATGGGTCGATGTTCCGTTATTTAATAGCAGTTGGAAGACAGAAGCATTTCGGCAGAATGGGATTGGTTTTTAATGGTTGCTCTGGAACAAAGGGCGAACACAAGGAGCGCGCCGTAATGATACGGGACCAGGGGAGGTGGAGGGGGGGAGTAGCAGTGGAGTCGATCATTAGGTTTCTGTTTGTGAGCGAACAGGAACCTGTGGTTAGGGGTCTGAAAGGCGACAAAAAACGAGCAGTCGTGGTTTACGAGAAGTGAATCAGAGAGGAAATGGGTGGGAGATTAAGGTAAATCAAACGCCGGGGAAAAGAGGAGAAGTGAGGGGGAGCTAGGGAGAAATTTCGGGCGAAATCCAAAAGCAAAATCGGCCACGTTTCAGGAAGAGGAGACTAGCAAGTTATATCATCGAAGCTTTTGTCGTACTTTCTCTCCCGTCTACGTTAATTTCTCCTTGCTGTGTCAGAAGACATATCATTCGATGATATTTGTAGCAGAGGAACATTTCAATGCTCAACATAAAATGTGAACAGTGGCGTACGCAGATTTTTTTCAAAGGGGAGGGAGGGTTCATAACTCTAAAAAATAATAGCCCGCATAATTTCTACTAAAATTTTTATTTTTGCCATTTTCTCTGAGCTCAAGGGGGGTGTTTAAACCCCTAAACCCCTCCCTTGCTTACGCCCTGGATGTGAATGATTGTTAATGATACACTTATGTAAATGCGTTTGAACAGAGCTAGCACAAGTCAGATGTTAAAGCAACTGCAGAATTCTTTAAAAATATTTATTTAAAAGTTACTTAGCAAAACAAAAATAAAATAAAGAGAGAAGAGAAAGAATGGCAAAAGCACATGTGGAGGAATACAATGGATAGTACCCTACTTAAACCTATATACAAATTTAGACGGACCGATACACAGTATTTTCGACAATGACTATGAATTTTTATGACATCTATAATTCAACCATCAATTGAATTTAAAACACTGCCTTATCTGCAGTTACACATTGGACAAAATAAACATGCGTGTTTTCTCTTTGCCACACAAAAAAATAATTCTTATTTTATAAATAGGAGCTTTAATACCTCTTTGTGCCAAAACACCACCAAGAAAAGCAATGCAAAGCATTTCTTAAATACGTCATAACATTTATATCGTTAATACATCTCAGTTGGTAAACTACAAAACCTTCAGTTTATATATAGCATTCGCCGAAGGCGGTCCATTAAAAAGGTTTTGCACCAGAATTATGATCAGGAACGAGACGTAAAATGTCATGGCAGGTTTAAGTGAACTATCAATGGTTATGAAATTTATTACAGATATTTGATGATGTAAGATCAACTCTTTATAACCTGAGCTATTTTATCTTTTTTTTCCTAAACTGAAATACAACATAAATCACCCGATAATGGACTGGAGCAAGAGTAACAAAGCAATTTTGAACTGGTTTTGTTGTTGCCACGAGTTCCTAAGACAAATGAGGCCAAAGTCTCCCAGATCGTGATTCTACACTGACGAAATTATAAGCTTTACACAGCTGCCAATATTTGTTCCAGCTTATATTAAACTGTAAAATCATTGGTCTGGAGTTTAACCACACATAGCAATTTAAATCTGCCGGAATTTCAATCCAATTATATTCACTGATATTTATGAGAATATATTTATTTACTATTAGACTTTCTCCTTTAGGCTTTCAACAAATGGACGATAAACACATTTCTGACGAACACGGGTAATTCGAGACTAAGTAAATGTCTTTGAGGCATAAATCGTGTGAAACAGACAACAATGCTAACCTTATTTTTCCGATTCAGGCTGAAGTTCAAATACAACGCCCATCATTTAAGACATTTTTTGCCTACGCAATCATGAAAAAGAAGAAGAAAAAAAAGGAGGGGAATTGCCTCTGAGCATTTCCTTTCCTTTTATTTGATAGAAAGGGGCAGGGTTGGAAATATTCTTTTATCGAAATCTTCGGGATGGGGGTTATTACAAGGCTCGCGCGCCAGACAACACAAAAGTACCTTGGGGGGAACTGAGGAATTTTTTTTTATCGTCCTCTCCTCCGCCCCACGTTTTGTACTCGCGGACCCACGTTAAGAAGCTTTCGAAGTTTTGTCACCACTAAAAGAGATTTGTATTGCTTCTGGGAGAGGCTAATATTTCACCCTCTCTTGAGGAATAAGCGAGTAACTTACATTACAAATGTAGTATGGATATGCAGCAAAACGATCTAGATCACTTCTTTGCATGAACGCGTTATTTACAGAACAAGGTTCAATAAAACGCATTTTAAGCCCAGTGGATATATTATAAATGGTCGATAGATGTATTATGGATATATAAAGAAGCTTTCACAGTTCTGTCACCACTAGAGTGATTTACATTGCTTAGGGACTTATATTTCACCCTCTGATGCGGAATAAATTAATAATGTACAACTATGGCATGGATGCTTTTCAAAACGATTAAGAGCATCTCTTAACAGAAATTCGCTATATGTAGACACAATTCCCTAAAAAGCATTTTAAACACAATGTACATAACATAAATGGTGAAAATCGAATTGCAATAGAACATCGATGGCCTAGATATGAAAGCTTTTAACATTCCGTATGAGAGATGAATTGAAATTTGAGTGAAACACTATAAAAACTGTGCCAAAATTGTTCTCTCTTAAGAATGTTTTCTGGAACTATGACGGAATGTGTTGGGCTTGTCTTTCAATACAGTACTCCACTGATTGAATTCCACTGCTGGCATTGATATTCGTAACTATTCGAAATCGGCTCTAAGAAGTAGGTCTCGACAGCCCTCCTGTTTCAGAAAATCGACCTCCCGCTCAAAATATAAATATGTAAACAGAGTAATATCACCAGCAATTTAGTCATGTCGCATCTTAGATATATCAGTTTGGGGGTATAAGTATTTGTGCAGAATACTCTATAAAAGACTGTTTGAAAGTCCAACGTTTCTTTAATGAAAATATACAAAAGTCCATCAAATTAACCGATAAGAAAATTAAGAAATTATACATCTCTATTAATATATTACAAATATTTATATATATATATAAAACTATTAATACTAGAGAATTTTTTAATCATATACTATATCGATATTTTTTTTATTTATGATATATTATCATTAAGTGTTGTTCTCCCAGAGCGTAGCCAAATAGTAGGGAAATTCTCTTCGAAACCGGAATCCGCGGGCTCGGATCTCGTGCTAACCCAGATGTTTGCAACCGCCCGGAATCGGCTTTAAGCAGTAGGTCCCGGTGGAAAAAAACAGTGAACCGTAGCATTTCAGACAAAGCTATATCGATCCGTGAGAGGACAAGGAAATCTTTCTATTAGACAATCATTTTTAGACTTTCTGTGAGTTGAAAAAAGTGTTAAATCTCTAACAAATTTTTGTAAAATTTCGTTATTTAAAAAACTAAAGATCGGATGGATTATTTTTATTACAAAGCGCTTCCTTGGAAGATGCGTGACCCCTGTAAGTCCAAATATAACTCAGAACTAAAACTCATGAATAATTTACCTTATGTATATAATGGTTCACAATAAGTGAAATAGTTTACTTGTTATTCATCATTAGACATGAAAATGCAGAGATGCAAACGACTTTACAACATTTTTTCCGGTAGATAAAAAGCTACCAACTGTACTGACAAAAATCTGGCCCTACCCATTTATTTATTTAAGGAACTGTACAGGCGAGTTTGTAATAAACGCGTAGGCATCAAACCTCTAGGCATGCCGGGTTCGTACAATAATGATTTGGGGTTGATTCGCTAGTTTGGTGACGTACTCGTGCTGATAATAAGTAAATGACCGGAGAAACAATTACCCATTGAAAAGATAACACATAAGAGTAAAACACAGGGGCAAAATTGCCAGTTTATCTGCTTTATTTATTTTCAGCTGGCAGCTGAACTAGAAACTCTGGGGCGCGCCACCTGATTCCGGTAAATCTGATAACTCGAAAGGGGAGGGGGGGGAGGTGAAACAAAACAAAAGAGTTCAGAATTAAGAAACAAAAGATGGCAATCCAATCTTTTCGAAAGAGATAGCCCGTTTTATTTTTCGCAGGCACACAGTCGGAAAAGTTCAAAAAGGTGCGGATCGTTCCAATCCCGCTATCCGTTCTATTTACTTTATTCCGAAAGAATAAAACAATGTCAAACGAACCCTCAGTTATTCTAAGGCGTTCGATTCTTCAATGAAGAGGTTGAATTTCTCTTTAAATTTTAGCGATCGTATATAATTTAAACAAAGAAGAGTTAGAATAAAAAAAAAATTCGATCCTTCTCTTATCCCTTTACTTTTTTCTTCTTCTCCTTTTCTTCGTACCTTACCACCATCCTAGTCTCTCTCTTTCCTTAGGGACCCCAAAAAGTATGTGCGCGCGCGTGCGTGTGTGCGTATGTGTGTGGACATTCGAATCCATCACTTGGCGAAAGAAGAGTATTTTTTCGCATCGCCAAGAGAGACGGGGGGGGAGACATCGTTGACTTCTATTTACTTTTTTTGAACTTAAAGAGCAAGATAACAAAATTACCATCTGCTTCGAAATGCATTGAAAAAAAAAAGAGAGAAAGAAAGGATAAAAGCAGTTTTTCTTTTTCTGCCTTTATACCATGAGGGGGGGAGTTGGAAGTATTTTTTTTTCCTTTTTTTTTTTTAACCCAGGATTAAAATATAAAGCTCGCGACGTTCTGATTGATTGATAGCACCGGACTCGAACCTTTTTTTATTTTTATTTTTTTTTTATTTTCCCTCCTATTTACTCTACGCTCGAAAATTCGATTTTATTTTATTTGTTTTTCATTTAACTTGAGATCTTGATAAAGGGGGATTTGGTTAAGTGAATATGTAAAGTAAGGCTTCTCGGCATTCTCTGGAAAAGAATACATTAACACTTTTAAGCGCGGGATTTCTCAGCATTAACGGGTAAATGATATTCATGGATTGGGGCGAAATATTTAAGGGTAAGATACTTGTCAGCCTGAGATTTCTTTCTAACCTTCCTACCCTATAACATCTTACCTAGAATTAAAAAAAAAAAAGTTTTTCTCGTAGAGAAAAAAATTGAATGCACATTTGTGAGGAATACACAAAATTACTTAAAATCACGTAAAAATAAAAACAATTTAAAATTAACTCTTCCTGGCTCGGCATGTACAGTTGATTTGGTTTGGAGTGCTACGGTCTACTTTTTGTACCATGAGACCGGCTAATGAGACCGGGACCTACAGCTTAAACCAGATTCCGAACGGCTACGAACATCCATGCCACAGTGGGATTCGAACCCACGAATTCCGGTACTGAAGGCCAGCACCCTAACCAATCGGCCATCGTTCGGCGCATGTATTCTTGAATAATCTAAGTCTCTTTCAGAATTTTGGAGTACTGCATGATTTCTGAGGGGTTATAACTGAAACAGCGACTACTAAATTGCTAAAAGTTCATTTTTTAATCTTTTACTGGCATTTTAGAAAATTTCCTGAGAGAGCTACAGAGTAGTAAATAACTATATTTTAACTTTTACGAAGATAAGAAAAAATTAAAAAACTAAGTTCAAGCTTTACAAACTATACTTAAAAATAAATAAATTTTTTTTAAAAAATTAATGGTATCCGTCAGACTTTTGGGGCACTGCATGATTTCTGAGGAGTTATAACTGAAACAGTGTGACTACTAAATTGCTAAAATTTCACTTTTTAATCTTTTCCTGGCATTTTTGAAAAATTTCCTGGGAGAGCAGCAGAGTAGTAAATAACTATTTTTTAACTTTTACGAAGATAAGAAAAGATTAAAAAACTAAGTTCAAGCTATACAAACTATACTTGAAAATAAATGAAATATTTTTTTTAATTAATGGTATCCGCGAGACTTTTGGGGCACTGCATGATTTCTGAGGGTTATAACTGAAACAGTGTGACTATTAAATTCCTAAAATTTCATTTTTTAATCTTTTCCTGGCATTTTTGAAAAATTTCCTGAGACAGCTGCAGAGTAGTAAATAACTATTTCTAACTTTTATAAAGATAAGAAAAGATTAAAAAACAAAGTTCAAGCTATACAAACTATACTTGAAAATAAATGAAATATTTTTTTTTAATTAATGGTATCCGTGAGACTTTTGGGGCACTGCATGATTTCTGAGGGTTATAACTGAAACAGTGTGACTATTAAATTCATAAAATTTCATCTTTTAATCTTTTCCTGGCATTTTTGAAAAATTTCCTGGGAGAGCAGCAGAGTAGTAAATAACTATTTTTTAACTTTTACGAAGATAAGAAAAGATTAAAAAACTAAGTTCAAGCTATACAAACTATACTTAAAAATAAATAAAATATTTTTTTTAATTAATGGTATCCGTGAGACTTTTGGGACACTGCATGATTTCTGAGGGGTTATAACTGAAGCAGTGTAACTTTTCCTGGCATTTTTGAAAAATTTCCTGGGAGAGCAGCAGAGTAGTAAATAACTATTTTTTAACTTTTACGAAGATAAGAAAAGATTAAAAAACTAAGTTCAAGCTATACAAACTATACTTAAAAATAAATAAAATATTTTTTTTAATTAATGGTATCCGTGAGACTTTTGGGGCACTGCATGATTTCTGAGGGGTTATAACTGAAACAGTGTGACTATTAAATTCCTAAAATTTCATTTTTTAATCTTTTCCTGGCATTTTTGAAAAATTTCCTGAGACAGCTGCAGAGTAGTAAATAACTATTTCTAACTTTTATAAAGATAAGAAAAGATTAAAAAACTAAGTTCAAGCTATACAAACTATACTTAAAAATAAATAAAATATTTTTTTTAATTAATGGTATCCGTGAGACTTTTGGGGCACTGCATGATTTCTGAGGGGTTATAACTGAAACAGCGACTACTAAATTGCTAAAAGTTCATTTTTTAATCTTTTACTGGCATTTTGGAAAATTTCCTGAGAGAGCTACAGAGTAGTAAATAACTATTTTTTAACTTTTACGAAGATAAGAAAAGATTTTAAAACTAAGTTCAAGCTATACAAGCTATACTTAAGAATAAATAAAATATTTTTTTTTAATTAATGGTATCCGTGAGACTTTTGGGACACTGCATGATTTCTGAGGTGTTATAACTGAAACAGTGGGACTATTATTGCTAAAAGTTCATTTTTTTTAATCTTTTCCTTGCATTTTTGAAAAATTTGGGAGAGCTGCAGAGTAGTAAATAACTATTTTTTAACTTTTACGAAGATAAGAAAAGATTTTAAAAAAAAACTAAGTTCAAGCTATACAAACTATACTTAAAAATAAATAATTTTTTTTAATTAATGGTATCCGTGAGACTTTTGGGACACTGCATGATTTCTGAGGAGTTATAACTGAAGCAGTGTGACTACTAAATTGCTAAAATTTCAGTTTTAATCTTTTCCTGGCATTTTTGAAAACATTCCTGAGAGAACAGCAGAGTAGTAAATAACTATTTTTTAACTTTTACGAAGATAAGAAAAATTTAAAAAACTAAGTTCAAACTATACAAACTATACTTAAAAATAAATAATTTTTTTTCAAATTAATGGTATCCGTATGATGCCTTTCCTAGTTTATAAAAATACAATTGAAAATGTTTTATAAAAACCAAGTTAAACGTCTTGATTTTTAACCAGGGTTCCAACTCTTTTTCCAGAACAAAAATTAAGGACTTTCTAAGGACCAGAGTAACTTTTTATAAGGACCTACTTGAAATACACGACATAATGACATAAACCCTATCTCCTGAGTAACATATTTTAATGATCATGAACTAGACAAGGCATGTTCCATAAATGCCCTACAATATTTCAGAATGAAGTTTTTAAAAATGCCTAATAATTAATATAAGATAAATCTATTTGACGAAAACTAATTTTGAAAAATGTACATTTTAAGTTTTTTGTGTGATAAAACTAAAAATAAATTATGAATAAAAACAATATTATAAACGGTACTTTCAGAGGATTTAAAAATGACATACACACACACATGTGTGTATATGTATATATATATATATATATATATATATATATATATATATATATATATATATATATATATATATATATATATATATATATATATATATATGTGTATATGTATATATATATATATATATATATATATATATATATATATATATGTGTGTGTGTATATGTGTATATATATATATATATATATGTGTATGTATATATGTATATATATATATATATATATATATATATATATATATATATATATATATATATATGTGTATATGTATATATATATATATGTGTATATGTATATATATATATATATATATATATATATGTATATATATATATATATGTGTGTATATATATGTATATATATATATATATATGTGTATATATATATATGTGTATGTATATATATATATATATATATATATATATATATATATATATATATATATATATATATATATATATACTAGCTAATTATACCCGGTGTTGACTGGGAAAGAAGAAAGTTCTAGACTTTTCTATTAGATTCATTACAAGGAAAATTAAACTTCCATAAGTAACTGAAATATCTACAAACACCCATCCTCCATGCTTCGTTTAATTAAAATCTGCAAAACTGTTAGCTATTAGGAAAAAGCAGCTAGCTTTATACTTTAAAACTTTTAAGTATACAAAAGATTATATATTCTTACTTTCCCCGGTTAAGAGCAAGCGATTAAATTTATTAATTTATTCGATAATAAATAGGTAAAAATAACATTTTTTTTTCTAGCCTTATGACTTCATTCCATCTCATTTAATCATTTCTTATTTTAAATTATTTAAATATTATCTGCATTATTTTTACACGTTTGATCACTGAACTTAGATATGACGTAAATAGTTTTCTTTTACATTTGGTTTAAATAATAGATTAGGTACATGTGGGATAATTTTAAATTAAACATCGATTACATTTTGTTGCAAAATTCTCAGAAAAAAAATTACCTGCCTCATAGGGTACTTTACAATTATGGAAAATTAAAAATTTGACTGGTCCCGTCAAATGACGGGCTATATGCTAGTTAAGGTACGTTTTTTAAAAGCACAAATACTACCTTATTGCCAAAAAATTGGAGGCAAAAATAGGATTTATATTAAAACATTACTTTTATTTTAACCTGATATTAGAACTGTAGGAGGAGTAAAAATTGATGTTCATAAACTAAGCTTTGTAGAAATTTTCGCCCGATTCGTACGTGTGCGTTAGGAGGAAGGGAAAATAAACCATTGTGTTAGTACCACCCGTCGTAGAAGGCGGCACGCGCTGGTACACTCTCAACTGGACACCCCGCCGAGCTGCAACCTCTTTATAAACCTTTTTTTACTGAGTATAAAGCCACTTTAGGAGTTGGCAGCAGGTTTATAATTTTAAAAAGACAGTAAACATTCAGCTGGGCGAAACTAATAAAAAAAATTGATATTTCTGTTTTCCTGAACTATAAAAAGATACTAAGGATAAAAAGTTTTTTTTTTTTAATTTGCATCAATGCATAATGTATATGATGATCTTTACTGTATACAATATATTTATTAATAACAACTCTACTTAATTTTTCAAAACAAAAGGTTTTTGCACTTCAAAGCGCTCAGGGTGCATGTCTAACTGTTAAGCCTTTAAAAGTTATCAACTGTTGATCTTGTAAAATAGAAGACTGTTAAAACTTAAATTTTCCGAAACACATAATGTAGTTTATAGCAAATACACCATAGTATGTTTTTGCTTTAAAACGAATGATCATGAACATTTTGTATAGGAAAAATGGATATATCCTGCAATCATTTATTTTTCTAAAATTTTTTCACGAATGATTATAAGAGCTGATTTTATTTTGAGGTCTAAAAAGTATATCGTACATACAAATTACCACGTTATGGATATGTGCGTGAAGTGTTTAAAAAAACTAAGAAAATTGGATTAAACAAATAAAAGAAGATATATAGAGAGGGACGAATTTGTCTTCTCTATTCGAATGTTTCACCGTGTAAGTATTAACAGCAAAAATATTTGAGATGAGATAAAAATAATTAAAAAGTTCTTGGCTATTAAGATAAGAAAGTATTTTAAAGAGAGTTATTTTTTTTAATTTAAAATCACATAATTATAGATACTAAAAAAGTTTCAATTTTAAAGCGAAAAAAGAGAGGGATTGTTACAAAGGTGGGAGGCATATCATTCTCATTTAAACTGTCTACTTTTGCTAGAAATATAAATCTAATATATTTTTGTTCCTTACATTACACAGTATATACTCTCTATATCCTATATGGTGTTACACTTGCTTCTTTTTCTTTGACAGCAATTATAATTTTCCTCATAGTACATTCAAGTTTGTTTCTAAACACTAGATTTACGGACCGAGCCAATTTGACTCATTAAAAACTGGATCACTATATAAATATATAAAACTTTAATTTTCAAAAAAATTTGAGTTAATATAAAATATATGTACTTTCATTCTCTTGAGATATTGCATTATCAATAACTATTTTCACGGTTTAGAATTTGACTTAGAAGTATATGAAATAAATAAATATAGTAAAAAATAATATTAGTATAAAGTAAATATAAAGTTTAAGTAAAGTATAAAGTAAATATAGAGAAGAAGTCAAAACTTCCATCAATGACAGAAAATTTCTATAAGGAAGAATTGTCATTTCTGAGAAATATCTGAGAATATTTTTTTTTTATCTCATATTTAAAGTTTATACTGTGATGCAGTTTAGAATCATGTTGAATCTTTACTGTGGTTATGTATAAAAATAAACAGCATACTTCTTATTTTTCACTATAAACTTAAACGCAGATTTATTAGTCTAAATAGAATCAGATTTTATGGAAAGAATTTGTTGTTAATACCAGTTATAAATTTCCACTGCATAAATAATATATATATCGATGATTAAATTTAAAATTATCATGTATGTAAGTAATCTATTATTTATGCCAAATGTAAAAAAAAAAAGTATTGTCTTATGTATTTCATTTCGTATGAAAATAATGCAGACGATATTATAATTTAAAATAAGAAAGGATGGGAGATGGTTAAAGGAATGACTCATAATGGTAGAAAAAAAAATGTATTTTAATATTTATTATGTATAAATAATAGTATCTTAAAAAATAGTGTAAATAATGGCATTAAAAGTAAAAGGGGGAAGTATTTCGAACGTAAAGACTTGCTTTGAATTTTGCTCCAACACACAAGAATTCAATAGGGATGTCATCTATTAGAGGACGCTTCATAAATAAGGATAGACGGTTATATATATATAATATATATATATATATATATTTATAATATATATATTAATATAATATATATATATATATATCTTATATATAAATGATGTCCAAAATTTGAATTCATTTAGTCAACCCGTGTGGTTATGTATAAAAAATAAATACACAAATGAACAAACTTCTTAGTTTTTCACAGATATATAACTTAAACGCTAGATATTTATTAGTCAGTGAAATAGAATCAGACTTTTAAGGAAAGAATTTGTTGTTAATACCAGTGATAAAATTTCCACTGCAAAATAAATAAATAAATAAATAATAATCGATGATTAAATTTAAAATTATCATGTATGTAAGTAATCTATTATTTATGCCAAATGTAAAAAAAAAAAAAAAAAAAAAAAAGTATTCACGTCTTATGTAAGTTCAGGGATAAAACGTATGAAAATAATGCAGACGATATTCAAGTAATTTAAAATAAGAAAGGATAAAAGGAGATGGTTAAAGGAATGACGTCATGTATAAAAAAAATGAATTTTTTTATTTATATATCAAAATAAATTACATAATCGCTGTGAAAATTTGTATTCTTGGTATATTGGAATGGGCTTGAAAATTTTTAAACGCTCGAAATGGATTCCTTCCGTTTTAAAGACTTCATGTCATTATGAATTTTCCCCTAAACGTAAACGATTTAATTTTTAATTTATCTCTTATAAATTCAAGGATAGCAATATTATATAAATGTGACGTCATCCCAAGTAATTGTTTTGCAAACCGTGTGGTTATGTATAAAAAACAAACACACAAACTTCTTAATTTATGACATAATAATAAGTGAAAGATATTATTTCATCATTATGACTTTTTTTAAAATATATTTAGTTTTTATATTATAAACATTTCATAGTACAATATTTGATCTGATTAAAATATAAATTCACTTTCATTTCTATGTACGCAATCTAGCATTTTTTATCAAGAATTATTTTAAATTCTAAGTTCATTTTTACGTTACAATGAAAATATCACCAATATTTATAACAAAAAGAAAATTTCAGTGGTCTATGGGCAAATAAAAATATCATTTTATATAGTTACTTTATATTCCTACTATGTCATAATGTGTGTTTCTGTTCATACACCCTGGGTTTGTCATATTTCCTTAATTTTCGCTTTATTAATACCACAAATAGCCTTGGCGTACGATGCTCCTATTCTACCACTTAATATGTCAAGATTAAAGTTGCTAGCAGTAGTAATACAGTAGATAAATTGAATAGTTCACATTTATAATAGAAATATATAAATGCTAGACTCGAACTGTCTGTCATTTGAGAGTTATCACGAACATCTTTCGAGTAATACATTAAGTGGTGAACAACTGGCCATAGTGTGGAGGCTACATTAAAATGTGATAAATTGGTGAATTTAATCGCCTGCTATTAACCGGGGAAAATAGGACTTGAAATAATGGCATTAAACGATAGAAAAGGAAGGGGTGGATTTCGAACGTTTCCGAACTCGCTCTGAATTGCGTTAATCCTAACTTATCAAGAATCCAATTTGGATGTTCTTATCTATTCCAGGTCCAACTGCTTCATAAATTCAAGGATATACGGACAGATAACTTAGGCTATTATTATATAGGGGATTTAAAAAAACTACAGTAATATAAGTGTGTGTATTTGTGTATATAAATTCTCGGCAATGAATAAGAAACATGAAAATTTAAATATTTAGCTGCAGTTTGAAGAAAAAACTATATTTTTCCTTCCTAGGCAGTTTAAAGCTCGTACAAAACTCATAAAGACGTATATACGCCTATTTAATTTTTTATTTCCTAATTTAAGTATTGAAGCATACATTTTCTACCTTAATTGACTTCTTTTTGGGCCCGGAACATTAACTAATGACAATTAAATAAATAATAATCCCCGAATTGAAGCAATTAAATATTTAGCGTGCGCTTAGAGCTTTCGCCTAATCTAATAAACACGGCAACAAAAGCAATTTAAAAACGGCCCGTAGATTTCATAAACAAGGGCTACTTACGCAAATGCACCCTTGTCCCCCACCCCCCCTTTTCAAAACCCACTCCCGAAATTGGGCTATTATTTGGTTACCCTGAAAGGGGAAAGCTGTCAGGCCAATGTAACACAGAGAAGACTAGCAGCATTTCCTCGACAAGTCTTCACCTTTCATCATTTATTCAAGTGCTCCTCCCCCCCCCTTTAACCTTCTCCAGCCCCTTTAAATGGATTCTAAATGCTGCGTTTTCCATTCACAGGGAAGACACGGTTCCCACATTTAGGGGGGCTGAAGTAAGTCCCTTAAATCTCCCAGCTCATTGTGCGTGTGCGAAATGCTCGGAGTTTTCCCTTTGTGGGCACCTACAATGGGGAAGAAGCCCGTAGATTTATGCGGGAGCCTCATTGATTAGGCTTCTTTGCAGCTGCGGCTCCTCCGCTTATTGTTTCAGCCCACTGACGCGAGGGGGACCCCCGCAAAAATGTATGAGAAAGAAGTGATACATTATGGGCACGGGATTGTTCGTAGGTGCTGACTGACTGCACCCATCCACAACGTGAAAAGTGCATGGATGGGGGGTAACGTATCTGCCTAATCGAACTAGTAATTCCGTATAGAATATCAGCTACGTCGGATTTGAGCACTAAGTTCTGATCTGATTAGCAACCAATCGGAGAACATTGAGGGGAGGGGGAAGATTTAGCTTTCCGACCCAAATCTACATGGAACAGTACTGGTATGGTTTGGTTTTGATTTGGAGCGCTACGGTCTACTTTTTGTAACACGAGGGCTAATGAGACCGGGACCTACAGCTTAAAGCCGATTCCGAATGGCTACGAACATCCATGCCATAGTGGGATTCGAACCCAGGATCTCTGGTACCGAAGGCCAGCAGAAACAGTACTGAGATAAGTTAACCCCTTCCGGTATAATGA
This sequence comes from Pardosa pseudoannulata, assembly GCA_032207245.1. Classification (NCBI taxonomy): domain Eukaryota; kingdom Metazoa; phylum Arthropoda; class Arachnida; order Araneae; family Lycosidae; genus Pardosa; species Pardosa pseudoannulata. The sequence continues at coordinate 112,797,077 of CM063500.1, read as the reverse complement.
CGAGTCTAGATCGTCACTAGTTTTTCATTCCATACCGCACAATGACGAGCTACACTCGTCATGCGATTAAAGTTACTGTTAAATATGATAATTAATTGAGTTTAAAATTTCTAGTGTACTGAATTTGGCAACACTTTTATCACTTGTGAAAATCACAAGTCACTATTGCATATTGTTTACTTAGAATTTCTTGGTACAAGTCATTGCCAAATTAATGAGTCAGAATAAAAGAAAACCTACTAAGAAATGCCGTGTGTGTTACAAGAATTAAAAGTGAGACTACTTGGCGGTGTCAAAAATTAAGAATTCCTTTGCACTTTGTTTTGAAAAGTACCACTAGCTTGAAGACCATTATCTGTATACCTTATTAATGTTTTGCTTTGATATTGTCTTAATTTTACTGTTTCTGATATTATTTAACACTATGTAAAAAGTGGATTTTAATTAAGAATATGTAAGAATTGTAAAATGAAACAAGTTTTTTAAATAAAAATTAAATGGTTATTTCATGCACAGTTTTTCATTATTAAATCATACCGGAAGGGGTTAATCTACTGTAAAATTAATTTAGATTTAATTGTATTAGCCGTATGAGAAAGAAACAACAGGTACATACGGGTAATCATAGGTGCTGAGTGATTACATCCACAGGATGAAATATACCTATACTGCAATAAAGTATTTGTCTAATCGAATTGATTGTTCCGTTTAGAATAGTTTACCAATATGATTACGGACCACACTTTCATGACTGGGCAATTGTCGTAAAATTCCGCAAGTAAGGCAGATGTACTGGTATGAAACAGCATGCATAGTTTAATCATTTCAGTTGCTTCACTGTTGGAAACCCCTGTGTTGATAAAACACACGTATTGCTTACGTATAAAAATAAACATCTTACTTACATTTCATAATTCTATCATGTTAAATATAAAAAAAAATGTAGGAATTTGGTAAAAAATATCATTATTTAACTTTTTATTAAGAAAACAGATTTTTTTTCAAGAATCAATTAGAGGTCTATATGCGACCCGAGGGTCATCTTTAATAGGTGATTTAAGTCCGATCCAAATCTACATAGAACAGTACTGAGATAAGTTAATCTACAGCAAAATTAATTTAGATTTAATTGTATTAGCCGTATGAGAAAGAAACGACAGGTACATGCGGGTAATCATAGGTGCTGAGTGATTGCATCCACAAGATCAAATACACCTATATGGTAATATAGTATATGTCTAATCGAATTAATTGTTCCGTTTAGAATAGTTTACCAACATGATTACGGACCACACTTTCATAACTGGGCAATTTTCGTAAAATTCCGCAAGTAAGGCAGATGTACTAGTATGAAACGGTATGCATAGTTTAATCATTACAGTTACTTAACACTAGACTTACGGATTCATTCAAAATTTGATCACTATATATATGACAGGTTCCACTAAATGACACTAGAGTCCTGAGTACATTTTCATAGCTTTATTCAAATCTCAGAGCACACTACTCATCAATCATCTTTAATGGTGTCGCACATTGGCGCATAACTTTTAACAAAGGCAGCCTTAACTGCCTCGGATAGCCACAGCTCTGTCTGTGGAATGTGCACACCGCTCTCTGCACATATCACTGCGCGTGAGCCGTATCACACCGCATCACTCTCAGTAAAGAATCCCTAATTAAAATCTTTTAAAATTAATCTACAATTTAAATCCTGACATATATATATATATATATATATATATATATATATATATATATATATATATATATATATATAATACTTTAATATCACTTTTCAAAAACATACGTTGGCTTTTAGTTAAGTAATAAAATATATGTAAACTTTCATTCTTCTTCCCCGCAGACCCCTTCATTTCGCATTATCAAATGGGGTATACCTATTTTCACAGTTGTGTGCCAATTCGATGGTTTAACAGTTAATCGCATAACATGAAATTTATTGGTCCTATCAGGTCAGGCAACAGTCAACTCCCACTAGTTTCCTATTGGCTGAAGAGCTAAGAAGTAAATATAAAAAAGAAGTCGAGAACACTTCCATTCCAATGACAGGAATTCATGCTTCTGACGCACGGAAGAATTGTCAAGTTCAACAATCATGAAAAAGAAACATGTGTGGAAACCATTGTACTAAATGTAATAGAAATGTTAGCAGAAAATGTGTTTCAAAAGCAAGTTTTATATGTAAACGATATTTTCGAGGAATTTTTTATAATAAACATTTCGTTTAAATTAATTTGGAACTATTTTCTTTTGCAAAAAACTTTAATTTTCTTGTACGAGTCAAATTGGCTCACTTCAGTAAAAATAGGTATATGATCAAGATCCGTAAATTTAGTGTTAATTGTTGGAAACCCCTGTGTTAATAAAGCACACATTTTGCCTACGTATAAAAATAAAACAGCTTACATTTCACATTTCTATCATCTAAAATATAAAAAAATGAGGAAATTTGGTAAAAATATCATTGTTTAACTTCTTATTAAAAAAAAAACTGATTTTTTTTTGGTGGGCTGCAGAAATCAATTAGAGGTCCATAAGTGACTCGAGGGTTACCTGTTAAAGAGTGAAGTTCTCGGACACCAAACACATGCTTATCTATAATACAAATGATAAAATTTTCCCCTGGAATCAATTCCAAACCAAAAGTGCAAAAGCGTTTCATAACTAACGCATATACAAAAGGGAATGGGGAAAAACAATGGTTAATAAAACGATATAACATACAATAATGTGCTAAAAGAATAAAAAAAAAGTTTGAAATGTTCAGAAATATTTTCGGAAATGTTGGATTAGATTATAGGAATCCCAATCCCTTCATATAATATAGTCAATTATGTCTACATAAAAAACTATTTAGATTAAATCCATGGACGAAATACATGAAAGCTGCAGAGCTATAAGAAACTCCAAAGCAAATAAATTCTTAGATTTGTTTGTTCAGTTCATAATCTTAAGATTTAATTGACTATCAGCTACCAATTAAGTCCACGATGTTTAATCTACGGTTAGCTCTAATCGTCTATGACAGATAGCCTTAATCACAGTTAACTAGAAATGTTGAGTTACAATAGCACTTTAACTGAAAGAAAAAGTGAAAATTAACCATTTATTTATTTTATGGAAAACAAATTACCTTCCATCACTGAAGCAGAACACGAATCTGGCATAAATTTATCGTAGATATTTAAAACTTTTGAACATCCGGTTAATGTTTCTTTAATGAACTCATGTTTGGTTAATGCGTGACTCAACCTAGTATTACTTTGAAAGGTAAAGTAAGGCATCAAACGCATCATTTATGAAAAATCGAAACCTCAAATACTGAGCAAAGTATATAAATAAAGCAGTAAAAACCTGTATCATAAATAAAGTGCGAAAAGAAACTTTCTTTCAATGAAAAAAAAAATTACTGTGTCATAATTTTGTTATTATCAGTTCAAATTTATAAAAGCGATGCTTTTAACTTTTGTTAACAAGATTGTTAAAAACTATATACCTTGATTTTCGAGTTAGTTTTTCATTTTAGAGAGAGCTACATTTTTATTAAAGCTAAATCCCATATCAAGTAAACTTCACATACGATGAAAAAAGTCGGAAATTAAGCTCGTCGAAAATTGAAAGTAAATCTTTAAAAATAATGACTTTTTCGTTACAACTAAAACTACGAATAAATTTAATTTAAAAACAGATTCAGAGAATTATATAATGAAAACTTTCTTTAGATAGCATTTTTCATGGGCTTAATACTTCTCATTTTTTTCTTGGAGTATACATTTCCAAGAAAACATGAAACTATTTTCAAAGACGTGTAGTTAAACGTATTGCTGCAATATATATATATATATATATGTGTGTGTGTGTGTGTGTGTGTGTGTGTGTGTGTAATCCAATAAAATACCTGCCGGTCACAACAATTATGTAGCCCTATTGTTTTTACTTGCCCGGGCTACTGAGCAAGGAGAAACCTAGGCAGCTAGCAGTAATAACGAAAGATGCTGTCTGGCCACATTGAAGCGTTATGCACAAGTTTAATTAAAACTTTATTTTAGAGCTGCTAAAAAGGACATCTTTACTAGTCAACAGCAGACAAGAGAAGGAACACAAAAATCAGTCTGCTCGAACAGAGGTGCACCCAAGAGCGAAGACAGAAAGAATTTTCCTACTTAATCGGTGAATAAGTGTAAGATCAGGAAAAACGCAGAGCCATTTGCTGGCGACAGCTGGGAAACGTGTTGAATAGACAGAAAATTTACATTATAGGATAGACCGCTTTGAGAAATGTGTCGAAAGAATTTTAAGTCGAAGACGCTCCTTTAAGATATTTAGAGGCTGGGAAAAAGATTTTAAGGAATTAGAATGGGAGAGACGAGGTTTTTAAGGAAATATTAAAGTTAAATAATTTTCATATATTACATGTATATATATATATATATATATATATATATATATATATATATATATATATATATATATATATATATATATATATCAAGTAAAGTAAACTTCACATACGATGAATGAAGTCTGAAATTAAGATCGTCGAAAATTTAAAGTAAATCTTTAAAAATAATGACTTTCTCGTTCAAACTAAAACTACGAATAAATTTAATTTAAAAACTTATAAAAAGGAAAAGATAACAGATCCAGATAATTATATAATGAAAACTTTCTTTAGATAGCATTTTTCATGGGCTTAAATCATTTTTTTCTTGGAGTATACACATTATCTATATATATATATATATATATATATATATATATATATATATATATGTGTGTGTGTGTGTGTGTGTAATTAATATTTCCCCCAAAAAAATATCTTTCCAATAAACAAATAATAGCACACAAATGTCGCTGCCAAGATTTTTTTTTCCAAATTTCTTCTGAAGAAATGATTTTGAGTTTTTAAGTTTATCATTTTGTAACAGAAATTAGCTTGGATAAAATTTATAATTTTCCGTGCATTTAATGAAAATAATTCTAGAATACTTGCAAATATTGGTATTCCAATCCCGTTTTCAAAATTTAAACTTTGTTTTCTAGTTCGTAAGAATTTTAAATTTCGGAGAAAAAAATATCTTTACAGCTTAATATTTTTTTCGCTCTATAAAATTTTATTTGCCTAATAAATATTAATGTAAAATTTTATCTGCATACATAATACAATAAATTATGTATGAGGAGATTTTCGGCAAATCCGGCATCTGCCCCGGGCGGCAGGAACCTAGGCTACGCCACTGGCGTCACATCCTTTTCGATCCTGAATCATCTGAAAAAGGAGACTGACTGCCTCGGAACAAAACTACTTGACCGCAAAAGTACGTGAAAAGCGAACAATTTGGAATAAAATGTTCTTTGAATTACCGGAACTCATGAGAGAGAGAAAAAAAAATAACTTAATAACTTACAGACCGACAGAAACAATGAAAAGAAGCAAAAATCATTCATTCCTCGGCCCCGACTACCGCGAGAAACAGGAGAAAGGAGTGAATGTCGGCCTTTTTATCTGGAACAATAACTCTTTTTACAGTTTGGCGTGCACTTTTCTCCGGGCGATTACTCTTAAAGCCAACTGTGGGTGAAGATCTTGCAAAAAGGACTTTTTTTATTTTTTGCTTTCACGTTCCCGTTGACAAAGGATACTTGTGTTAAGATGAATATTTTGATGGTAAACGTTGGAAGCTGAGATAAAGGCTCACAGTTCAACAAATAAAATAAGGCAATGAAGAAAAGGAAAATATATTAACAGCACTTAGCGATACATTAATGATGACCGATTTGGTAATTTCCGGAAGACCGCAAAAATCTAATATTCAACTTCTAAGTAAAATAAACTTCTCTTTTAAAATTGATTATAACTATTCGTATATTATTGAAAAATATTAACAGTTTTTAAATGCTTGGCATGCGTTTCTTACAGGCGATTATTTTTAAAACCAACTGTAAGTGAAGATCTTGCCAAAAGGACTTTTTTTTTTTGCTTTCACGTTCCCGTTGACAAAGGATACTTGTGTTAAGATGAATACTTTGATGGTAAACGTTGGAAGCTGAGATAAATGCTCACAGTTCAACAAATAAAATAAGGCAATGAAGAAAAGAAAACATATTAACATCACTTAAAGATACATTAATGATGACCGATTGGGAAATTTCCGGAAGATATAAATAGAAATATATATATAAATAGAATAAATATATATAAACAGAAATATATAAATAACAACCATAAGATTTTGCAAACAAAAAATATTTTTTTAGAGGATAAATTCATAATAGTATCTTAAATATGAAAAGTCAAATAAAAATAGTAGTATATATATTTTTAATTTTTTCTAATTATGTTACATATAAACATTTTTATATTATAAAAATGAAAAGAGTGATCATCAAACTAATAATGTAAAAACTATTTTTTATTTGTCTAAATTTTTCAAGAATCTATGTAGTAAACAAGAACATTCCGCTTCGTTTTCCTGTATATACTGTTATTTTTATGCCCACAAACAAACCATGTTGTTACACTAAACCGTACTAGTACGTGACCCGTGTTCAAGTATCAATAGTCAGAAAACGTACTAGTACCTGTCCCGCGCTCAAGTATCAATAGTCAGAAAACTAGTTTTTGTCTAAATTTTTCGAGAATCTATGTAGCAGACAAGAACATTCGGCTTCGTTTTCCTGTATATACCGTCATTTTTGTACCCACAAACAAACCATGTTGTTATACTAAACCGTACTAGTACGTGACCCGCGCTAAGTATCGATCGTTAGAAAACGTACTAGTACGTGACATGCGCTCAAGTGTCAATCGTCAAAACGTACTAGTAAGTGTCCCGCGCTCAAGTATCAATCGTCAGAAAACGTACTAGTATGTGTCCCGCATGCAATGTGTTAAAACGGGTGTGAATATGCATAATCATATAGATAATCAAAGACACCGTACGTTGTAGTTGTCTCAAATGGCAAGGCAATAAAATTTTAACCCACACTCTACTTAGAGAAAATAACTGACAAGAAAACACACCTTAGAAAAAAAAAACCCTTAGAGGCAATAGGGAGTTTTCGCTTTAACCCCACCCCCCTCGTTCTCCCTGTAAGATATTTTCTAAGAACACTATCTGTTATTTTTTGTAAAGTGGCATGGGTTTGACCAAACTCAATCTTCCTTCACTTCATTCATTGTACTGGCGTAGACAGAACTAAATACTTGTTAAAAAAAATAGGGGAACTGCTGTCCTCCGAAATGATGCACGATAACATTAAAAAACAAGACATAATACATTTCCCAGAGTAACCTTTTAAGGTAATTCTTCACGTAAAACCCCCCCGAAAAAGAAAAGAGGGGAGGGGGTTCTTTTTTCTTAGGTTTCTCCATTTAACAAAGGATTTTTACAAAACGCTATCGACAAGAGTAGGTATTTACAACGAACAATACTGTAGAATAACAAAGGTGTTTCGCCCTACTCTCTTACTACTGTAACTTACTCCCTTTATCGTAAATAACAGAGAAGCCGTCTCCTTTTTTTTATAATCTGGATCTGAGATTTGAAATAACAACTAAAAATGACAGAAAGAGAGAAGGGAGGATAAAAAAGATATATTTTCATTTAGTCTGGTCTGTTTCTTCAAAAACACTCTATAACAGTTTTATTATTATTATTATTGTTTACAGTAAATTTGTTTATCGTTAAGTAATTTACATATATCAAGTATAATTCTTGTCTTTTTTCTAATAAAAACTCTTTACTACTTGAATCTTTTCTCTTGTTTATAATACTCATCGAAAAATGTCATTCATTTTATAAATGGTGATATTTTATCGTTTTATAATTGAGAAAAACAATCCAAAATCAAATTTTAAAATCACAAATTTCAATATGTATTTAATAATTTGCTAATCCGCTATATTTTCTCATCTTTTTATATTCAATATATCGTAACAGAACTAAAGAAGGGTGCTGTATTTCGGTAATGAAGATCTACCTTTTCGTAGAATTAAATTGATCACCAATTTAAATGTCTATTTAATAATACAGAGCTTTTTAATAATTAGCTAATCAGTTGTATTTTTTACGCTTTCTGTATTCAATTTATCATAGTAGAACTAAAAAGAGAGTTCAGTATTAGAGTAAAGTATTTAAATTAGTAAATTTAATTCTACGAAAAGCTCTACCTTTTGGTAGAATTAAATTTACCACCAATTTAAATGCCATTTAGCTCTATTTTCTCCTTTTTTTATATTCAACATATCATAATAGAATTAAAAAAAAGAATGCTGTATTTTAGTAGTCTTTGAAGATCTACCTTTATTAACGTCTTTTGTTTATAATCTACAATAGCGTTTGGAGTCTACCTTTTCAGAGAATTAAATTTACCACTAATTTAAATGTCTATTTTTAATAATTAACTAATCAGCTGTATTTTTTCCTCTTTCTTTATTTAATTTGTCATAGTGGAACTAAAAAGGGAGTGCAGTATTAGTGTTTGAAGCTTTATCTTTCCATAAAATTAAATTCACCACCAATTTAAATGCCATTCTAATATTTAGCTCTATTTTTTCCTCTTTTTATATTCAATATATCATAATGGAATTTAAAAAAAAGAGAATGCTGTATTTCAGTAGTCTTTCAAGATCTTCCTTTTTCAAGAATTAAATTTATCTTCAATTTAAATGCCTTTTTAATAATCAGCTAATCCGCTGTATTTTCTTTCCTCTGTAATTGCTCTCTGTATTCAATATATAAAAATGGAACTAAAAAAGAGTGCAGTATTACAGTAATGTTTGAAGCTCTACCTTTCCATAAAATTAAATTCACCACCAATAAATTAATCACCTAATCCGCTGTATTTTCTTCTCTTTCTGTATTCGGTATATTATAATGAAACTAAAAAAAGAGTGCAGTATTACAGTAGTCTTTGAAGCTCTACCTTTTCGTAGAATTAAATTGACCCCCAATTTAAATGTCTATTTAATAATACATAGGTTTTTAATAGTTAGCTGAATATTTTCCTCTTTATGTATTCAATTTATCACAATGGAACTAAAAAGGGAGTGCAGTATTACAGTAGTCTTTGAAAATCTACCTTTTTGAAGAATTAAATTTATCACCAATATAAATGTCTTTTTAATAATCAACTAAAACGCTGTATTTTCTTTTCTTTCTGTATTCAATATATAATAATGGAACTAAAATAAGAGTAGTGTTTGAAGCTCTACCTTTCCATAAAATTAAATTTACCTCCGATAAAATTGTCACCAATTTAAATGCCCTTTTAATAATCAACTCTATTTTCTCCTCTTTTTGTATTCAACATATCATAATGAATTTTATTTTAAAAAAAAAAGAGTGCTGTGTTTCAATAGTCTACCTTTTTGAAGAATTAAATTTATCGCCAATTTAAATGTCTGTTAAATAATTAGCCAATACGTTGTACTTTCTTCTCTTTCTGAATTCAACATATTATAATGAAACTGAAAAAAAGAGTGCAGTATTAAAGTAGTCTTTGAGAATCTACCTTTTTGAAGAATTAAATTTATCGCCAATATAAATGTCTTTTTAATAATCAACTAAAACACTGTATTTTCTTTTCTTTCTCTATTCAATGTATAATAATGGAACTAAAAAAAGAGTGCAGTATTAGAGTAGTGTTTGAAGCTCTATCCTTTTGTAGAATTAAATTCGGTTACTATTGTTTCAGCTCTACAGCTGGTTAAATAAAAGTTAATCCTTTTCTATCTACAGGTTTCGTATTTCATACGGCTTTGTTTTATTTCTCGCGGAGTCCAATATATTTCACATGTTACGGAATAGTAAAGTAGGCTATAACCCAAAATATGCACATATTGATATGGTGGATCATAACTTGGCTCCCGATACGTAACATATGTGAAAACTTGGGTGGAAAAGAGAAACTGGTGTCGTATTGAACGCGATACGCAAGATTAAAATTGCTTTAATGTCGTCTTAATACAGAACTAAATTAATTAATATCGAAAAGAATGCTTGTAAATTTGCCGACTTTTTTCATTTATCGGTAATTCAATAAATACAAATTTTAATACCAGTTAATATTTTTCAGAAAATTAACAAAATAAAAATTGGTAAGAAAGTATTAAAACCTTTTAATTTTTTCTCCTTTGTGTCAAAGACAAAATAATACTGAATAGTAATTATTGTGAACGTTTAAATATAGAAAAAATATATTCAAAAATAAAATTTATTAATTTATTAATGAATCAATTCATGAAATATTAATAAAAAATATAAAATCACTAAAATTCAAAAGGAAGCATAAAAAATTGATAAAATTTTTATGACAACATTAAGTATGTTAATGATTAATAATAAAATATTAACTATTAATTTTTTTTAAAAATTTGAAGCAAAAGTTCGTTTTAGATTGTGTTGAGATGTGTGACACGTGTTCTGCCGATGCCATTTGAAAAATAATGTACCCACTGAATAAATGCTGTTTCGAAAAAGGTAAACTTTTCGGGTATTAGAGAAAGTGAACAGTTCAGCCCGAAATCACCCAGCTGTCAACTTGCTCAGATAGATTTGGTTTGCTTTGGTTTGGAGCGCTACGATCTACTACTTTGCACACGAGGGCTAATGAGACCGGGACCTACTGCTTAAAGCCGATTCCGAACGGCTACGAACATCCATGCTATAGTGGGATACGAACCCACGAACTCCGGTACCGACGATCAGCGCCCTAACCAATCGGCCAGCGTTCGGTGTACTCAGAGAGAAATCCGAGAAATCGGGTTCGATCCTCGAATAAACACCTCCCTGTATACTCAGAGGAAGTGCAAGTTTAATCGTGTGTGCCATCACGAACACCTTACACATATCAGGGTAAGCGATCCTTATAAGGAAATATTAAGGAAATTGAACAGTTGCTCCAACCAGAAAATCTACAAGCTGTAAATCACATGATCCGTAAAAGGCTAATGTTACCAGAAATTCATAGCACTACAAACACATGAACAGGAATATTAACATATCATCTAAACATATTAACATATGAACAGATAAAATTGTATAAAGTTTGAAATACAGACCTTCTGTTAGGGCAACACCAGTACGAATGTTTTAATTTATCGGTGAATATTTTCATGGCTTATATAGTAATTTATCAGTAACACAAACCTTAATCAGAAGCATAATATTTTCCAGATATAAATAGGGCATAAAAGAGCTTAAATCGAATCTGTACCGTTAATTTAAAAGACAGCATTTTCCAGTCAAGAATTTTTCGCTAAATAAATCACAGAAGCGTAACCGCAAGAATTACTAAATGAAAGTGCAAGTTATTTTCACGTCATTCTCTCGTAGCTAAATTTTTATTTGTTTGCTACAGAAAGCAAAGATAAAACCGGACATACACCACGCATTTTTTGGAGGAAGTGTGAGACAGGAAGTTGGGATTCTTCAACAAAGTTATTAATCATACATACACAGAATACGGATGTTTCTGCTTATAAAAAGAGGTTTTTTATTATTATTATTTTGAGACGACTGTGGTCTTTTGAAACCGACTTTCATTGTTTTCAATCAATTTACTTGAAAATGACTCGATATCTTTGTAAATATGTTAACGAAAGAGTGGATAAAACAGCAACGAAAAATATTAATATTTTTTTGGAAATATTAATTGTTGATTGTATATTTGATGTGTAATTATTTTATACATAATTTGGCTAGTTTTATTTATAAGATACCATATAGACCTTATAACAAAATGTAGTTGTTAACCATAAGCATTTCCCGAAAATGAAATAAATAAATAAATAAATAATAGTGAAAATACCTATTTTTTCCTTACGTAAAACACCACCAGTCTCAACTCTCTCATTGTTTTTATTTTTCATTGATAAATATATGTTTATGTATGTATAAATGAACACGTATCTTTATATATAAAATTCTTCTATTCTTCTGTCCGTATGTTTGTAATAGAACTAATCCTAAACGGCTGAAGTTATTTTCATGAAATTTTGAGTATGTAATTAAGTTGATTCGAGAATGGTTTAAATTCACAATTTGACCCAATAGTAAATTGTTTTTTTTAATTAAAAATCCAAAAATGAGTGCTTATTGAAATTACTATGCTTAAGATTTTAATAAACAGTTTTTTCCTAAATTTGACGAACACTTTAATTTCCGTTTTGTGTTTATTAATAGATAGATTAGTAGATAAATCAGATAAAAAGTAATATGCAACACTATTTTAATATTCGGTATAAATAGCTATAATGGAAGAGAGGGCTTTGGAATATTTTTTTTTATGAATGGAGCAGTGATACAGAAAAGGTTGGATAGAAACCTCTGGTCCACAACGATAAACCTGTGTATAACGATAAATCCCTCTTAATCAACAATTTAGCTATTTAAAAAAGTTTCAGGTATCTATAAGGAAATGTATAAACAAAAAAAGAAAATTTTTGGAATTATTCCTAACCTATCTGATGCTTCAAATCGCGAGAAAGTAAAAGGAAAAAAAAAAAAGACTTATGATAACATATTATAGTACTCATAGTACTCAAAGCAGTTAGGTTTAATGGATTAAGTCTTTTAGAGTTTGTTATAATATTTAGTACAATTAACTATTATAGAACAGAAGGCGTTCGGAAATTTATTTTGTCTCGTAAAAGGGGAGGTCCTTCATTAAAGGTTGAGAACATCTACTGTAAAGATTAATAAATAGCTTTTTGCCGCATTATCCACGAGCTTAATAACTTAGCTTTTGCAATATTTACTACCAGTATTATGCCCCCGTTGTCAATTTTATAAATGCAAGTAAATGCTATTAACCATTCAGTTATTTTACATTTTTAAAGCAAAGTTTTATTTTACCAGTTGGTGTCTTTTTTTCTTGGGATAACAATTTACGAGTGTGAAACAGACTTCCCTTTCTAGGAAACTTTTAACAATGTTTTTTCCCAACTGTTAACGACAAAATGGACAAAAGCTGCACGTGACATTTAGAGTATATATATAAAAAAAACGTACATTGGATCATTGATTCGCAGTCAATCTGGAAGGGCTGAAGTGACATTCTGACTTCGCCTGAAGCAAAACCATTCTTTGTGCATTTCATGGGGGGAATTTTTTTAAGGACCTCAGCTGGGATTCTTGTTCACAACTTAAAGACTTCCTTTTTCTAATCTTATTGCTAAAGACGAACTATATATCTGCCAAAAGAATTTGCGAGAATTTGATGGGAGGTCGTAAGCTGTCATTCCGTGAAAAGCCCTCCCGTGACCGACTGCCTTTGTCGTCAGTGACTTGCTTGCTCTCTTTTTACCTAATTAACCAAGAGGTCATGATGCTTAACCGCCTGCCTGCATCCGGAATGTGCAGACCACTCCGCCTCTGCAGGGTTCGGGGGTTGGGCACGGGGGAGTCAAAGCCCACACACTGAGCAGGGGGGGGGGAGCTCATTTAACCAGGGTGTCACGATCGGGGATCAGCTTAATCACTAGTAGTCGCCACTTATCTATTTTTAGGACTCCTGGTTCGGTGCGATATACTGCATTATGCTGTTTTAAGTGACTGTTGTGATAAGTAAGGGGGGCGTGGGTCAACATTTGTGCTCAGTTTCCGTGGCGTTCAGGGGTTAGGAAGCGAACATCATTTATCGTCTGGTTGACAGAATCCTGACACTAGTAACTATTGCGGATTGGACTTTAGCAAGGAGCTTTCGGTAGATTCCCAAAGGAAAGACAAAAACACCGTGATTGATACTTTTTTCCCATGACCCACAACATAAAAGCTTGAAAAAAAACCCACCTTTTCAAACATTTTTTTTTTCAAAGGACTTTGCTTCAAGACTTTGCTAGCGAGTAACTTGTAATCTTTCTTTTTGTAAAGAGAGCTGGAATAGATGACTTACACAATCTATTTTCTTTCTTTTTTTAAATGTCACATTCCATAAAAGTGAAAGAAAAAGCCTTTTGTGTGACTTTACAACAAATTTTCAAGGCTTGAACGGGTGAAAAGAAAAGCTTTTTTCCTTTAATTTTTACATTCCTTATTACGTCTTTGTTCAAAGTTTAACACAAAGATGTCTAAATGCATCCTCACATTCACGTACATATAAACGTTCTTTGTCACACATTTAAACCTCCTACCCTGTCCTCATTCACACCTGAGATATTAATCTATAATTTGATTGATTTGGTTTGGAGTGCTACGGTCTACTTTTTGCAACACGAGGGCTAATGAGACCGGGATCTAAAACTTAAAGCAGATTCCAAACGGCTATGAGCATCCATGCCACTGCGGGATTCGAACCCACGAACTCCGGTTCCGAAGGCCAGCACCCTAATCATTCGGATATCGTTCGGCTATAATTTGATTAGGGTTTAATTTGAATAGCGTTAAGAGTTGCTCAACTCATTCATTGCTAACACTATTTTTGTTGAGAGGTAGGATGCTATTTTAAACACGTTTATGGAAAGTTTCTTTTCATTGTGAATTATTATTATCTAAAAGTTTATTCGACAACTGAAAAATCCGCCCGAATTGTATAGTGGTTAGAGTATTGTGCTTCCACCCGATGGACTTGGGTTCGATTCCCGAGTGAGGCTCTGACGCAATAGTAACTAGGGAGTCCAAAGGTGACATTTGACACGGGCTCAACACCGTGATGAAAATGAGGTCCGAAAGAGGACAACTCACCCTGAGTAAAAATAAGAGAATTTTTTTACTATAAAATTCGATTGTATTTATAAAATAAAATGTGTTTAAAAATTTTTCTATGAGTTTTCTTATTTTTTAAAAATGCTTCTAGAGACTAAACTTGTTATACATTCTTATAAAATGTTAAATAAATTACGCAACTACCGAAAAGTGTTGTACGGAATAAGCATGAACTAAAAAACAAAAGGTTAAAAATTGTTAAAGGAAATGTTAAAAACAAAACCTGAAGCATGCATAAAACTCTTAAAAATAGACAAAAATTAGATAGATAATACTAAATATTTAAAGCCTGTTAAATCCTAACACAAAACCAATTTTTAAAAACAGTAAATAAGAAATATTATTTTGAAATTAGCAATTATAGGTGTGAATGTACTAATGAAAATTATACACCCTATTGCAGTAATAATATATAATGCATATCCCAGTTTTAACAATTCGATGATTAAAATCCTTTATAATAATACTAGTAGACATTAAATGTTTGTATTTCTAAGTTTAGTATGAGTAAATTGTAAAATAAATCATGTAAGAAATTTTTTAAGTATAAAATAAACTACATTATGTAGTATCTGAAAATTTTCTGTTTATAATGGCCTTATCTCAGACATTTTACCCTGCCTCTAGTTTTGAAAAAAAAATTGCTTCTTCTTTTCGACAACATTTCTCCTAAGACTTGAAATTGCACTTATACTCTTGATCATTACTGACTGATACGGTTTGCCACAACTTCTTTTTAATTATACCACAAGGACTAGAAAATAACAGGCGGCTATTGTGGCATTTTTATCTTCAGCGGAAGATCAAACAATAGAAATAAAAACGAAATTTAACTATGGGCTCATTGTTCTAGAGGAGAACACACTCTCTCTGGAAAAAAAAAGGGGGAAAACGGTGTGCTCATGAATAATAAACATTGGTTTCGAATACAAATGACACTTATGACAGCTGCAAACATATATTAGCATCTTCCGTCTGGTATTGATAAGAAGGGATACCGTCGATGTTTAAAAGCTAATAGGAGTGCTCGTTACGCAAAAATTCAGCCCTACCTTCGGCAATTAGAGGGGAAATATTTCACTGAAAAGGAAAACTTGTATGATTCACTTCTTCCTCCAAAGGGAAAGTTATCAGAGGGAATTAACAGAATGGTAGTAACAACTCTACTCACGTTACACTGTGTTCTAGACATTTTCCGAAACATTTAAATGATACCAGAAAAAAAAAATGTTTTTCTCTACACAGAAAAAGTATGGAGAGTGTTACAAAATGTGATGCTTTGTTAACTGTCAACATTCATTTACTACGTAAAACAATCTTATTTCCATGTTCAAGGACTGCTTTGAATATATGAATATATTTATTCGTATAATTTTAATTTTCAGCTACAAAGTTTACTTACATGACTTATTTTATAACACCATGCGAACGGTTTTTCAAGGGGATTTTGTTTTTCATTTTTTTTTACTGTTAACTGCTTAAAAACTAACGTTTTACCACAGGAGGGTAAATTCCATATTTGTCATCCTCTTTCTTCCTGTAAAACATATTATATAAAGATTAAAATTTTCAAGAGTGATAAAATATTATTCTGCAAAGAATCTTTTCTCCCAAATTTAAATTTCCTGCAAATTAGATTGATTGATTGATTGGTTTGAAGTGCTGTCTACTTTTTGCAACACGAGGGCTAATGAGACTGGAACCTACAGCTTAAAGCCGATTCCGAACGGCTACGAACATCTACGCCACTGTGGGATTCGAACCCAAGAACTACGGTACTGAAGGACAGCACCCTAACCAATCGGCCATCGTTCGGCCCTACAAATCAGAAAAAAATTTAACTATAAAAGCTTTTATTTTCATTCTAATATTAATAGTTTATTTTCTAAAAACAGTATTATTGCTTGAAGAATATTTATTGTTAATCAAAAAGAAAAATAAATATTTTTCAAAACCTAATGACTATTGCGATATAAACATTTTTTTCACTAACTTATAAATATATGTATGTATACATATATGTACATATCTATACATATATGTATGTATACATGAACACATACACCTATATCTTTATATATAAAATTTTCCTGTCCGTCTGTTTGAAATAAACTCCTCCTAAAAGGCTGGACTGATTTTGATGAAATTTTGAGTATGTAATTAAGTTGATTCAAAATTTGATCCGATTAAAAATGTTTTTAAATTAAAAATCCAGAATTGCGCGCTTATTGAGATTATTATAATACCGCTCGAAACCGTTCACTGCCCACGTATCTGTGACGCAGTGGTCAGCGCAACGGGCTTC
>CM063500.1:112740040-112772540 GCA_032207245.1 Pardosa pseudoannulata | reverse complement strand
TATTTATCACCCAGGAAAGCCTTTTCACTCAAATACTCACGATTATATAAAATTAGAGAGGATAATCTATAACAAGCTATATTTTCTATCCGAACATTAATTATGAAGTTAATATAAATCAACAGATGCATTTAAAATCATGGTGATAGTTGGATAAACAGCATTCGGTTTTAGAAGATAATTGTTCGATAATAATTATATTAAATAGTAATAATAAATAATATTAAACCAGTTTGACGAATTCAACTCATTCAGAAATGATGCTAGCAAATCTATAGAATATTAACAAATTAAGGGAAAATGATTTGTAAACTTATAAAGTACAGTATCAGTGAGACTTAACATAAAAAACATTAATAATGGTTGCCAAAACCAAAATAGTAATTATTGCTTTCATCTTGCTGAAAGATCGATACATATATATAAAATGTAAAGTAAGCAATCATGGTTTCGATTTCGCCTGTAGAGGGGAATGAAAACAAATCCACGATTTGGCAACTAACAAAACTATATAAAATATAAAATTTAATAAACATTTTAATAAACAATCAATTATGATTCTATTTATCACTCAGGATAGCATTTTCACTCAGATACTCAAGATTATATAAAATTAGAGAGGATAATCTATAATACACTTTATTTACTATCCGAACATTAATTATAAAGTTAAAATAAATCAACAGATGTAGTTAAAATCATGGTAGATAGTTGGATAAACAAAATCCGATTTTAGAAGTTGATTGTACGATAATTACATTGAATAGTAATAATAAATATTATTTAACCAGTTTAACGAATTCAACTCATTTAGCAATGATGCTAGCAAGTCTATAAAATATTAACAAATTAAGGGAAAATGATTTGTAAACTTATAAAGTACAGTATCAGTGATACTTATAACATAAACATTAATAATGGTCGCCAAACCCAAAATAGTAATTATTGCTTTGATCTTGCTGAAAGATCGATACATATATATGAAATGTAAAAAGTAAACAAACATGGTTTCGATTTCTCCTGTAGACGAGAATGGAAATCAAATCCACGATTTGGCAACTAACAAAACTATAATGTTATGGATTTAATAAACAATCAATTATGATTCTATTTATCACTCAGGAAAGCATATTCACTCAGATACTCAAGATTATATAAAATTAGAGAGGATAATCTAATACACTTTATTTACTATCCGAACATTAATTATAAAGTTAAAATAAATCAACAGAGCATTTAAAACCATGGTAGATAGTTGGATAAACAACATTCGGTTTTAGAAGCTAATTGTACGATAATAATTATATTAAATAGTAATAATAAATAATATTAAACCAGTTTGACGAATTCATGATACTAGATAGCAATGATACTAGCAAGTTTATAAAATGTTAACAAATTAAGGGAAAATTATTTGTAAACTTATAAAATATAGTATCAGTGAGACTTAAAGCATAACATAAAAAGCATTAATAATGGTCGCTAAAACCAAAATAGTAATTATTGATTTGATCTTGCTGAAAGATCGATACATACATATGAAATGTAAAGTAAACAAACATGGTTTCGATTTCGGCTGTAGACGCAAATGGAAACCAAATCTGCGATTTGGCAACTAACAAAACTATAATGTTATGGATTTAATAAACAATCAATTATGATTCTATTTATCACTCAGGAAAGCATATTCACTCAAACACTCACGATTACATAAAATTAGAGAGGATAATCTATAACACGCTTTATTTTCTATCCGAACAATAATTATGATGTTAATATAAATCAACAGATGCATTTAAAACCATGGTGATAGTTGGATAAACAACATTCGGTTTTAGAAGGTAATTATTGTTCGATAATAATTGTATTAAATAGTAATAATAAATAATATTAAACCAGTTTGACGAATTCATTTAGATACCAATGATACTAGCAAGTCTATAAAATATTAATAAATTAAGGGAAAATGATTTGTAAACTTATGAAGTACAGTATCAGTGAGACTTAACATAAAAAACATTAATAATAGTTGTAAAAACTAAAATAGTAATTATTGATTTGATCCTGCTGAAAGATCGATACATATATATGAAATTTAAAGCAAACAAACATGGTTTTGATTTCGGCTGTAGACGCAAATGGAAACCAAATCTGCGATTTGGCAACTAACAAAACTATAATGTTATGGATTTAATAAACAATCAATTATGATTCTATTTATCACTCAGGAAAGCATATTCACTCAAACACTCACGATTATATAAAATTAGAGAGGATAATCTATAACACGCTTTATTTTCTATCCGAACAATAATTATGATGTTAATATAAAACAACAGATGCATTTAAAACCATGGTAGATAGTTAGATAACATTCGATTTTAGAAGCAAATTGTGCGATAATTATATTAAATAATAATAATAAATGATATTAAACCAGTTTGACGAATTCATTTAGATAGCAATAATGCTAGAAAATCTATAAAATATTAACAAATTAAGGGAAAATGATTTGTAAACTTATGAAGTACAGTATCAGTGAGACTTAACATAAAAAACATTAATAATGGTTGCCAAAACCAAAATAGTAATTATTGCTTTGATCTGGCTGAAAGATCGATACATACATATGAAATGTAAAGTAAACAAACATGGTTTCTATTTCGGCTGTAGACGCAAATGGAAACCAAATCCACGATTTGGCAACTAACAAAACTATATAAAATATAAAATTTAATAAACAATCAATTATGATTCCATTTATCACTCAGGAAAGCATATTCACTCAAATACTCAAGATTATATAAAATTAGAAAGGATAATCTATAACACACCTTATTTTCTATCCGTATTTTAATTATGAAGTTAATATAAATCAACAGATGCATTTAAAACCATGGTTGGATAAACATTAAATTTTAGAAGCTAATTGTACGATAATAATTATATTAAATAGTAATAATAAATGATATTAAACCAGTTTAACGAATTCAACTCATTTAGCAATGATACTAGTAAGTCTATAATAAAATATTAACAAATTAAGGGAAAATGATTTGTAAACTTATAGTACGGTATCAGTGAGACTTAAAACATAACATAAAAAAACATTAATAATGGTTGCCAAGCCTAAAATAGTAATTATTGCTTTGATCCTGCTGAAAGATCGATACATACATATGAAATGTAAAGTAAACAAACATGGTTTCGATTTCGGCTGTGGAAGCAAATGGAAACCAAATCCACGATTTGGCAACTAGCTTCTCAGTGCGCGTGCCACAAGCAAGCAGTTTGACAGTTGGGTAAACGATTTAAAGAGCTCATTTCACACTTCTTGGAGGAAACAGTCAAACACTTCTAGCAGTAAATCACACGACAGAAAACAGATTCAACTGCAACCGTTCGATTATATTTGTGTGAAATTAAAAATGAATTATTGACACAACACTTCTTTTATTTTTAGAATTTAAGTTGATGAAATATTTGTTAAAAACTACGCGAAGACGTTCAGAAGCTTAAAAATATTGATAGAAGACTGAATACAATTGAGAAATATAAGAGATAATCAAACAGAAGTGGAGAAATTTGTAAATATTGACAATCAGATGTAAACAAATCATAAATATTTTTATCAACAATGAATGCATTTTACAAAATATGATTTCTTTCGAAAAGTCAAAGAAAAAATGTCAATAAAATATAAAAATCCAAGCTAGGAAAACTTCGATTATATTTGTGTGAAATTAAAAATGAATTATTAACACAACACTTCTTTTATTTTTAGAATTTAAGATGATGAAATATTTGTTAAAAACTACGTAAAGACGTCCAGAAGCGTAAATATTACATTGAGTGAAGACTGAATACAATTGAGAAATACAAGGAATAATCAAACAGAAATGAAGAAATTTGTAAACAAATCATAAATATTTTTATAATCAGTGAATGCAATTTACAAAATATGATTTCTTCCGAAATGTCAAGGAAAAAATGTCAATGAAATATTACGAATCCAAGCTAGGAAAACTTCCATATGAAATATTTAAGTGGAACTGCTATAGTCTATTAGAATTTGGCTATAAAAGAATCATATTGATGATCATAGTCATTAAGTTTAATTTCGATATCGCAGATGCAAATGCATTAATTTCAACAACGTTATAATAAGTTGTCAGTGAGATGAAAAACATAAAATTTATTCAATAATGCTTATTGAAATTTTCTTGCTGTATTCGGATTGACAATTATTACGGCTGGTGATGTATCAATTACGTATTTATTAATTGATAATATTACATTAAAAATAGCTAGTGCTAATTGAAATCTCAAATAAACACAGCCTTAATAGAGTAAATTAAAAAAATGCATTATCATTCACCGAAGAAATTTTAAAATAGGTTTAATTGTAATGCTTATTCGAAGGAGAGATAATTAAGCAAGTGGTTTCAAAAAATAAACGTATTAAATGGTTATTAAAAAAAGTTATCTATGCCACTTTAGTTAATTTATTACTAGGTGAAGCGAAATAACAACCCATAACGTAACTTTACTTTAGAAAAGTACGATGGATAAAACAGAGAACATTGATTTACAAACGGTAATAGGGAAACAAATGTCAAAACTCAAGATTTACAATATAATATTGTGATGTATTATTTACTCATAAGCAATGTATTTTATTTCTGTAGATTGCAAGTTTACAGAGTATGGGAAGATTTGGATAATATGGTCTCGAAAATGTCACGTGTAAATTAGCAGATAAAAGAAACTTAAATAATTCAGCAATCAGCGTAACTACGTCATAACTTAAATGTTACATAGAATAATACACATGCATATTTGTATGTAGATAAAAACGTGTAAAAAAATCTAACACTGCGATATATGTAAACAAAACATCTGATGTTTAATGACACCACATATTGCATTATGGATGCTGTGTAACAGACTTCGTTGAAAAGTTCGAACATAAGAATGTTTATAAAATGATGTGAGGTGATACAAAATTACCTTTGACGTTTCATTAAACGAAGGAGATCACCAATGAATTCTTTTAAAGGACTATTTAACTATCGGTGTATCAGACACAATATAGCAATAAAAGCAAACAGGGGAGAAAGTCCCAAACTTTGTAAATAGTTCTAATTTATGATACTATTACTACATCTTCGAAGCATCAAGGTCGTAACGCGATTGTTATGCGGTTGCTACAAATCTTTTATAAGCGTCATAAGATAGAAAACTGGCTAAGGGGAAATAAATGCAACAAACACAAAACTTGCATATGTCTACGATGTATAATAACTTGCGCAATCCACATTCTTCATCCTGCCAGAGTCTGACAGCGTACCTAATTTAACAATTACGGTACGCAATACGTGGACTATTATTAAGGTGCACTTTGAGTACTCCCGCAAGCCCAAGTAAATTTAACAAATACCGGCTTCTACGAGGCAATCGTGAGCGATTACAAACGATTGCTGAAGAATCGAAACATCAAAGCTTATAAAAATATTATCAATGATTACAGATTCGTGAAAAGAGGGACGATTCAGGGGGAGGGAGGGAATAACAAATATATATAAGAAGAAAAAAAACATTCGGCAGTGCTACTTCGGAAATACGCAAACAAATAAAAACACGTTACTCACCTTCTTCTTTCCAAGTGTTGTGTGGACAGAGCAAGGGGGAAAAAGAAAAACACAACCAAACGCAGATAAATAGTCACCCACGAAAAAATAATCACCTTATAAATCCGCAATAAAAACGCGCCATAGCAAGTCATAAAAATTAAATTATTCACAAATCGTGAGCCGCTCGTAAAAAAACACGAACACACACACGCACGCACAAAAACACAACCACGGAGGAGGAAAAATTTTTCGCCGGAGATGAAATTCCAAGGCACCAAGTTCACGCAACCACACGCTCCGAGAGCTGAGCAACAACTGAGAACGTAATCTCGACCGGCTTCTTTCAGAACCGACGGGAGAGGGGGAGAGGAAAAATTCCATCCCCCTCCACGCACATTTGGGCTCATCCACCCCCCGATCTTTCTCTCTCTCCTCCCCCTCCCTTTCCGACCATCAAAGAAGTTCCTCACTGTTCTCTCTCTTCTCATCTTTTGCTTTGCTTCTTTCCAGTTTTCATCCCCCTCTCCCCGTACTTGTTTCTGAATGGTCGAAAGAGCTTCTACCATGTGACGTATTCGAACAATGGGACGGGCCCAGTGGTAAAAGGCCGCGGCGATCAACGGGCTGAAAATGATAATAATAAATAAACAAACGAAAAAAAGCAAAAAAAAAATAAAAATGGCAGGGTGAAGAAATGAAATAAATAAGCACGAGCGTGCCTCTTGAAGTATTTTTGCGTCTGTGCTGTCGGCCAGGTCACAATCAAACAAGTTTTTAGGAAAGGTAATTATTAAAGAATAGGGAATAAAAAAGAAACTTGCAACCCCTCCACTCTCTCCTGAGAAGCTTTTATATTCTCTGCTACTAGAGCCTGATTCTAAGGCTAATGGATTTGATTCTTTTATTCTCCCTTCTTTCATATTTTTTTTTTCAAGCGCGATTTTCTCTTTTCACCCCCCCCTTCTTTTTCCCATGTTTTTCGTTTCTACAATTCAACGACGAGAGTCCTCTCGACTTGATATTGAATAGATGCAGCAAATATAGATTTGAATTCGCTTAATGCATTAAAAGTACGACAGCAGGTTGAGAATTTCTTGGCGCGCAGTGTACATATATGTATATATATATATTCGTTTCCCACTTTTTTTTCTCCCCCTTAACGGTAGGGATTTAGATGTTAAAAGCTATTTAAGTGGTGGCTGCCAATTTTTTTTTCTTAATTTTTTTTTTCTTTGGGCAACTTTTACACCTTTTTTTTTTCTCTTCCTTCTCTCTCTCTGACGGAGTTAGGTTCAATTGACAGTTCTGATTAATCACCGTTTACAAAGAAACATTCCCGAGGCATAATCCTATGATGAAAATGGAATGGCAGTGGAAGAAAAAAAGAACACAAAAAAAAATCGGTGATTTTTATTAGTTATTATCGTTTTATTTTCTGTCTTCCAATTATGCTTTAAGTTGACGGGGCCTGGTGTGTCACCTGTAGGCAAAGGAAGGTCAAGAGAAAGAAAAAAAAATTTTTTTTTTCTCCTGGAAGCGAGCGGGCTTTAAAAATAATAAAAAAAAGCAGACGTTTCGGACTTGCAGCACGTTTTTCATTTAAGGGAACCGCAGAGGATGAGTGACAGATATTAGAAAGCAGCTCAGCAGGGGTACCCCGGCAAGTGGTGGCGGTGGTTGGGGGTGCCTTTAATTTTGAGCAACTGCTGCAACCCATGACTCAGTATTCATGTGTCGTCCGCATGAACATCATGAATTCATCACAGGTTATGTTTTTCAACGGTGAATAAGAATTTTGTTATTTATTATTTTTTTGTTTCCTTTCACGCACGTTCTGAGCGGTATTTTTTTTTCTTTCATTTTCTGTTTCAAATTAGTCATTGCTCAGAGAAAGGCCATTTTAACACGGCCAAAATTACGACAAAAGTTTTGTACAAGGTGCGGATTAAGTGACAAGACTTTAAAGTAATAAAAAATAAACAGAAAAAAACTGTCTCTACTTTTTGTTTATTGGAAAGTAAATTCTGAATATAAACTTACGTCCTCATATTTTGTAAGGAACTAGAACACTAAATTTTAACTTTTTCATTCATAGACTATTATTATTTTTTAATCAAATCCATGCTTATATAAAAGATTATTTTACAACGGGCATAATGTTTAAAAATTTGAAATTTTATTTTTGAAAAATTTTGGCTCATTTTATAACTTAGCCGAACGATGGTCGATTGGTTAGGGTGCTGGCCTTCGGTACCGGAGTTCGTGGGTTCGAATCCCACTGTGGCATGGATGTTCGTAGCCGTTCGGAATCGGCTTTAAGCTGTAGGTCCCGGTCTCATTAGCCCCCGTGTTGCAAAAAGTTGACCGTAGCACTCCAAACCAAACCAACCAAGAAACCATTTTATAACTTAGTTCTTTAACTACTTATTTCTTTCAAAAACAATCTATTAGAAATATTTCATATCTGTGTTATTCAAAAATTTTCAATATAGATAGGGGATTATTTTTAAAAAACATATTTTGCTTCATATTTTTTTAAAATTTAAGCTCATTAAAATTTAAAATTGCCACGACTGCAACCCATGATTCAGTATTACATCATCCGCATGCACATTATGAATTCATCACAAGTTATGTTTTTCAACGGTGAATCAGAATTTTCTTATTTTTTATTTATTTATTTATTTATTTTTGTTTGTTTCCTTTCACGCACGTTCTGAGCGAGAGTTTTTTTTTCTTTCATTTTCTGTTTCAAATTAGTCATTGCTCAGAGAAAGGCCATTTTAACACGGCCAGAATTACGACAAAAGCTTTGTACAAGGTGCGGATTAAGTGACAAGACTTTAAAGTAATAAAAATAAACAGAAAAAAACTGTCTCTACTTCTTGGAAAGTAAAATATGAATATAAATTTATGTCCTCATATTTTGAAAGAAACAAGAGCACTAAATTCTAATTTTTTTCATTCATATATTATTATTATTCTTTAATCAAATGTATGCTTATAAAAAAAAAACTATTTTGCACGGGAAAATATTTAAAAATTAAATTTTATTTTTGAAAAATTTTGGCTAATTTAAATTTAGTTCTTGAACTACTTATTTCTATCAAAAACATTCTATTAGAAATGTTTCATTTTTGTGTTATAGTTCAAAATTTTTCAATATAAATAGGGGATTATTTTTAAAAACATTGTATTATTCTTAATATTTTTTAAATTTAAGCTCATTAAAATTAAAAATTGCCATGACTGCAACCCATGATTCAGTATGTCCTCATATTTTAAAAGAAACAAGAGCACTAAATTCTAACTTTTTCATTCATATATTATTATTTTTCTTTAATTAAAAGAATGCTTATATAAAATATTATTTTGCACGGGAATAATTTTTAAAAATTAAATTTTATTTTTGAAAAATTTTGGCTAATTTTAATTTAGTTCTTGAACTACTTATTTCTATCAAAAATATTCTATTAGAAATATTTCATTTTTGTCTTATAATTCAAAATTTTTCAATATAAATAGGGGATTATTTTAAAAAACATATTTTGCTTAATATTTTTTTTAAAATTTAAGCTCATTAAAATTTAAAATTGCCATTACTGAAACCCATGATTCAGTATGTCCTCATATTTTGAAAGAAACAAGAGCACTAAATTCTAACTTTTTCATTCATATATTATTATTTTTCTTTAATCAAATGTATGCTTATATAAAATATTATTTTACAACGGGCATAATGTTTAAAAATTTGAAATTTTATTTTTGAAAAATTTTGGCTCATTTTATAACTTAGTTCTTTAACTACTTATTTCTTTCAAAAACAATCTATTAGAAATATTTCATATCTGTGTTATTCAAAATTTTTCAATATAAATAGGGGATTATTTTTTAAAATATTATGTTTTGCTTAATACTTTTTTTGAATTTAAACTCATTAAAATTTAAAATTGGCATGACTGCAACCCATGATTCAGTATGTCCTCATATTTTGAAAGAAACAAGAGCCCTAAATTCTAAATTTTTCATTCATATATTATTATTTTTCTTTAATCAAATGTATGCTTATATAAAATATTATTTTGCACGGGAATAATTTTTAAAAATTTGAAATTTTATTTTTGAAAAATTTTGGCTCATTTTATAACTTAGTTCTTTAACTACTTATTTCTTTCAAAAACAATCTATTAGAAATATTTCATATCTGTGTTATTCAAAAATTTTCAATATAAATAGGGGATTATTTTTAAAAACATTATACTTTGCTTAGTATTTTTTTTTAATTTAAGCTCATTAAAATTTAAAATTGCCATGACTGCAACCTATGATTCAGTATTACATCGTCCGCATGCACATTATGAATTCATCACAAGTTATGTTCTTCAACGGTGAATCAGAATTTTCTTATTTCTTATTTATTTATTTTTTGCTTGTTTCCTTTCACGCACGTTCTGAGCGAGATTTTTTTTTTCTTTCATTTTCTATTTCAAATTAGTCATTGCTCAGAGAAAAGCCATTTTAACACGGCCAGAATTACGACAAAAGTTTTGTACAAGGTGCGGATTAAGTGACAAGACTTTAAAGTAATAAAAATAAACAGAAAAAAATGTCTCTACTTCTTGGAAAGTAAAATATGAATATAAATTTGTCCTCATATTTTGAAAGGAACAAGAGCACTAAATTCTCATTTTTTCATTCATATATTATTATTATTCTTTAATCAAATGTATGCTGATATAAAAGATTATTTTGCACGGGAATAAATTTAAAAAATTAAATTTTATTTTTGAAAAATTTTGGCTAATTTTAATTTAGTTCTCGAACCACTTATTTCTATCGGAAACATTCTATTAGAAATGTTTCATTTTTGTGTTATAATTCAAAATTTTTCAATACAAAAAGGGGTTTATTTTTTAAGAACATTATTTTTTGCTTAACACATTGTGTGCGGGTACATTTCGCAGCGGAATTGTACCAGGAGCGGGCGTTTTGCGCGTAAATTTAGTCATTCAGTTAAATCTCAATAGACCGAAAATTATTTAATTTTTTAACCAACTTTTCGTATTTTATATTGAAATGTATAATCAAATATATAAATAGACAAATAAACATATATATATATATATATATATATATATATATATATATATATATATATATAAATACACACACACACTATATATATATATATATATATATATATATATATATATATATATATATATATATATATATATATATATATATATATATATATATAAAATATACATATATTTTCGAATGGAACAATTAAAAGTTAATTTTAAATCTAAATTGATTTTTTTTATCAACCTTCCCGTTCTGGGGTTTCGCATCGACTGATGTAAAAACTAGTTTTTATTTGTCTAAAGTTTTCCAGAATCTATGTAGTAGACAAGAACATTCGGCTTCGTTTTCCTGTATATACCGTTTTTTACTGTACTCACAAACAAACCATGTTGTTACATTAATCCTTACTAGTGTGTGACCCACGCTCAAGTATCAATCGTTAGAAAACGTACTAGTACGTGTCCCGCATGTGTTAATATTTTTTTTTAATTTAAGCTCATTAAAATTTAAAATTGCCATGACTGCAGCCCATGATTCAGTATTACATCGTCCGCATGCACATTATGAATTTATCACAAGTAAAGTATTTCAACGGTGATTCAGAATTTTGTTGTTTTATTTTTTTGTTCCCTTTTACACTCGTTTTAGGTAATATTTTTTTCTTTAATTTTTTTGTCATTAGTCATTGCTCAAAGAAAGGGCATAGTTAGTTCTATCCAAAAACGTCCTATTAGAAATGTTTCGTTTTTGTGTTACATTTTCAAATTTTTCTATAAAAATGGGAATAATTTTTTAAAAACTTTGTAAATTTTGTTTAATATTTTTTAAAGTTTAAGCCCATTATTTTTAAAATTGCCATGACTGCAGCCCATGATTCAGCATTATATCGTCCTCATGCACATTATGAATTCATCACGAGTTATGTTTTTCAACGATGAATCAGAATTTTGTTATTTATTAATTTTTTTTGTTTCCTTTTACACGCGTTTTAGACAATATTTTTTTCTTCAGTTTTTTGTCATTAGTCATTGCTCAAAGAAAGGGCATAGTTATTTTTATTAAAAACATTCTATTAGAAATGTTTCATTTTTGTGTTACATTTTCAAATTTTTCAATATAAATGGGAATAATTTTTTAAAAACTTTAAATTTTGCTTACTATTTTTTAAATTTTAAGCCCATTAAAATTTAAAATTCCCATGACTGCCGTATTATTTCAATCCCATGCACATCATGAGTTTATCACAGGTTATGTTTTTCAACTGTGTATAAGAATTAAGCTATTTATTTTTTTGTTTGTTTCCTTTCACATACGATCTGGGCAATAATTTATTTATTTATTTATTTATTTTTGTCATTAGTCAAAGAAAGGGCATAGTTGATTCTATCAAAAACATTCTATTAGAAATGTTTCGTTTTTGTGCTACATTTTCAAATTTTTCAATATAAATCTGAATAACTTTTTAAAAACTTAAAATTTTACTTAATACTTTATAAAGTTTAAGCTCATTAAAATTTAAAATTCCGAAGACAGCCGTATTATGTCAATCCCGTACACATCATGAGTTTATCACAGGTTATGTTTTTCAACTGTGAATAAGAATTTTGTTATTTATTTTTTTGTTTGTTTCATTTCACTTGCGTTCTGGGCAATAGCTTTTTTACTTTCTTTTTTTGCTTCAAATTAATCATTGCTCAGAGAAAGGCTATTTTACCACGCTCAGAATTACGACAAAAGTTTTGCGCATTGAGGAGATGCGGATTAACTGACAAGGCATTAAAATAATCTGTGACGAATTTCTAAAAAGGCTAGCTAGGCTGTAGGCCGTTAATTAACATTCGTGAGCAGTATTTTTTTAAATTTAGCTAAATATGTGAAATACATACTCAAGCGTTTACTTTCTGTTAGAACTGAAATTTTTGTTGCATTTTTAGTGATTTTAACAAAGTTTGAACAATTTTGGCTTTGCCCTCTCACAGAAAATTACGCCTCGTTATGGCCCTAATCACAGATTAGGTTTGTTGATAGTTCATAAGCATTTTCGTTAAATATTATATAATTTTTCTTTATAGACTCGTCCGGAGTTACAATTCTTTTTTTTTTCAGTTAGTTCTCAGAGAAAAGCCATTTTATTGCTCTCGGTTTCGATATCATTTCTGCACAGTGAAGAGATAGTGTTTGAACAAGACTAAAATAATAGATATAAATTAAAAAATATATTTACTAATTGTTTTTGGAAGGCATAATATGCATAAAAATTTATCTACTCATACTTAGCACTTCGCGAGCGGGCAACGTATTTTTACGTTTTTTGCAGTCTGTCACTGGAGCGCGGGTCACGTAAAAATAGGTATTTAGTAGATTCGTGGTGGATACCTGCTAACCACCACAAATCTACTAAATACGTATAATTATATGTATGTGTGACATTATATGCGTGTTGTTTGCATTGCTATTCAACGCTTTGCTTTTTTTCTTTCCACAAGTTATGATTGTCGAGTAACTCGGTCTTTTGTTGCGTTATTTCGTCTTCAATCGAATTCTTAGCTCCAGAACGTACAAGTCGTGTTTTTTCAATTTGAAGCTTGGTTTTTTATTGTTGAATACAAAATTGATAAAATGAGCCGTTGTGACAAAGATAGTGATGAAGAAATAGGCGCTGACAGGTTATCGGACTTTAATTTTAAAAATCTTTTTTTTGTGATTTCGTAAAAATGTTCTTTTTTTTGGGTTAAATAATCATACAGTATATATTAAAGTGTAAAATAAAAAAAAAAGTTTCGTTTATAAAAACAAAGTAGTTTTCGATTGACTGCGATTTTTCTGAATAACTAAACTTTCGCGCGATTCACCAAAAAATGCCCGCTGCACGCGTAAATTGGCAGTGAGGTATACCCGCATGCTAAGTGTTAATACAACTTTAAGATAAGTGGAAAACAAAATTCTAATTTTATTTCATTCATGCATATTTTGATAAGTGTTTCAATCAAGTATATGCTTATATAAAAACAATAATTAAAATTATTTTAAAAAGGAATCATTTCTGAAAATTTTGAAATTTTAATTTCTAAAAGAATTAAAAATTTATGTTCATTACACTTGTAATATAACTCTTAAACTATTTGCCCTATTAAAAAAATTCTATTCAAATATTTTTATTTTCATGCTGTATTTAAAATTTTTTTAAAAGTTCAACGGCATCGTAAAAGGAATATCAACTATCCACATTTTGCGATAATTTGAATCCATATTAAATTATTTTTATTTTAATCATTAATCTTGAATATTTTATTAAATTATTTAACATATTTTGAACTATAAGCTTTAATACAACATCAAACATCGGATATAAATTATTTGAGTTACATAATTCCATATATATAATTAACTTCTAAATTTAATTATTTTCATTTGGATCGTCCTCCGTTATGATTAAATCTAAACTAATAGCAGTAATAACTTTTAATTTGTTCTTTCCCTTCCAAGAGTTTATACGTGTAAATTCAAATTAAATATTTCTTTATTTATAAAATTTTCATAATTAAACAGCAGCGTTAAAGAGTAAGTGAACATCTAGTTATTTTGCTCAACATTGAATTATTTTATTGAAATGGGTAAATTAAAACTAAACAGTGAATCCAATGATTATTATCAGGTGTTATTTTCCTTCTTTTTCAATGTGTGTAAAGTTTTGAATATGATTTTATTTATATTTAACATAAAGTATTTGATGAATTTGTTTAAGGCACAGTAAATATCCAAACTATCTCCTTCCGAATATTTTCTGTTTATTTATTCCCTAGAGAGCATTAAATTTCATTTTTCTTTTCGGCGAAAGGCTGCCTTTTTAATAGAGAAACCAGAGCACTAATCTTTTGGAGGAAAAATTAATCTAAGCCCTATTCTTTCAAGCGCTACCAGGATGTTAATAATAAAAATGCTGTTCAAATCGTTAACAAATAAAAAAAAAAGTGACAGAGAATTCAAAATTTTCAAAAAAAAAAGATTAAAATAAAAAAGTACCGACAATAAAATCGGCTGTGATTCTTTTCGACAAATCTCGGATTTTTTTTTCTTTTTTAAAAAAATGTAGAAGCAAGAAAAACTATAAATCGATCAAACAAAGGTGTTATTGATTTCAGACGAAAAAAAAAAGTTATTTATTTTATTTTTTTCTTCTCCACGTCTAAAACTACATGGTACAGAGATTTCAAATGTTTGTCCAGTTTTTTTTTTTTTACGTTACTATACACTCTTCTCGTTCCGTAATTTTTTTTTATGTTTCTTTTTTTTATGTTGCATATATACTTTGTCGTACTGATAAACTGGTGTTTAGAAACTTCACAGTCAAATTGATAGCATTGTTAGCAGCTACGATAATTTAATTTATCGAGTGTTAATGGAATGTTTCACGATCAATCAGCTACTAAAACGGATTTGCTGTTTCGTTGGCCATTAATAAGGCTTAGCAAATCACTCGTTAATAAAGCTTAAATAATTAATGGCAAACCTCAATGGAACATAATAATCTTACTTATAACGGAATTATTTCGTATTACATTCACAGAAAAAGCTGTTTGTAAATATTTGTCTTTCTAAAAATCGGATGTATTTGCGATTATCACCATTCCAGTTTATTTATTTGGTGTAATTATTTTTATTATCGAACTCAGATAAATCTGAGGAAATGCTACCTAAGTTTTTATTTCTTAAGATATGATAGTAGAAAAAATATAAATACAGTCGAACCCCAGTATAAAGAATTTGATATGACCAAATATTTTATTCGCTACATCCGGTAGATCGCTATTTCATAGCTGTTAGCTACTTCCTAAAAGCATTAAATATAACAGAATAAATGAGTCATTAACTATAAATCAAGCGTGATGCGACTGAAAAATTAAAGATTTTGAACGGATAAACTAAAATCAATTAAATTTTATTTTAAATGTATGTCAAATTTAAATAATTGCTTATCATATACGGTTAAAAAATCGAATAAATTTTTGCAAGCATAGACAATTCGATAATAGACAATTTCGACTAATTGTTACTTAAATTGACTGATAATGAAGGTAAATGAAAGATAATTTTACTTGAAACTGTTAAGTACTGTTTCGATACAGAAATAATCTGTAATCGATGTAATTCCAAGAAAAAGTTTTGAAATTCTTTGACGAGTACAACAAAAGATTCCACCATATTTCTACCACAATTTCGTGGGCAATAACTTATTAATATAATTTGTTTGGTTTTGGTTTGGTTTGGTTTGGTTTGGAGTGGAATGCTAAGGTCTACTTTTTGCAACATGAGGACTAATGAGACAGGGACCTACAGCTTAAAGTCGATTCCGAACGGCTACGAACATCCATGCCACTGTGGGATTCGAACCCACGAACTCCGGTACCGAAGGCCAGCATCCTAACCAATCGCCCATCGTTCGGCTCACTTGTTTGGGATGAAATTAAGGACAAAATACAATTTTCAAAACTGCAGGTTGTTTTTTTTTAATCTTTTCATTTTTTTAAAAAATTGAATGATTAAAAAATTTTTGTTATATCCGGTTTCTATGATTTGAGAAGTCTGTTATAAAAGAATAAATTAACATGAAAAGCCATTGTAAAAAAGCGGATCCAAACTTTTTGTTCCTTTTAAACCAGAAATTCATTATATTCGGGTTTGCTAAAATGGGGCTCAACATTCTTAAACATAATTTGTATGATTGTAAATCTGTAAATCTATTGCATGTTCCAGAAACAAATAGAATTTGCTTAAAATATATTTCCTTTACTTCTAACAGATATGGCTATAGATATAATTATTGCATATATACAAATAAACACTTTTTTAACTATATTTCATCTTTTTTTAGTTAAAAACAAGAAAATATTTTAATATATAAAATTCTTCTGTCCATGTGTTTGTAACAGAACGCTTCCTAAACGGTTGGACTGATTTTGATGAAATTTTGTGTATGCAATTAAGTTGATTGGAGAATGGTTTAGATTCACAATTGGATCCGATAGAAGATGTTTTTCTATTAAAATTCCAGAATTGTGCGCTTATTGAGATTATTATAACGTCGCTTGAAAAATTTCACTGCAAACGTATCTGTGGCGCAGTGGTCAGCGCAACGGGCTTCCGTACGAGAAATCTCGGGATCAAATCC
Organism: Pardosa pseudoannulata; assembly: GCA_032207245.1. NCBI lineage: Eukaryota > Metazoa > Arthropoda > Arachnida > Araneae > Lycosidae > Pardosa > Pardosa pseudoannulata. Next base: position 112,755,650 of record CM063500.1, on the reverse strand, counting down.
CCTTATAGGCTATGTGAGAATTTTAATTTAATCTAATTACGTTTGTGAGGACTGTATGCGTGGTGACGTCAAGTATTTTTAAAATAATTTTTCTTTACTTTTCCATCAAAACGGTCCAATTAATAATTTATTTAAAACAGTTTTTGAATTTAGAGCGTTAAAACAGAACAACGTCTCTCGGGTTGTCTAGTAGGTATATACTTTACAAATATCTGCTGTAATATATGTTTGTAGATAGTTATTACTAATTTTATTTCCAAATTGTAAAAGTTTATAAAAGCAATTTCGCAGGCTGTTGATTTTTGACTTAAATAAGTACTACGAAATTAATTTTTTTCTCTTCTCCAAATAAACTCTCTAGAGGGGAGATTAAATTATAAGACCATATACATATATGTGTCCCAAAATTATAAAGATCATAAATTATACAACCAAACTAATGCAAAACACAACGAAAGTTTTCATTATATATTATGTACCATGAAACCCGGACAAACAAATAAAAAATGTAATGTAATATATAAAAATGTGAACAAAAAATATATTTTTTGTGGTAATCATTCAGTTAAATTCATTTTATGACTAAAAAGAGGAAAGAGAAATCACAGTAAAAAGGATAAAATTGTAAATACTTTACCAATTTGTTTTTCATGCTCAAAAGTAACTTTATTTTATTAATAGAAGTGTTTTATACATTTCAAAAACATGGAAAGGCAACGAAAAAGTGTAACATAAAAGGAACAGAATCTTTTAAAACTAACGAGACAGGTTTCCACATTTCCTAACATGATAAAATGTAGAGATTCGACTTTCGCTTTTCGTTTGACTAAATTTGAGCCATACACATTTTCGTAAAATTGTTTTTGCCACTGAGTAACGTAAAGTATTTCAATACTTAAAATTTACTCAGTAACAAGAGCATCTTAAAAAAAAAAAAAAAAAAAAATTCAGAAACACGAGGATTGAATTTAGATCAAAATCCAAACCTTGTAAAATTCACTTAATTGAAGTTTTGTTTTTATTTGATGAACTACATTGCAGTGCAAAGTCAAAATATCAGCAACGATCTATTTCAATTGTAGAATTTAAAAATCAACTGCATTCCATTGTTTTCATAAATATTTCCTAATGTAGATTCAAGAGTTATTTGAACAACAATCAAGTGTATGCAGAAAACGTAAGATATCCATTAAAACTTTCAATATTCTCTATTATACCCTGAACAAAGCGAAATTATTAAGATTAATGGATAAAGTTTTTAGCATAAATCTGAGCAAAATATGAAGATTAATCGACACATGTGTGAAGTTTGAATTTAGGGTTGTTTTTATTCTTTCTTTAACTGCAATCAGAAAATGATTAAATTCGATAGATTGCTATCTTACTTTGTCGTGTCTTAAGGCATGCAGGGGAGAAAAAAAAATGACCCACCAAACATCTGTTTACATCCCTCCCAGGTGTTAAACACTTCCATCTTCTTCTAATTGATCAGGGCTTTCAAAGTAAGCGATTTTTCTCATCTCTCTCTCTCTCCCTCTTTTACTCATTAACCAAACGTTGTGTTGCTGGCAAACATCTGCAGCATTTCGCAGGCATGTCTGTAAATACTTTGGCAAATTAAGAAAACGTGCCTCCTGCGATAAAAAATGGTTTGTTTTTGCATGTTTTTCATCAACTAAGTCCAGAGGTGCAGCTCCGACTGTTGTCCAGTTAGTTTACACTTAATGACTAGGAAGTTCAGTGAAAGTCTCCTCCCCCCTTATTTAGACTCATTACTTGTTATCGTCTACAATTTCTTCTCCACATCGATGATGGCCCATCATTGATAATCGGGAAAATTTTGTTTCCATCTCCGTGCGGATAGGGCTAAGCAATTTTACCTCCATCAACTTTTTGCCAAACTAACAGTGGTGTCTAATTGAGATTATTCAGAGAGTGAAATTCAGAAATTTGTATAAATCTTTACATATGTATATATATATATATATATATATATATATATATATATATATATATATATATATATATATATATATATATATATATATGTAATGAGACGGACTTCTCGATGGGGGGGTTGCAGTCATAGCCATAAAAAATGATACCGTTTCAGCTAAAGACCTTTATTAAGATAACGTTGAAGGACGGGTTCCCACTTCCTCATAGGGACAGGACAAACTGAAGGGTCAGTTAGCATGAAGTTCTATGTACAAGACACGTAACACCTGGGTCAACATCTGTGGGAAAATAGCTAGAAAAATCCGTCTCCGACAGCGTGTATTTCCTTTTTATTTGGAAATTTCCTAAATTGACCGCTAAATTGTCACCTGTATTAACAACAACTTCTATCTACTTCCAGGGTGTAGTGGAAATGATAGTTTCATTCTTTTACTTCCATTAATTACTGTTGAAAAAAAAATGGGAAGAACTTAACGATAATTTCAACTTAGCTAAGAAAACTTTGAATTATCTTTCTAAATGAATTCAACGTGATTTTAAACTGCATTCACAGTATCGGGAGACTTTAGAGGAGTATGAAAATAAACAAATTATTGAGCATGTACCAGATAGTTCTCAGGCAAAAAACAAACCATTTTTTTTTACCTGCCTCATAGGGTACTTTACAATTCTGGAAAATTAAAAATTTTACTGATCCTGCCATATGACGGGCTAAATGATAGTTGAATATAATAGTCAAAGAAAACTTAATTGCTAACCTATTAAAGAAATTTTTGGATCTTGAAAACGTATGTATTCCTGAAAATGAATCAATTGATCATTCTAGAAACAGTAGTACTTATCCTTTTATAGATATAAGAATTTTGTCTCTCCCTCCTGCACCTGTAGTTTCTAAAACGCCTTTATTTTGAGATTTTCGCGTCAGAAGTCACCCACACTTGGCCTGGCATATTCTGTTGTACCATTTGAGAATTTGGAGGACATTGTGTCCATGAACCGGTATTACGTGCCCCAGCAATATTAATGAACATATGGATTTTAAGATCCAATTCTGTGACCGTCTGGTTACGAGACTGTTGCCTTTGTCGTCTAAGTAACATCGGTTCACACTGTGTATAACGACCTCAAGAACGATTTACTACCATCTAAGCATACTCACATGAAATGCTTTCCCAGTTAAAGAGCACTCTTTACACACTTAATTACACTCTTAAACTTTAATTAGGGTTTCAGAGAATCTTTCGGTGGCATTTGTGAATTTTAAAATTTTGCACATTACTTCATCTGAACAAACGTTCATAAAGCCGAAAACGAGTTGAATTCTGTTATTCATGAATTGTTTCTCGAATAACAAGATTTTGGTATAATCTCTCCTAATGGATCTTCTAAGTAGAATTTAATTATTCTCAAACGCGTGAAAGAAAAACGCCGATAACCTGTTATGCGCATTTCATTACAATTCAATTAATGGAGTACAAACTAATGTAAATCGGGTAAATCTTTTACCACTCAGCCATAATCTTTGTTTTTGAAACACATTTAAGGGCTCTTTAAATTTCATTAAAACAGCTTTTAAAATTAGTCTAATTTTCAAAATAAATGTAACTCTAACAAAATTAATGCAGTCTTTCGTCACACTATCTGTTATTAATTAATAGATGCAGCCTCCCAATTTGCCGCCAGAGGCAAAATTTGTCGTCCTTCGTTCAAAATATGATGTTGTTATACAGATAATTTTACAAAACTAGGAAAATCTTAGGCGGCAAAGATTTTTTTTCTTCTCCCAAATTAAAAAGTCTGATAAACTTATTACATAAATATTGATGATTATTGACTTTTAAAACATTTCAAGGTATAACATATGTAGTTAAAAGTATATCTTTTTTTCATGACAAATAAAAAAAAGTATGATTCTCATTCATGTACGGCTAATTTTAGATGTCTTCTGAACATCGATTTTGTTTTCTCATGATCTAGAACTGAATCGCCCATTTTAAAGACTAAACCATCGTTGCTAGTGACTAAGTTCCTGATTGGGAGGATATGACATCTGTTTTCAATCGACACTCATTTGCAAAAGTTTAGGTGCTGTCGTGTGACCAGAAAAGAACATCAGATATCCGCAAGCAAAACAGCTTGAAGAGGTATGTCTCATCCTGAAAAATCTTTATTCTGTGGGATGAAAAGAAACTGTTTTATTGTTAATCACTGGTTGACAGGTTGAAAAGTGATCGTTTAAAATTGATTTTCCCTGGTGTTTGCCACTGTATGTTCCTTACTTAAAAACTGATGCTCAATTACCTCCCTCAAAATAGTTTAAAAAGGAAATAACTACATAATGAAGCGGTAAAGTATATCACATTTAGTAGGAAAAGGTAAAATCTAAATTCTTGGATTAAGAGAGTAATTACTCGTTCACACACATGCGCATTCTGGCATTAATCCGCCCACCCCTAATTCGCACGCTTAAGTACACATATACGTATATATAAAAACTATTTCACTTTAAGATATCTTTAAAAATCTCCTCTCTCCCATTCCAATTCCTTAAAATCTATTTTCCAAGCCACAAAATGTCTTAATCAAAGGAGAGTCTTCGACTTAAGATTCTTCCAACCCATTTCCCAAAGCTTTCTGTGCAATAGATGTAAATTTTCTATCCATTCAACACATTTTCGAGCTGTCGATGACACATGGCTCAGTTATTCCCCTGATCTAACAGTTAAATTCACTGATTAAGTTTCTTGTCCATTGGAAAAATTCTATCTGTCTCGCTCTGGGGTACACCTCCGTTCTAGCGAAGTGTCTTTCATACTATTCTCTTGTCTGTCATCGACTGGCAAAGATAACTTTTTAGCAGCTCCTCAATTAAGATTTAAGTTGTTCTCAAAATTATGATTCTCTTGAATGATGCCCGACTGCAACATTAATCGTTAGTTCAGCTGCTTACGTTTTTCCTTGTCCAGTAGCCAGGGCAAGTAAAAATAACAGGGGCAATAATCAACTGTAACCGTCCGCTTTAGAATTTCTGGATTACTTATATATATATATATATACATATTATTTGTATATATGTAATGGACAATTTAGCCCATTACATAAGCCAAAAGTTAAGATAATCTACATTAGTTTCGGTGCAGTCATAAGTAAAAACGTAGCTGATTAAGAAAACAAAGAAATTTTGGATGCAGAGAAATACAGTTGTGGCATCATTTCCCGAAGGCTTCTGCGGTGAAAACTTTTTACATGACAATTTATAAGCCTGTGAGCTAGCCAATCAGAGTTATTAATGGTTAATAACGCGGTTGACACTTAATGACGTGTAGGATGCGAAACTAATTATATAAAGTTATATATTACTAATTACATAAAAAGAGAGGGGTTTGCATGAATTTATTTTGGTGTTTTCGGATTCGTCAATTAGAACAAAAGGTAGTCGCCATATTTTATCTTAATCCCTTCCGGTAAAATGACGAGTCTAGCTCGTCATTAGTTTTTCATTCCATACCGCACAATGACGAGCTACACTCGTCATGCGATTAAATTTACTGTTAAATATGATAATTAATTTAGTTTAAAATTTCTAGTGTACTGAATTTGGCAACACTTTTATCACTTGTGAAAATCACAAGTCACTATTGCATATTGTTTACTTAGAATTTCTTGGTACAAGTCATTGCCAAATTAATGAGTCAGAATAAAAGAAAACCTACTAAGAAATGCCGTGTGTGTTACAAGAATCAAATTAAAAGTGAGACTACTTGGCGATGTAAACAATTACGAATTCCTTTGCACTTTGTTTTGAAAAGTACCACTAGCTTGAAGACTATTATCTGTATACCTTATTAATGTTTTGCTTTGATATTTTCTTAATTTTACTGTTTCTGATATTATTTAACACTATGTAAAAAGTGGATTTTAATTAAGAATATGTAAGAATTGTAAAATGAAACAAGTTTTTTAAATAAAAATTAAATGATTATTTCATACACAGTTTTTCATTATTAAATCATACCGGAAGGAGTTAAAAAGTAGATAGAAATTATTTTATGATAAACTTTGTTATATTACATTGGTTTAGTTTTTTATTAGTTTAAAATAACATATATATATATATATATATATATATAATATGTATGTTATGTAAATATATATATGTGAATGTATATATATATATATATAATATATATATATATATACATATATATACATATATATATATATATATATATATATATATATATATATATATATATATATATATATATATATATATATATATATATATACACATATATAGGTTTGTTTGTGCGCTTCTATACAATATTTAAATACATAAACGTATATGCATAAAAATTCATCTATTTATTTCAGACAAAATTAACAAGAGGTATTTAGAATAGGTCAGAGAAGAGCAACCCTCACAGGGTTGTAATAAAAGGGGGGGGGGTGGAGAGCTAGCGAGCATTCTCCTCAAAATTCTGGAGTATAGCGTTTTGCATTTTAAAATTGGATTAAAAGTACATCAAGTAAAATTATTTAAAAATGTTTACTTAATATTTAATCTTTAAATTAAAATTTCTTTTTAAATGTACTATCTAAAATTTTGTTTTAAATTGTATAGTAAATCTACTGAAATATATAATACAAGATTGTTCATGGATTATTAGATATGCATAGTATTAAAATTTCTATAATTTTAATAGTATATTAATATTAAATATGCTATCAATTTTTTTAAAATTTTGTTTATTGTTAAAAAATAGGGAAATATACAATAAGCCCAGTCCAATTTGAGCACACCCCACTTTCTCGAAACTAAATCCTACGGTCTGGACATATACATACTCATACATATATTATACATGTGTGTGTGTGTGTGTGTGTGTGTGTGTGTGTGTGTGTGTGTGTGTGTGTGTGATATTAAACACGTAATGTGCTGTACTGTAACCACAGTGCACAATTAGTGAAGGCACAGTAATTCAGCCGGCTGTTATGATTCATCTTTATATGTTCGCAAAACTTATTTGTTTTTCCTTCTTTCGAACTCTTTCTATTTCTTTCTTTCTCTCTGAGCTGAACTTCTCTAAAGCAGAACTTATATCACGTCGTCGTTGTAAATTATATGAACGGGAAAAATACTCCATTAAATTTCCCGTACGGTCGTTTATATTCGTGTTCGAAAGTTTCTTATAATCTTTTTTCTTTCTCTCCCTCTAACGTGGCCTGTCGTCTTTTTCATTCTTTTTTTTTCTTTCAAAAGTTCCGTGGACGTTTTTCGAATGACGCCGCGTAATCCTTCGAAAACACTCGGAAATGTGGGGAAAAAGAGAGGGATTGAATGATCACGATAATTCTTAAGTGTATGCCCACAAACATTCCAAAATTCCAGAGGTAGGTACTCAGAGAGGGGGAAGAAACTATCCTAAAGTTGAAGAGGCCAGAGGAAAATTGCTATAAAGTGCGGTCTTGGGGAACCCTAGAAGCCACATTAGCGGGTCACGACCTGAAGGGTCGCGGGCGGCCGTGGGTTTCACGAAACCACTGTTACTGTTAAAAGATCCAAGAATCGCACTGGGAGAAAACAGATCGACGTTAAATTAGACTTAGACAGCTTGTTTCTCAAACTTTTCCGATTTGCGGAGGCATTACGGGATATAGATTATTTCTCCCCTCAAGGTACCCATGCTGAATTTAGGTTTTTTTTTTCAGAAGGTACCTATACTGAATTTCGATTTTTTCCCCCACAGCTCTCATACTGAATCTAGATATCTTTCCAAAGTTCCTATACCGAATCTAGACTCTTTTTCAAGGCTCCGATGCTGAATCTAATTTTATTTTTCCAAAACGCCCATACTGAATCTAGATTTTTTTCCCATACTGAATCTAGATTCCCCCCCCCCCCAAAGGTGCTTATACTGAATAAAGATTTTTTTTTCAGGGTGTCTTGCTAAATCTAGATTTTTTTTCGAAGGCGCCTATACTGAATACAGGTTTTTTCCTAGGCCCCCATACTGAACCTAGATATCTTTCCAGGCTCCCTATACTGGATCTAGACTCTTTTCCAAAGTGCCCATACTGAATCTACATTTTTTCCCCCAAAAGGTGCTTATACTGAATATAGATTTTTTTCCAGGGTGTCTTGCTGAATCTAGACTTTTTTCCAAGGCGCCGATACTGAATCTAGATATTTTTCCAAGGCACCCACACTGAATCTAGATTTTTTTCTTCAGGTGCTTATACTGAATATAGATTCTTCTTCCCAAGATGACTTACTGAATCTAGATTTTTTTCGAGGGCTCTAATACTAAATCTATACTTTTTTTTTTCACGATAATCTTGCTAAATCGAGATTCATCCAATATACACTGTGTCAAAACTTTGACAGGTGCTTTTGGCAAAATAACCCAGTTTTTATGTATTTCCAAGATAAAAATAAGGTTACATTTAATTATTTTTTTTCCCAAAGTGCCCATACTGAATCTAAATTTTTTTCCAAGGTGCTTATACTGAATATAGATTTTCCTTTCCAAGATGACTTGCTGAATCTAGATTTTTTCGAGGGCTCTTTTTCGAGGTTTATTTAATAAATTATATTTAATGTAATGGGTTAGGTAAAAGTAAGTATAACCAAAACGTAAAAAATATACGTAAAAAATTAAATACTTTACACAGTACTATTAAGTATCATAATCAAAGTATAAGTACTTTGATTGTGTTAACAGGTACAATAAACTATTACATAAATAAGAATCTAATAAAAATGGGCAAAACCTGATCAATTTATGGACAAAAAAGAATTACATTTATAGGTACAGTACTTCTCACAAAAGCATAGAAAATTCATTAAAAATATGAAAAAAACAAAACAATTTAATAATAATGAAAAAAATTCTTAGAACATAATAACTTTATATAATCTATTACATTACAGTAAGGTTAACATTTTATTACCATTCTGAAAACGTTTGCTGCAAATTCACGAAGAAGAATTTGTAGTCCAGTCTTGCGTTTTCAAAGCTTTTATCCGAAGCATTCGTAATGTACAATGTTTAGGAAAGCAATAAAATCCAATATATTCACCTTTTTTGAAACGCTGAGTACAGACATACGTACAACAGCCTGTTACCATTTTCAGATAATTGACAAAATTAAAACCCCAATAACAAGAACAATCCACAGGAAATTCAAATGTTTTGCCAACCAGGAAGTTGAGTTGCAATTTTTCCTGCACCTGACGTCAGGCGCACATTCTTTATTGAGAAGCTAGTCTTAACCCTTTAAAGGTCACCAAAATAAATTCATGGGAATTTAATGTAATTTGTTTATAAATGTTATTTATAAGCCTTGTATATGTAAAATATATAATTTTTTTTTTTACATTCCTTAGAAGGGTTTGCCTTAGAGGATAACAAATTAGGGTTTGAGAAATGGTTTAACTGACTAACCCCTACCCTTGTACAGCTTGAACATTATGCCTTTTTAAAAGTTTAACTATACTGGAAGAACAATAAATGATAATCCTTAAATTGGTATAATAAATAAATAGCTTAACAACTTAAAAGTGTTGTTTGTACTCATACTTTTATTTGAGGTCATAAGTAAGATAAATTGATTCTGACTTCTCAAGTACAGAAAGTTTAAATACATATATTTCAATAGAAAAAGAAATAAATAAGTTAAACGTAGAACTATCATCTGTTATATATTTAAAATATCAAAAATATAATATGTATAAAATGTATAATATGTATATATAAAATGTATAAAATATGCAAAATATATAAAATATATAATTTAATATGTATAATATATATATATATATATATATAACCGAAAACTCATCCATGTCTCCAAAAAGTTTTTTTTTTAAATTGCAAAAGCTCTTGATTCTACATCATTGGCTTCCATATATCACAGATGTATGACATTTGAGCCGTAAATAATTATAAAAAGATAAAGTAAAGTAATCCAAAAAGTAAAGTTTAAAAAAAAATGTTTAATAGATGGTTTTGCTACGAAACCACTGTCCGTTAAAGGGTTAACGGGGCTGTCGAGCTATGGGTGCTGATGATGATGAGAGCTAATTAAACCGGAACCTACTGCCGGCAGCCGATTCAGATCGGTTACTTTACAGCTACAGGATTCGAACCCGTGGATTCTGGTTTTTATAGGCAACAACCTACATATTCGGCAACCGTCTGGCTGTTATAGAGTAGGGAAAGTGAATTAAAAGAAACCCGTAACCTATTAGCTGGGCAGAGGGACAAAACTTGTTACCAAAAGAACGATCTTCAACGTTGAAATTCAAATCCTTCAACCGCTTGGTTATGGTTCGGAGAATATTAAAAGTAGTCTTAAATAATACGTTACAATAATAGCGTAAATTACATCTGCATAATTTACATGTATAACAATGACAAGACGTGTTGTGAGAAAGAAAGACCGAAAGAAAAAAGAATTCTTCTTGAAATACATACGAGGTCTTGGAATCATAAAAATAAAAAAAAGGCCTCTTCATATTTATGTTGTCCGCTTATCGTGCTTAAAAAGAAAAATAATAATAACATTCGAACTTAAGCTGGGAGAGAGAGAGGAAAAAAAAAAACAACTAATCTCGCTTTCATTTAGGAAAGATCGCACCGTTTATTGAACTAGACAGAGAGAAACTTTTTTACACCATACTCTCCCAAAAGAAAGTGATAAGGGCTTCTATGTTCGTGCAAAAGGATATTCAGAAAAACTATTTTTTCATGCTATAGTCGGCGCGTTAAATGGGCCTTTTTTTTTCTCCTCCTCCCTTTACGTTTCTACGGCTCTTTGCACGCTTTCTATTAGCCACGAAAAACATCTGCGGAGAATGCAAGCCTTTTAAACAAGAAGAAAAATAATCTTAATTAATGAGATGAACCCGAAACGAGCATAAATAAAAGCTCTCCGGATAGAGAGAGAGAGAGTAACCTTTTCGACCGAGATAAGTCGGAAGTGGTATTTTATTCGAGTATCGCACGCGAAAATCTCGGAAAATGTTGCATTAATAAAAATCACCCCGACGGGGCCCCCTCTCGCCACGAAAACGCGGTTCAATGCCTAATTTATCAACTGATTTATAATGGGGGATTCTAATTATTGGGGCGAAAATCCTCCGATGCTATTGTTTATGTTGTTTAGGTCCTATCCTTATTGTTTAGTAGGCGTGGGAAGGACGGCTCAAGCAGTTTTGCAACTCCGGGCAAACCTGTACATTATCCTCCCCCCGGCCTATTTTGCAAAAGAGAGTATTAGCAATTTGCTTCTTTAACAAATGCCGGGCATTTGTCTACCACACAAACCAGTGATTTGTTGCCCTTTATTTATTATGTGAGCACCATATAAGTATGGCAACATCGGTCCCTGTGAGGGGACATCGCACAAATGCAATAGAACCTCGATTATCCGAACCTCGATTAACCGAAACACTCCGTTAACCGAAGTCTGTTTCTTCACTTCTATTTTTCACTTTCTACTATCATCCAAAATTTTCTCTTTACAAAACATGCATTTTTAAAGTATTCTTTTTTCCGACATTCCTTATGTATGCAAGCCGTCCTTTCCAAACTATGAGTGTAGATAAATATTTTGGAATTCCCTATTTAGAATTCCTTCTCACAAGCCCAATGCTCGGAATGAGTACTCTTGCCCGCTTTCAAACATGCCTTCGAGGGCCGCATTGTCAATGTATCTTAGGCATGCGGGCCACGCTGTATGTATGTATTAATGTATGTATTTACATAAACATATATACATTCGAAATGAAAATGTAAAATATATTAATATTATTATTCAATAATTAGTATTTTTAATATTATTATTATTATTATTATTATTATTATTATTATTATTATTATTATTAAATTATTATTATTATTATTATTATTATTAAATTATTATTATTATTATTATTCAATTATTATTATTATTATTATTATTCAATTATAATAATAATAATAATTATTATTATTATTATTATTCAATTATTATTATTGTTATTATTATTATTATTATTATTATTATTCAATTATTATTATTATTATTATTATTATTATTATTATTATTCAATAATAATTATCTTGTTTGGCGCAGTTTGTCCCTAGAGGATTTAGCGCCATTAAACTTCATTCAACCAACCAACCAACCAATAATTATTATTATTATTCAATTATTATTATTATTATTATTCAATTATTATTCAATTATTATTATTATTATTCAATTATTAATATTATTATTACTATTATTATTCAATTATTAATATTATTAATACTATTATTATTCAATTATTATTATCATTAATATAATTATTCAATTATTAGTATTATTAATACTATTATTATTCAAATTAATGATAAAACGGTTAAATCTTTTAATTAGTATAAACAGCTATTATAATAATAACAAGAAGAAAATCAATCGAATAATATTATATTTACTGTAATAAATACGGCATTTCTTTCAGTTTTAGATTTCATGAATTTCGGAGTGGAAAGCAAAATTTTACTAACAGACCACATGTGGTTCTGCAATGCCACTCCAGGGTTAAAGAACTCATCTGTAAAGCAGAAATTGTATCACGTATGTACGAAAACTTTACAAAAACTTAATTACGTGTAATATCGGTAAAATTTTTTTAAAAGAAACTTAATTCAGTGATTTTTTATACAACAGAGCATCTATGGATGTGGAAATACAAGCAATGTAAATGGAAGAATTGATAGAATTCTGTCAAGCTTTTATTAAGATAAAAAAGTTTCTAAATGTAAAAATCATTGTCAAGTATCCAAAAACTAGGAAAAAGCCATGCATTGAAAATTAATGAACAAAATGATTATTTACAAAATTAATGATCAAAACGATTTTCACGCAGAATTTATCGTCGGACTCATAAAACGATTTTGAAGTAAACTCGCGCTAGAACTACGCAAACGAGGAGGTACCTTTCTGCGTATCCCCTGCTCAATCAGTTCCGGACAACCTTTAGGAGAAACCCTGCTATCGACAAATAAGAAAACAAACAACCATCGAGTAACTCCGAGGTAAAAATTAAGTGAAACCTGTTCTTTTTCCGTCTTACGCTTCATATCACCTTGCCCTCTGTGTTTTGCTTTACGACGGGGAGAGCCGATCAGGTAAGCATAAGGGAAACTACGTGTGTGCGCGAAGCACGGAGGGGGGGTTCTTTTAGATGTGAAGTCCCCCCCCCCTTGGCCCAAACTTACTTTTTTTCCCTACTTGTTTATGCTTTACTTCGAAGGGGGTTCTCCCGGTACAGATAGGGGCCTGGGTAATCGCTAAACGTAATGACAGCCTAGCAGGAAATTCGACTCGGTCTGCGAAACCTGCCGCTGGGGCAGATCAGAGGTAGATAAGGGGTCGGCGGCAACATGGGGAGGACATTTTTTTTTTTTTTTTTGTTCCGGGAGGTATGGGTGGGTGGTGCAAACTAACACTGTGGTGTAAGTGCTGGAGGGAAAAAAAGTTTTCCGTGGAAATAGAATAAATTGATATCGGAATCATATATTTTACCACGTTACGCTAATTTCATTCACGGAAATTATAGGTGAAGTTTACCGTTATTGTATTACTATTAATCATTACAATGATAATTATTACAAACATATATATATATATATATATATAATCAATATTATATAAATATATTAAATATATAAAATATATATATACATACATTACATATACATACATATATATATTATAACATACATAATATATATACAGAATATATATACATACATACATATATCATATATATAAATACATACATACATATCATACAAATAATAAATACATACATACATATACATACATATAATAAATACATACATACATATATACATATATATATACATACATACATATACATACAAATATATATATACAGACATATAAAATATATATATATACATACATAAACATATATATTTACATACATATACAATATATATACATACATATACAATATATATACATACATATACAAATATATACAATATACATACATATACATATATAATATATATACATACATATACATATATAATATACAAACATTTACATATATATATATATATATACATACATAACATATAATATATTACATACATAAACATATATATATATACATACATATACATATACATAATATATACATACATATACATATACAGTTAAAATACAAATATACATATACAATACATACATATACAATATATATATAACATACATATACATATATTATATATATACATACATATACTATAAATATATATATATATATACATACATATACATATATATATATAATATATATATATACATACATATACATATATATATATACATACATATACATATACATATATACAACATATACATATATATATATACATACATATACATTTATAAATACATACATATACATAATATATATTATATATATATATATATATATAATATATATATATAAATATATACATATACATATATATATACATACATATACATATATATAAATATGTTATATATATATATATATATATATATATATATATATATATATATATATACAAATAAATATATATATATATATATATATACAAACATATACATATATTATATATATATATATATATGATATATATAAATATATATACATACATATATATATATACATACATATACATATATATATAATATACATACATATACATAAATATATATACATACATATACATATATATTATATATATACAACATATACATATAACTATACCTACATACCATACATATACTATATATATATACAAACATATACATATATATATATATACATACATATACATATATATATATTACTTATACATTAAATAATATATATACATACAAAACATATATATATACATACATATACATATATATATATTTACAAAATATACATATATATATATATATACATACATATACAATATATATAAAATACATACATACATATACATATTCTATATACATACATACATATACATATATATATATAATATAAATTACATATACATATATATATATACTACATATACATATATATATTATATACATACATATACAAATATATATACATACATAAATATATACTACATATACATTTATATATATAATATATATTTACATACATATATATAAATATATATAAATACATACATATATATACATATATATATATATATATACATACATATATATACATATATATCATATATACATACATATACATAATATATATATATATATATACATACATATACATATATATATATATATTACATACATATACATAAATATATATATAAATACATACATATACATATATATTATATATACATACATTCATATATATTTATATATATTTCAATATCATATTTATATATATATAACATACATATACTAAAAATATATAATATATACATAACATTATAAATAGTATAAATATAAATAAATCATACATATACATATACATATATATATAAATAATATATATATATTAAACATACAAGACATATACATATATAAATATATAAATAACCAAATATACATATATATA
>CM063500.1:112707540-112737540 GCA_032207245.1 Pardosa pseudoannulata | reverse complement strand
ATAAAATATATATAAGGAAAAGTAAACTGGATCGGGACCAGAAGAAAATTCTCAGGGGCTTTCAAATCTGAAGTCAAGGGCTAATAATTCTCCCGTCCTTTTGCATTCCCCTTTTTAAACCCCTATCCTAAATGGACCACTAGGGCTACAGCTTAAGCCCTCAGAGAAGCGGTCTGACCAATTATAACTCTACATAGCCCTAACAGACAATTTAGGAAATTTCCAAACAAAAAGGAGATGCACCCTGTCGGAGGCAGATTTTTTTTTCTATAGATTTTCCCACAGATGTTGACCCAGGTGTTAAGAGTCTTTTACGTATAACTTCATGCTAGCTGACCCCTCAGTTTGTCCTGTCCCTATGATGAATTGGAAACCCATCCTCCTACGTTATCTTAATTAAACGTCTTTAGCTTAAACGGGCCATGACTGCAACCACCCATCGTGAAGTCCGTCTTATTACACACACATATATAACACATATACACACATATACTTGTAGAATAAACTGGCTGATTGACGAGGCAAAGCAATTTTTCTAAACAATATTTAAGTTCACGAGGAGGAATTAGCCAGATAACTCACACTAATTCCTCTTCAGAAGGCATGAGGTCTTATGAGCCTCTATTTCCTTTTCCAAATTCTCTAGCAGGACAGATACCCCAAATATTTCTCCAGAACGCCAAAATTCGGAGATGGCATTTTGGCAGTATGAGAAAAAAATATTTATATGCTAAATAAAATACTAAATTAATCGAAATTCAAGCTTATCGATTTTTCATTTTTCGCTAAAATTTACAGTTTGTATTTCATATAGATACAAATGTTAAAATATACCTAGTAATTAAACATATTCTAAAATTAATTTTAATTTCCAGTAATTCTTTAAGTTTCAGGCACTATACAACTCAATTTCTTTAACTTTACTAAATGACTTGATTCACTTTGGTTATGATATCAACCTATTAATATGCTGGCTTTTGTTTGTTACCCCTTTTAATAACATAAATTTAATTTATTTTATTTATGAACAAATTACGAAAAAAATAGCATGTACAGTCTTTCAAAACTTTTCATTTTGTGATTTATATCATGATAAATTGCTTATTTAAATCAATGATAAATTAACAAACATTATGATGAATATTTCTAAATTAGGATATAGCCCATCATATGACGGTATCAGTAAAATTTTTAATTTTCCAGAATTGAAAAGTACCCTATGAGGCAGGTATAAAAAAATTGTTGGTCTTTTGGCTGAGAATTATCTGGTACAGGCTTAATAATTTGTTTATCTTCATACTCCTCTAAAGTCTCCCGATACTGCAAATGCAGTTTAGAATCACGTTGGAATTCATTTAGAAAGATAATTGAAAATTTTCTTAGCTACGTCATAATTATTGTTAGCTTCTTCCCAATTTTTTTTTTTTTTTTGCTACAGTAATTAATGGAAGTAAAGGAATAAAAATATCATTTCTACTACACCCTGGAGGTAGATATAATTTGTTGTTAGTACCTGTAATAAAATTTTCATTGCAATAAAAAATAATCGATGATTAGATTTAAAATTATCACATATGCACCTAATCTAGTATTTAAGCGAAATATAAAAGAAAATTATTTTAGTAACATCTAGTTCAGTGATAAAACGTATGAAAATAATGCAGACGATATTTAAATAATATAAAATAAATGATTAAATAAGATGATATCTCCAGGAACTAGAAGTCAAATATTTTCAGGAGTTTAAAAAAATTTTAAAAATACAAATTTGTCAAGCAATTTTAAGAAAAAATGACCAATTTACATTAACCAACCTGGGCGTAGTAATGCTATCTACCAAAAATATCTCAGCTTGCTACTACAAACTAGCAATCGATAATCTGGTTATCTTTGATTTATAGAATTTACTTTAGATTTCTTTTACTATTACTAGCATATAACCCATCATATGACGGGACCAGTAAAATTTTTAATTTTCCAGAATTGAAAATACCTATGAGGCAGATAAAAAAAAATGGTTTGCTTTTTGGCTGAGAATTATCTGGTACAGCCTCAATAATCTGTTTATCTTCATACTTCTCTAAAGTCCTGCCGATACTGTGAATGTAGTTTCGAATCACGTTGAATTCATTTAGAAAGGTTAACTGGCCAATAAAACTGGAGTAATTTATCTTTAAGTTTCCTTAGTATTTCTAACGTCGTACTTTTCTACTACCTTCAAACCAACTATGTGTTCTAGGATGTTTTAAACTATACTATACTAAACGAGATCGCACTAAACTGAAGATGCGGTCAAGCAAAAAATTTTAAGTTAATTCTGAATTTTTAAAGTTGATGAGCTAATTCCTTTGTATCAAAACTTTAAAGTTATTTTTTTTTAAATGTCACATAGTTATGTAAAAAAAAAGTTACCAAGAAAACAATTAAAAAAAACAGTTTTTTAAAAATTTCCCTATAAAATCATTCTAAATACTTAAATTTCATGATTGAGGATACTTAACTTTTTTAGAACCACTAATTGTTATTAAGTTCAGTGCTTAGATCTTACCACAAATATAATTTCCTTACGGCAATGAAAACTTTCAATTTTTTTTTCTTGTTCGTCATATAAGTCCAAGAATACAGCTTGAAGTATCCTGCAATCTCAACTATACACAAGGCTTTTAAAATTTAGATCAAGACTTAAATATTATTCTACATAATATAATTGGATTTCACCACTAAATTTTCTGTGACATATACGATAAATTAACTAACATCTATAAATCAAATTGGTTGACCTTATAGAATCCTTATTGATATAAACAATTTAAAATATTGGCTTTATCTTTTGAAATTTAATGAGCTGTTCCAATAACACAAATAACTAGTAAAAAAAGAACTTTTTTTTTTAAGGTTTGTGTAACAAATACTGAAAAATAATTTGAAGTGCAATTCAGACTGAATAATTACACACAAGACTCTAGCAATTTAAAATAAGCCTTTAACTCGACTATAGGTGATATAATTACATTTCTTTACTTAAAATATTGGAGTATTTTAAATGAAGAAATGTAATTATATCATGTATATATTAATTGAATTGCATAATCTCATTGGTATAATCAGTTTAAAATATTTCTTTTTTTTACAAAGTTTGAAATCAGTTTCATTGTTACAAATAACCGGAGAAAAAAAATAGTGAAAATATTTTTTTAAACTAATGTAATAAACAGTAGAAAGTAATTTGAAGTGCTGTGCAACCTATATAAAGAAGCACAGAGGTCTGGTAATTTATAATCAGCCTTTAAACGGACAGTACTTGATATAATTGAATTTTTTTCGCCAGTGTTTCTTCAGATAAATTAATTGAATTTCACAACACCATTGATATAAGCAGTTTAGAATATTTTCTTCACAAATCATTCACAGATGAAGTGCTAAAACAGAAACTTATCCTCCAAAAATAATGAGCGTTTGGTATAACCTGGTTAAAAACACAACCCTGGGTACGCAAAGAAACTCATAAAAGATAATGAAAATTTTAAAAGGGGGAAAAAATCATAAAACCGTGAACATTTCCTTTTCATAAAAAGAATAGAGAGGGGAGGTAGAAAAAAAAATTGCTCCAAAATTAAAACACCCTTAGAACACAAGTTGTTTGTTCATCTAGCCTACAAAACGGAAACCATAAAAACGGCATCAAGGGCTTGAAAAAACTGATTAAACATTATTAAATGAATCTCAATTCTCAGCATAGTTAAACACGGTAAAGAGGAATAGGAGGGGGGAGATGAAAAATGGGAAAAAAAATTCGGAAAGAGACTTGATTAAAAAACACCTAGTAAGAAAGAGTTACTTGTACTATGTTTAAAAAAAATCTAATGTTTCTCCTCATACACAGAATGTCTGTAAATGTTTAAAAATACACAACCGCCCCTACAGCACTTTAGAGCTAACTTGTGTGTACTACAGCATTTATTTGATCTTTTCCCGATTTTTTTTTCCTTCCAGTCTTTTAACGGAAAGGCATATACAAAAATGAGAGTAAATGTTTAGCATCTACATATCTTTAACGTCCGCATTTTCTTTCCCGGTTTTTTTCCCTCCCTCCTTATTTTGTGTAAGTGTGTATTTAAGGCCACGTCTCCTTTGGCTCGCAAAAAATAAACACTCGGCTACAAACATACACCGCGTCAGCGATAACATCTCTCTGCGCGTCTTTTATAGAGTAAACTGTCTGACAAAGATACCATAAGCGGTTTTTGCTGAAAGTAATTCGCCGTAAGTTGATATTAAAAGGATTTTTATTTTTACTTATTTATTTTCATATTTTTTTTTAAGTAACGGTGAAAAATCTTGACGTAAAAACACGACAGAATTAAAAGTGTTGACGGAGTCTCCACAGTCTTACGATAGCGGTACGTATGGCTTGTGTCGGTACATGATTAAAGTGAAATGGTTGATATTGCTAGAAACTAAAGTGGTGTTAACATAACAATATGGACACGTTTAAGTGCAAGAGTTACTCTTCAAAAAACCATCGCACTTAGAAAAAAAAAATACATGAAATATCATTTGAGTATTTAAAGAAAAGTGTCATGTTCTACTTCTAGACACGGCTTGTAATATCTAGAAACGGAAAACTGTAGTAGAACACAGCTTATATTTATCTATCTCTATCTAGATCTATGTATCTATATCATACATCCGCGATTCTCAAATTCGGTGCCCTGGTAAAATAGATAATATATAATACTCTATACTTTATAATACTGATATACCTATATAATACTCTATAATCAAGAATGATAAAAAGGAAAGCAAACTGTTCCTTTCTTGCCTTTAAAGATAAATTATTATTGAATTTCATTGTTTTCTTTCTTTTCCTACTTATTTTAAATATTTTAAAGGCAGACACCTTTTTTAGCCCCAGAAAAGTGTGAGTGGAAAAAGGTTGAAAGCCGCTGTTCTATATATTTATCTATGCACATAATTTTTTATCATATCTTTTAAAAATGGGAGTTACTGATTGCCTTCTGTTACCGAGGTTAGAATGAGATACAAATACGTGACATACAAATACGTACATGATAAAAGTTAAATAGAAATGGTTGATATTGCTGAGAACTAAAGTGGTGTTAACAATATGGGCACTTTTAAGTGGAACAGTTACTCTTAAAAAATAACTAAGAAAAAACAAAAGTCATGTTCTACTTCTAGACATGGCTTGTAATATCTGGAAACGGAGGACTGTAGTAGAACTTAGCTTATATTTATCTATCTCTATCTAGATCTATGTATCTATACCATACATCCGCGATTCTCAAATTGGGTGCCCTGGTAAAATAGATAATATATAATACTCTATACTTTATAATACTCTACCGATATAATACCGATATACCTATATAATACTCTATAATCAAGAATGATAAAAAGGAAAGCAAACTGTTCATTTCTTGCCTTTGATGACAAATTATTTTTGAATTTGCACTGTTTTCTTTATTTTCTTGCTTATTCAAAGGATTTTAAAGACAGAGAATTTTTTTAGCCCGAGAAAGTTGTGAGTGGAAAAAGGTTGAGCGCCGCTGTTCTATATATTTATCTATACACATTTTTTATCATATTTTTTAAAAATGGGAGTTACTGATTGCCTTCTGTTACCGTGGTTAGAATGAGATACAAATACGTGACATGATACGTGACATACAAGTACGTACATGATAAAAGTTAAAGTGAAATGGTTGATATTGCTGAGAACTAAAGTGGTGTTAACAATATGGGCACTTTTAAGTGGAACAGTTACTCTTGAAAAAATCACTAAGAAAAAACAAACATGAAATATTTGAGTATTTCAAGAAAAGTGTCATGTTCTACTTCTAGACACGGCTTGTAATATCTGGAAACGGAGAACTGTAGTAGAACACAGTTTATATTTATCTATTTCTATCTAGATCTATGTATCTATACCATACATCCGCGATTCTCAAATTAGGTGCCCTGGTAAAATAGATGATAATATATAATACTCTGTACTTTATAATACTCTACCGATATAATACCGATATACCTATATAATACTGTATAATCAAGAATGATAAAAAGGAGATGCCAGTACTAAAAAGCAATTGTTATAATTTATTAATTTTAAAATGTCACAATTATAAATAATACAGAAATAGTATTAAAAATTACCAGAAATGAACAAAATTTAGGATTCTATAATATATTTTATACAAATTAATTCGTGTAATATTAGGTGTAAAGTTTACTTGGATGTCAAAGTCATGAAGACAAAAATCCTTTGTAAAAATTACGTCTCACTTCTCTCGGTAATTAGAAAGCAACTGTTATAATTTATTAATTTTAAAATGTCATAATTATAAATAATACAGAAATAGTATTAAAAAATACCAGAAATGAACAAAAATTAGGATTCCTTAATATACTTTACACTAGTTAATTCGTGTGATATTAGGTATAAACTCACTTCTCTCGGAGATGCCCTTATTAAAAAGCAACTGTTAGAATTTATCAATTTTAGAATGCCATTATAAACAATACAGAACTAGTATTTAATAACTAGAACTGATCAAAATTTAGAATTTTTTAATATACTTTACACGCGTTAATTCGTGTAATATTAGGTATAAAGTAACTTGAATGTCAAATTCATGAAAGCAAAAACCCTTTAAGCAAAAACCATTTCTAACAATTACATCTCACTTCTTTTGGAGATGCTATTATTAAAAAGCAACTGTTATAATTAATGAATTTTAAAATGTCATAATCATAAACAATACAGAAGTAGTATTAAAAATTACCAGAACTGAACAAAAATAGGATTCTTCAAAATATTTTACACAAATTAATTCGTGTAATATTAGATATAAAGTTACTCGAATGTCAAATTCATGAAAGCAAAAACCCTTTCTAAAAATTATATCTCACTTCTCTCGGAGATGCCATTATTAAAAAGCAACTGTTATAATTAATTAATTTTAAAATGTCATAATTATAAACAATACAGAAATAGTATTAAAAATTACCAGAATGAACAAAAATTAGGATTCTTTTATATACTTTACACAAAATAATTGGTGTATTATTAGATATAAAGTAACTTGGATGTCAAAGCCATGAAAGTAAAAACCCTTTCTAACAATTAAACCTCAGTTCCCTTGGAGATGCCATTACTAAAAAGCAACTGTTATAATTTATTAATTTTAAAATGTCATAATTATAAGGAATACTGAAATAGTATTAAAATTACCAGAACTGAATAAAAATTAAGACTCTTTAATATACTTTACTCAAATTAATTCGTGTAATATTAGGTATAAAGTTTCTTGAATGTCAAATTCATGAAAGCAAAAATACTTTAATCAAAAACCCTTTCTAACATTACATCTCACTTCTCTCGGAGATGCCATTATTAAAAAGCAACTGTTATAATTTATTAATTTTAAAGTGTCATAATTATAAACAATACAGAAATAGTATTAAAAATTACCAGAAATGAAAAAAAATTAGGATTCTTTAATATACTTTACACTAATTCGTATAATATTAGGTATAAAGTTACTTGAATGTCAAAGTCATGAAAGTAAAAACCTATCTAAAAATTAAACCTCAGTTCCCTAGGAGATGCTATTATTAAAAAGCAACTGTAATAATTTATTAATTTTAAAATGTTATAATTATAAACAATACAAAAATAATATTCAAAATTACCAGAAATGAATAAAATGTAGGATTCTTTAAGATATTTTACACAAATTAATTCGTGTAATATTAGGTATAAAGTTACTAGGATGTCAAAGTCATGCAGACAAAAATCCTTTCTAACAATTATACCCGAGTTCCCTCGGAGAAGCCACTATTAAAAAGTAACCGCTATAATTTATTAGCCTTAAATGTCATAATTATAAACAATACAGAAATAACATTAAAAATTACCAGAAATGAACAAAAAGTAGGATTCTTTAATATACTTTACACAAATTAATTCGTGTAATATTAGATATAAAGTTACTCGGGTGTCAAAGTCACGAAGACAAAAATCCTTTCTAACAATTAAAGCTGAGTTCCCTGGGAGATGCCACTATTAAAAAGTAACCGTTATAATTTATTAGCCTTAAATGTCAGTCGAGGAGTGTGTGGGCAAACAGTAACAGATGGCGGGGCAGTATATTGTCTCCATAACACCCGCTGGACAACAAAAGGCACCGGGTGGGTAAGTGAAGTGAAATAAGAACTGAATCACAATATTTGATGGGAGTGATTGATTGGCGCGAACTCCTCTCCGATCCCCGCCAAATAAAGCAATTTCTTTTCAGATACGGAGCGCCCTATCCGTAATTTGAAAAAAAAAAGTTTGCAATTGTGAAAGGCTGAGATAATCGATCGTCTTTTAATCTTTAATAAATACATCTTCTGGCAGAATGTAATGACTCAAATATACTTTAGAATTATTCTTCTATAGCAAATCTGTCTAACCCCAAAGACTCTATCGGCTGTTTTGGAAATGGAATTTTATAGGCCTCCTACAATTGACATGCCTGAAATGCATACATGTTATTTATACAGAAAATTTATAGAGAATTTATAGAGAAATAACAGTCTTTAATTCGTTCAACGGGGTTAGTTCGCATTTTAATCAAGCCTCAGGCCCTCATTAAACTCACAGGTGAAACTGAAAACAAGACAGTCTTAGCCATAAGTTCGTATTCTATTAAAGTAAAATCCTAACTTACATGTTTTCTGTCTTCCATTGAAAATCTCGATTTCCTATTGACAAATACTAAAGAACATTTTTCATAACAATTGCGGCGAACACTCATTTCCTGGCACCTCGAATTTAGAAGCCCAGCCCGTTAATTCATACTTCCCGCGCATTGTAGAGGTACTATATCTTCCAGAATAAACTAGAGTAATTAAAGAGACGTGATTGGTTACAGAAATGACATCATTCCTAGAGCCACGCCCCCTTCCAATAGTTAATAAAAATGCTGCCACACAGATTTCTTAGCTTTTTTCTTTAAGATAGCGATGTAAACAATATCATCAAAATATTTCTGTGTCTTGTGTTCTTTTTTACTACGGGAATTTGTGTGTTTACTGTCCTCTTATGTTCTAAATTAGATTTTTTTTATAAGTGAACATCTGCATCAATCTACTACATTTAAAATGGCTTTACAGTGATAACTACAGTATTTTTAAATTATGTGGACGTTCTACACACACACACATATATATGTGTGTGTGTATCCAATAATTATAAAACTGCTGGACAAGGAGAAAGCTAATCAGCTAGCAGTAATAATGTACGATGCAGTCGGCCGACATTGAAGAGAACGGCACAAAAGTAATTAAAACTTTATTTTAGAGCTGTTAAACGGACATCTTTAACGAAGTCAACTACAAAGGAAAGACACAATCCCTCTGCTCGAACAGAGGTGCACCCAAGAGCGAAGACAGAAAGAATTTTACCACTTACTCAGCGAATTTAAGTGTAAGATCAGGAAAAACGCGGAGCCATTTGCCGGTGACAGCTGGGAAACGTGTTGAATAGACAGAAAACTTACATCTATAGGATAGAAAACTTTACGAAATATATCAAAATAATTTAAGTCGAGAGCGCTCCTTTGATTAAGACATTTAGAGGCTGGGAAAAAGATATTAAGGAATTAGAATGGGAGAGAGAAAGTTTTTAAGGAAATATTAAAGTTAAATAATTTATTTATATATATATATATATATATATATATATATATATATATATATATATATATATATATATATATATATATATGATAACTTATTTTACTAACCTCATTTTAATTGCTGTTTAATTGGACAATGGCTTTTTTCTGTATATAGTTTTATGAATCCTAGAGTCGCGAAATGTGACTACAACGCTCTCTAACAATCAAATGTGGAAGTCACACGTGTGCAATGGGACACAAAGGAATATAAAACATTAGGATTGTGAAGAGAGTGATTGGACTAATGAAGATATGATCTTGCAAGCTCCGTTCAATGAATCACTAACCTATCGATAACGGGTCCAGCCGCTGGAATCGATAGAGATGTATCATATCACATTTCCTTCTCTAGTAGGTGCCTTTAGTCTCGGTGCTTTGTCGTTTTGATGCATTTCTTCTTTTCTAACCGGACTATTTAGCGTATTTATGTTAATAAAGGAGTAATTCATGTATTTTACTAAATCTTGACTTCATATAAACAAAGTTAGTTCTGTATATCAGTACTATGTCACCGAGATTCATATTTTTAAATGCTCATTGTTTGTATTTATTTTTGTTTCTAAATGTGTAATTCGTTAATTTTTCTAAAAGTTTATTTGATATAAATAAATGTGCAGCTTTCATACCAGCATTATGCCATTTAGATTTGTTTCTACCTAAAATTGTGATTTTTGTAATTTTTAGAATCCCCTCTACAATAATAGCCTAAGTTGTCTGCCCGCGAATATATGAAGCGGTTGTACCTGGAATGGATAAAGGCATCCATATTGGATTTTTTATGAGTTAGGGTTAGCAAAATTCAAAGCGAGTTCGAAATCCACCCCATCCCCCCTTTTCGAGTGTTTAATGCTATTATTTCAAGTCTTATTCTATACTAAATTCATTCTTGATATGAATTTAGTATAGAATAAGAGGGAGCAGCGAGGGCGGAGAATAATATTTAAACTGGACTGTGTTTATTCGACCTCATATACACTAATTAGTTCCTTCATCGGGTGTAGGCCTAGCATGTTCTGTAGAGGGTTTGCCCGTTTGATCCGCGTACTTCTCGGGTTGACGGTTCTGTACAAGACTCAGCCAAATTTTTATAAATGTCTAATTAATTTAATACTTTCTTCTTTTTCTTTTAAATTCTTATTCCTAAAGTTGTTTTATTATTTTCAAAATTGTTTTATTATTTTTAAAATAAATGTTTATTATTTTTTCAACTTTTCATGACTTAAACTTTCTTCTTGTAATGTAATAATAGCCTAAGTTATCTGTCTATCTGTCCTCGAATTTATGAAGTGGTTGGACGTGGTATAGATAGAGCATCCATATTGGATTTTTGATGATTTAGGATTATCAAAATTCAAAGCGAGTAAAGTTTATTTTTTTCTAAACTATAGATCCGATTCTAAAATAAATTGGTATGAATAAGCGTCGTATCACAGCGAAAAATACTGTCATATTTAAAACGTTCGAAATTCACCTCGTCCCTTTTTTTGAGCATTTAATGCCATTATATCAAGCCCTATTTTAGGAGCACGCTATTAAATTTATCTATTTATCACATAATAACTAGGTAAAAATAACAATTTTTTCTAGCATTATGACGTCATTCCTTTAACTATCTCATTTAATCATTTATTTTAGATTATTTAAATATCTTCTGCATGATTTCCATACGTTTTATCCCTAAACTTATATATTATCTAAATAACTTTCATTTATATTTGGCTTAAATAATAGATTAGGTAAATAAGTGATAATTTTAATCGATTATTTTTGTAGAATGATAATTCTCAGCCAAAAATGAAACCTTTTTTTTTACCTACCTCATAGGGTACTTTACAATTCTGGAACATTGAAAATTTTACTGATCCCGTCATATAACGGGCTATATGCTAGTATTAGAAGAATAGTTTATATCAGAAATACAGCGATATAATGGTTGCTTCAATATTTTAAGGCGATATATCAACCGAACATCATTATATATAAAAAACTTCGATGAAAAATTATACATCTAAGCTTATCCTAAATAAAAAAGTTCCTTTTGATGAATGAAGAGCATGGGCGTATCCAAATAACACAGAGAATTGAAAAATATTGTCTCTCCCATACTGATAATGAGATTTTAATGATCGATTTTTTTTCGCACGTTACTCATCTCGATGTATAGAAGGAGAATATCTTTCGGAGAATGGTCTATACAAAACCCCGAGACGGTTGTAACGTACACAATAGTACATCGAAATAGATTGTATCATTATTCGAGACCAAAATATAATATTTCAATACGTATTAATTTTTCATGCAAATAAAGAACGTTTTCGGTAAAATGGAACTTACAAATGTACCAATATTATGAACTCGGTTTACCATTTGGTCAGTCAAACATATCTAAGATGAATTTTCTCAAGTTTATTTTTCTTTATTTCCCTGGGAATTTTTTTTTCGAGAGTAAAATAGAAGTACAGCACATCGATGAATTAGATTGAAAGAAATAATCGATATTTTAATACGTTATATTCAGTGATCTACATTTAAATGGATTTTAATAATAAATTACATTTTTATAGGTTATTTAAAAGAGGTTTTAATATTGTAAAAGTACTGAAGTTATAATTAAAGAAGTATGGTTTTTATTTATTAATGATATATATATAACAGTAATATATAACATAATATAACAGCAATATTATAGTTTTATTAAAAATTATAATTTCATTACTGATTTTTAAATAAAATTTTATTATTAATAACCTGTTTTCAATTATTCATCTTAAATTGAATTTATCGAATTTGAAAATATTTTTCATTATAAGTTGGTACAAACGATGAACTACTACCGTATGAAAATTTAATTATTTATCAGCAATCCGAGGTAGTGATTGTTTTGGTAAGTAATTGCTTTAGCCACATTCTTAGCCTTAGTTTTAAAATCTGTTACATGACAGAGTTATCTCAATGCGAAATACAAGTTTATTAGTTAAATAAAAACGTTTCACAGTATTTTTCCTGTAATTTGTAATGCATCTACTCATCTGAATGATTAACAAATTGTTGGTTCTAACAAGTTCAATATACATATTTTTTATTTTCTGTAGATCTTAATACAATGGTTCTCTCAGTTTCCTTCTTCCACAATGTACCAAGGAATTTTGACTTCCTCGCAGGAATACTATGAGATACTACTTAATTTTCATATTTTTTATTTACACTATTGTTAAGAATGCTGTAAATGTGTAATTTGCATGTTATCCCGCCAAACTGGCGAGATATTGGCTCCTTGGCGAAGTTTTGAGATACTTACATTTGGCGTTATTTCGCCAAATGTTCACTTGGTTAAAAAATGTTTGAGAGTCATACTTAATTTATGGTTTTATTTAACATAGGGTGTTTTATGTCTACTTAATAATAGTGTAATACTCCATGTAGTACTCATACTTGGTTCAAAAAATGTTGAGAATCACCGATTAATTTAACATAGGGTGTTTTTAAGCTGTACTTTTAGTGACTACCTTAAATTTATAGTGTTACTCTACTTAAGTTGTAGTACTCATACTCGGCTCAAAAAATGTTTGAGAATCACCGACTTAATTTA
Organism: Pardosa pseudoannulata; assembly: GCA_032207245.1. Taxonomy (NCBI): domain Eukaryota; kingdom Metazoa; phylum Arthropoda; class Arachnida; order Araneae; family Lycosidae; genus Pardosa; species Pardosa pseudoannulata. Next base: position 112,724,202 of record CM063500.1, on the reverse strand, counting down.
TGGTTTTTATTTAATATAGGGTGCTTTATAGGCTGTACTTTTAGTGACTACCTTAATAATATAATGTAGTACTCATACTTGGGTTGTAGTACTCATACTTGGCTCAAAAAATGTTTGAGAATCACCGACTTAATTTATGGTTTTTATTTAACATGGGTGTTTTATAGGCTGTACTTTTAGTGTCTGCCTTAATAATATAGTGTAGTACTCATACTTGGCTCAAAAAATGTTTGAGAATCACCGACTTAATTTATGGTTTTTATTTAACATAGGGTATTTTATAGGCTGTACTTTTAGTGACTACCTTAATAATATAGTGTAGTACTCATACTTGGCTCAAAAAATGTTTGAGAATCACCGACTTAATTTATGGTTTTTATTTAACATAGGTTTTTATGGGCTGTTTTATTGACTACCTTTTATAGTGTAGTATTCACCTTAAGTACTCATACTTAAGTTGTAGTAATCATACTTGGCTCAAAAAATGTTTGAGAATCACCGACTTAATTTATGGTTTTTATTTAACATAGAGCGTTTTATAGGCTCTACTTTTAGTGACTACCTTAATAATATAGTGTAGTACTCATACTTGGGTTGTAGTACTCATACTTGGCTCAAAAAATGTTTGAGAATCACGGACTTAATTTATGGTTTATATTATGGTTTTATTATTAGGGTGTTTTATAGGCTGTACTTTTAGTGTCTACCTTAATAATATAGTGTAGTACTCAAACTTGGGTTGTAGTATTCATACTTGTAGTACTCATACTTGGCTCAAAAAATATTTGAGAATCACCGACTTAATTTATGGTTTTTATTTAACATAGGGTGTTTTATAGTCTGTACTTTTAGTGTCTACCTTAATAAACATAATGTAGTACTCATACTTGGCTCAAAAAATGTTTGAGAATCACCGACTTAATTTATGGCTTTTATTTAACATAGGGTGTTTTATAGTCTGTAATTTTAGTGTCTACCTTAATAATATTGTGTAATACTCATACCTGGAATGAAACGTTTTTCAGCGATTATACGTGATATAAAAAAAAAGTGAGGCAACTAACCATATCTATATTACAGAATCTGGAGAAATCCCAATATTCCGATTTGACGTCAGAAACTGTAAATACGGTGCATTGATTGAGTTAATAAAGTTTATGTTATAGAGTTTATTTTTTTTCCTCCTCCTTCTGCCCGGCTAATGTACTCTTGCTTCTGTTAAATATGTCCCAGGGAAGAATCCGGTGCAATCTAAACACTTTCGGGAGTATCCCGAAGAGATAAATGCGTAGAACTCTACTATCACTTGTCTCTCTCGGCACTTATCTTCCGAAATTTCTCAGAGAACTCAATAAAAAGGCCCTATCGTCCTCTTCTAACTGCTGTCCCAAAACTATAAAGATAAATCGAGCGGCCTAATGGCGACGGAGCGGGAGCTGTTAATTTCAAATCTCACACACGGCGGCGGAATCGGAGAGTCACGACTCACAGTAAAATTGGAAAAATTAATGCGACGCAATTAGGGCAGTTAAGAGGGAAGCTGGGAAGGCAATTGAAAAACTCTGTGGTGTTATCTAAATCCCTCAAATTGAATCCTGATTGAAAATCGCACCGACGGAATACAGCGAGGCAGTTTGACTGTCTATGTCATAATAAAAGCTCGACGTTGCCTGCATCGTTGTTTTCTTTACAGCCTAATAAGGATATTTGTTAATCTAGTGGATTATCCGAGCTTTTCGGACTTTTTAAAATAAACTTTTTCATATGCCCTACTCTAAGTAAGACTAATCATAAGTAAAAGGCAAAAATAAATGAAACTCGTTTTCCTGCATTATTTGTTATTAATTTCATTAAAAAAACTAAAAACTAAACTTCTCGGCGCAACAGTTCCTAGGGGGCCACTGAGTACGGTGCCAATCTCCGTTTTCTAGACCTAGTGCCCTGGGGTGCGAAGCATATGTTCTGCTTAGGTGGTCAGCCTTACGCAGAACCCCCAATGTTTAGTTCCCAAGCATGCTTGGTCTGCAGTTTCTCTACCCACTGAAGGGATGAAAGGTTGAGTCAACCTTGCCCAGCCAAGGGATCGAACCTCGGACCTGTGGCGTGGGAACGCTAAGCGCTACCCCAAATTAATTTCATTAACATTAATTTAATAACCCAAAACTATTGAATATTTCATTTGCATTGACATTTTAAACCTTGTTTAATTAAAAATATTAATGTGTATCTTTACATCGGTTCTTACTTGTATTTCTTCTCTTAAATATTTGACAGTGTCTTCTACTTTTAAATTATATATTTCTTTGTTTTACAGTTTCGCTCTTTCGTTTGGGGCAGCCTATCCTTGCCTGAATCTTGTGCCAATAAACTCCAACTAACCAACCATTAATTTAATAATTATTCGGATAAGTAAACTTAAAAATCACTACGTACTTTCTCAAATCCTGGTATCAAAGAAGGCACTAATACTATGACGTCCTTTTCACCATTGATTCTTGCTCAATACTTGCTTTTTATTACAGCCTCATACATGAAAGATCATAGATCATCATTTATCGATAAGTTTTAAGTTTATATTAAGATGTAACTTCTTTCTCTGTAAACTTATTTCAGAGTTTTTAGATATATAAATATAGTATCAAAGTGGGCACTAATACTTTGACGTCCTTTACACTGCTGATTCTTGCTCAATATTTGCTTTTTATTACAGCCTCATACATGTAAGACCATAGATCATCATTTATCGATAAGTTTTAAGTTTATATTAAGATGTAACTTCTTTCTCTATAAACTTATTTCAGAGTATATAGATATATAGATATAGTATCAAAGATGATACTAATACTTTGACGTCCTTTACACCATTGATTCTTGCTCAATACTTGCTTTCTATTACAGCCTCATACATGGAAGATCATAGATCATTATTTATCTATAAGTTTTAAGTTTATATTAAGAAGTAACTTCTTTTTCTGTAAACTTATTTTAGAGTATATAGATATAGTATCAAAGAGGGCACTAATACTTTGACGTCCTTTACACCATTGATTCTTGCTCAATACATGCTTTTTATTACAGCCATCTTCCACGGAAGATTATTTATCGATAAGTTCTACGTTTATATTACGATGTAACTTCTTTCTCTGTAAACTTATTTCAGAGTATATAGATATAGTATCAAAGAGGGCACTAATACTTTGACGTCCTTTTCACCATTGATTCTTGCTCAATACATGCTTTTTATTTCAGCCATCTTACACTGAAGATTATTTATCGATAAGTTCTATGTTTATTTTAAGATGTAACTTCTTTCTCTAGCTTCTTTCGCTCGAAAAGGGGGGAAGGGGTGGATTTCGAACGTTGGTAACCCTAACTCATCTAGAATCCAATAAGGATGCCCTATCCATTCCAAGTCCAACCGCCTCCTAAATTTGAGGACAGTCGGACAGATAACTTAGGCTATTATTATACAGGGGATAAGTATTTTCCATTTATCTAAAACCATATACAAAGATAGCAATGCAAAACTTTCATGACACGATATTTAAACTTTATCCTTTGTTCGACAATAGCAAATAAATATGGAAACCCCATGCCCTTTGAGGTCACGGAAAGACGTCAAAATTTGCAACTACTCGAGCGAATACCCTACAATACAGAAACTCCAATCGGATATTGTCAGGGTAACTAAAGCACTCTTTTACTAAATCCACTTGGTTAGGAATAATCGAATAAAGAGAGGAAAGCAGACTAAAGAAAAGTAAAGACCACGTTCTGAAAGAAAGCCAATATCCGCCCTGTAATAGAATTAAGATAGTAATGAAATTAAAACCCATGTTCCATCTTCGAATGCCCTTCTTTTCTCTCCACGGATCGCTATCGATTAGATACGTCGAACGATGACGAATACAATTTTGTAGCAACTATAATGGATCTCACGTCTGATTACAGCTGAATTGCACATTTTCAGCTAATCTGCACACCCAAAGTGCGGTCACACGGGAGCTGGAATATAGGATTGTCAGGAAGTGATTCAGAGTCTAATTTAGATGAAAGATTCGGAACTGTGTCTTTCTCCTCTAAACTCCCCCCTCCTCCAGGGATGTAAATTTTTTTTTCTCTCTGGGCAGGAAAACACAACTTGCATGCACTTAACGCCCATTTATTCTTTTTATTATTATTATTGTTATTTAATGTAACCAATGTCTCGTAAAATGTGTGATTCAATTTTCGTTGTAGAAAAGGGTGCCTGTTGACAGGATCAGTCACAATACAATAAAAGTCCTTAAAGGAAGCAGCGGCTTAATATAATTTTTGGATTCTTTAAATCATTGCTAAAATAACGTGTTTTTATTGCATTATACTTTCGAGTAAGAATTTTTATTACATTACTATTTTGTGAAGTGTTTACGTAGCATTAAATTTTAATGAAGGATTTTTATTACATTAAGATTACGGTGTATAATTACGTTAGGAATTTAATTAAGAGTGTTTGTTATATTACGATTTTACTTCAGTGTTTTTGCACTATTAATCTTTTAACAAAATTTTTTTATTATGTAAAACACATTTTTTTACTACATTACGGGTTTTCTTAAGAGTCTTTATTACATTAATTTTCTAATTAAAGGCTTTTATTCAATATAAAATTTTTTATTGTGATACTTAATCCCATACAGCTTAAAATTTCTTTTATTACTAAGGTTTAATATAAAGTGTTTTTATTGCATTATACTTTAGAGTAAGAATTTTTATTACATTACGTATTTTGTGAAGTGTTCTGTTGTATTAAATTTTAATGAAGGATTTTTATTACATTAAGATTAGGGTGTATAATTACGTTAGGAATTTAATTTAGAGTGTTTATTATATTACGATTTTACGTCAGTGTTTTTACACTATTAATCTTTTAACAAAATTTTCTTATGTAAAACACATTTTTTTACTACCTTACGGGTTTTCTTAAGAGTCTTTATTACATTAATTTTCTAATTTAAGGCTTTTATTCAATATAAATTTTTTTATTATGATATTTAATCCCATACAGCTTAAAATTTCTTTTATTACTAAGATTTTACCTAAGATGTGTTACTTACGGACAGGAATAAATCGCAATGTAATTAAAATTTTATTATAGTTTTTTTTTAATAGGTACTTAACACATAGTATGTGGGACACGTACTAGTACGTTCTGACGATTGATACTTGAGCGCGGGACACGTACTAGTACGTTCTGACGATTGATACTTGAGCGCGGGACACGTACTAGTACTTTTTCTGACGATTGATACTTGAGCGAGGGTCAAGTACTAGTACGGGTTAGTGTAACAAAAGGGTTTGTGGGTACAAAAATAACGGTATATACAGGAAAACGAAGCCGAATGTTCTTGTCTATTACATAGATTCTGGAAAAATCTAGACAAATAAAAACTAGTTTTTACATCAGTCGATGCGGAACCACAGAACGGGAAGGTTGATTAAAAAATTAATTTAGATTTAAAATTAACTTTTTATTCATCCTTGCCAAAATGATATTGTATATATGTATATTTATATATATTATATTATACTATATTATATATATATATATATATATATATATATATATATATATATATATATATATATATATGTTTATTTGTCTATTTATATATTTGTTTATATATATTTCAATATAAAATACGAAAATGTGGTTAAAAAATTAAATAATTTTCGATCTATTGAGATTTATCAGAATAACTAAATTATATATATATATATATATATATATATATATATATATATATATATATATATATATATATATGTATATATATATATATATATATATATATATGTATATGTATATATGTATATATATATGTGTATATATATGTATGTGTATGTATATATGTGTGTATATGTGTGTATATGTTTGTGTATATGTGTGTATATGTGTGTATATATATGTGTGTATATATATGTGTGTATATGTATGTGTGTATATGTATGTGTATGTATGTGTGTATATGTATGTGTATATGTGTGTATATGTATGTGTATATGTGTGTATATGTATGTGTGTATGTATGTGTGTATGTATGTGTGTATAAGTATGTGTATATGTATGTGTATATGTGTGTATATATATGTATATGTATATGTGTGTATTTATATGTATATTTGTTTGTCTATTTATATATTTGTTATTTAATAATTTGTTTGTAATAATTTGTTTGTTTAAAAATTATCTAAAAAAATAATAATCTATTGAGATTTAATTGAATAACTAAATTGATGCGCAAAACGCCCGTTCCCGGTACAATTCCGCTGCGAAATGTACCAGCACAAAATGTGTTAAGCAACAACATAGAAATTTCGGCCTTCTTTAAAAAAAAATTAGTAAGATATTTTCAGAATAAAACGCTGGGAATATAAATTAATTTTTACTAACACAAATTCTAAACCTTTGTTTTTATTTGAACTGTGCATATTATTTCATACTGGTACCTCCCTCTTTCTTGCAAAATTTTACGAAAATCGGCTAATTAGGAAAGCTTTCCCCTTGATCATATTTAAGGTTTACAATATGGCCTTCAAATCCTTACAAGTTGGATTATGATATTGATTAACTGATTTTGTTTTTGACTTAATTTTAAGTTTTCAGAATAAAAACACGATTCTAATTCAGGTTCTAATTCGTTTTCTTCCTCTCCTGTTACATTATTTTGCTTGTGGTCTGTGGGTAGGTCCTCTACTTTTGTGACACACTTGTTGCTAGGTTACTAACCCTCGGTGGATTAAGAAACCCTATGGTACAGCAGATATCTTCCTGCCACATCTTGAAATATTTTTATCAACACGAAAAAGCCAAACGATGGCTGATTGGTTAGGGTGCTGGCCCTCGGTACCAGTTTGGTCTGGTTTGGGGCACAACGGTCTACTTTTTACAACACGAGGGCTAATGAGACCGGGACCTACTGCTTAGAGTCGATTCCGAACGGCTACGAACATCCATGTCAGAGTGGGATTCGATCCCACGAACTCCGGTACCGAAGGCCAGCACCCTAACCATTCGACCATCGTTCGGTTCCTCGGTACCAGAGTTCGTGGGTTCGAATCCCACTATGGCATGAATATTCGTAGCCGTTCGGAATAGGCTTTAAGCAGTAGGTCTCGGTATCATTAGACCTCGAGTTGCAAAAAATAGACCGTAGCGCTCCAAACCACAAAATCAACACGAAAAACGCTTTTTTCTCCAGTTTTGCAAAAACGATACTTCCGGGAAGAAAAAGTGATGGGACTGAAACGTTTCGACTACAGATGCTGAAAGACAAAGAATTCGAAAACGATAAACGAGAGGTAAATATCTTCGGTCCTACTGAGACGATTCGGACCTAAATAATCCAACGATAAATACGGGAACGATAGATCGAATACGAATTTCTACTTTAACAACAATAAGTGATGTCCTTTATCCTTAAAAGTGAATTAAAATCTACCAGGAAGTTGAAGCAAAAGTGATAAGTATTCTGTAGCATACTACAATTATATTTTATTAGCATCTCACGGAAGTTATTCAACAACGTGAGTGCCCTTCACGAAATGACAAGATTCTGTGATGGGTCAAAAAAAATGTGTGCAAATTATTTCAACGCCTTCTGGTTGCAGAACTCAAAGGTTACAGACTTCCGGAAGAATTTTCTGAATATCTGAGAGCTGAAAGTATGCCAAAAGAATTCTTAAATAAAAAATAAATAAAAATTACGAAATTTATTAACAAACCAGAAGGTATTTTTTTTAAATTAAAATCTTCCCTAATTATAATGTTCATATTTTTTAATATTTTTTTTTTACAATTTCTTTTATATTACTCTCTTAAAGATGGCAAATTTAGTAGCGAGGTAGTTAGAGGAGCATAAAAATGAAAGAAAATAAAAAAAGTGCAGTAAATATTATTAAGAATAATGAAATATGACCTGCGGAAAAAATAAAAACTCTTTTTTGGGTCGCAATTTTATGACTTACTTTGCTTGTTTATTTTTTTAGTTCAACTAACTTTTGATAGGAATGAAAATAATTAAAAAATAGTGCTAAACTCGTATGTTTTTCAATTTTGTTATCTTTTAACAATAGGGTGTAGTAGAACACAAAATGTTGCAAGGACAAATCAAACTCTGATTTTTTTAAATTAAAAGAGAAATACGTTTGGTTTCGACTGGTTGTACCTTTTTTGCTACTTGGGGCTAATGAGACCAATACAGAACTCGACTACAAAGTATTGCGTTTTTGTCAGGGAAGTAATTTTTTTTAATATTAATGCATTTTTAACTTATTGAAAGTGATAATTTCTATATCAAAGTACTGAATCAACTTGTAAAAGATACTCAAAGGACTGAGTAATCTTTTACATCTTAAAAGTTGTAAAAGATTCGTCTAGTTCTACCTTTTCTTACCACTCTGGGCTAATGAGACCAATACAGAAGTCGACTACAAAGTATTGCATTTTTATAAGGGAAGCAATTTTTTTTAATATAAATGCGTTTTAAATTATTGAAAAAAGTGATAATTTTCTATATAAAAGTACTGAATCAAGTCGTAAAAGGTACTCAAAGTACTGAGTATCTTTTACATCTTAAAAGTTGTAAAAGATTCGTCTGATTCTACCTTTTTTGCTACTTGGGGCTAATGAGACCAATACAGAAGTCGACTACAAAGTATTGCGTTTTTTGGCAGGGAAGTAATTTTAATATTAATGCATTTTAAATTATTGAAATAGTTATAATTTCTATATCAAAGCACTAAATCAAGTTGTAAAAGATACTCAAAGAACTGAGTATCTTTTACATCTTAAAAGTTGTAAAAGATTCGTCTCGTTCCACCTTTTTTGCTACTCTGGGCTAATGAGACCAACACAGAAGTCGACTACAAATTATTGCGTTTTTATAAGGAAAGTATTTTTTTTAAATATTAATGCTTTTTAAATTATTGACAAAGTGATAATTTTCTTTATCAAAGTACTGAGTCAAGTTGTAAAAGCTACTCACAGTACTGAGTACCTTTGAGATCTTAAAAGTTGCAAAAGATTGAACATTTGCATTTATGATGTCTAGTTTGTATAAAAATATAGCATTTAAATATAGATATTACATATAAATATACGTATTCGCCTTATATTATTCTTCGAAATTCTGTTCTACATTATAGCCCAGGGAGGAGACAGCATTCTTTTAGACAGAGGAGTGGAATTTAGTGAGTTACTTAAGTACATTAAATCGAATACACTCAATAAATACATTTCTGTATTCACGAAATAAGATAATAGCACTATAAATCGTTATTAATCAAAGAATATAAACTATATTTTGGCCCTAGAATGCTGTTTCTTACAGCTTTGAGATTTTTGTAATAATAAACAGTTTAAAATTGAAGATAACTTAATGAAAAATAAATGTTTTTTTTTAATGAAAACGTAAGCATTGCTTGTCTTTCCTTTCTTTAAATAAATTTGAAAAAAAAAAAAAAATCTCTTGACGTAATAATAGCAACAACGTTCCACAAAATTTAGGATTAATTAGTATGAACAATCTGAACGAACCTTTCTGTGTATACTCGAATGGTATCTAAACACTTAATTTTTGGTACTTTTCTGTCTTAGCTTAAAAAATGTGGCATCTTAATCTGAATTAAAAAAAATTCTTGTTAAAAACGTATTGTTCATGATATACCTAAAAGGTAACTAAACACTTAATGGTATCTAAACACTTAATTTTTGGTACTTTTCTGTCTTAGCTTAAAAAATGTGGCATCTTAATCTGAATTAAAAAAAATTCTTGTTAAAAACGTATTGTTCATGATATGCTAAGAATACTGCGCTAGTCTAGAATCCTCTAATATCTAGGAGAACTCAATGATAGCTTTTCCTTTCCCAATATAAGAATCCTGTATGTTAAAGTAAAGATTGTCTGGAAAAACCTATAACACTAATGAAGTTACATTAAGAAGCCAATTGAAAACTTCTTTTCAAGATCGTGCTTTTTTCTAGCTATGTGCCATGTCTCTAGGTTAACCATAATACATCCTTTTTGGGATATTATAGCATCCTAGCAAACTTTGATTCGGGGAGAACCCAAATTAATGTAAACATTTTACAGAGCTCAATAAAAAAAAAAAAGAATTCTAATTATAGAAGATGAGAGAATGTAAGAGCGGGATAACTGGAAGGGCCACATCGAGTTTTTGCGTGCGTATTAGCCGAGTTAAAGAGATGTCCCCGTCCATTCCTCGCAAGAAGTTGCTTGTAGAACCCAATCAAGCCGTCAAGTTTAAACAATAACCACGTCTCCGCCCTCCGTCAGCAAATTAATTTTACAGTCCAATGATCTGTAAAAGTCAACAAGCGAAATATTCGACATCCCTCAATTCCATTCTATCATTCCAAGCAGCCCCCCCTCAGGCCACCCTTCGAAATCCATCCCCACCCTCCAGGGTACTTCTAGCTAGGAAGAGGAAGCAATTGGCATCTCATTATTCCACGACCCCCTTCATGGAATAGAATATATATATTTTTTCTTTTTTTTCTATTCCATCCAAGTCATGGTTCCTATAAATGGCAGCTCGAGAATGGGATCTCCCGACCAAATATTGTGATTTTTTCTGGAGCCCCCCCGTTCTCTTCTTTCTTCTCCTTTCCCCCTGGGTCGGGATATTGAGGTGAGGGTGTTTGCTGCTCCTTGTAGGGGGGTGGGAGAGACGTATTACTGGGTGATAGATGATATGCGATGGCTATAGAGATAGGCGACAAAATATGTATCAAAGTTTTGATATTTGGTCACGGCTATTTCTAGGGGAAGCTTTAATGAAATAAATGCGATGATTTGCTTTAGACAGATAGCTGTGAGCCTGAGATTAACAGTTGATACGTCACTGAAGAAATCCTTCTATGAGCCGTTTATTTGAATTTGGTGTAAGCTGTTCCATGAAACGTGATTTCGAACGAAATATACTGTATCACATCAAGGATTATATCAACAGCGATGCCTCCGTTCGCCGTTTTATGAAAAAAAAATAACATTTTGTAGATAAGTAAAGATAAATATAAACTTTCTATTAATAGACCTTAAGCTGATATTTTTGAACATTGATTTATTTCTGACATTGAGAGGATCGTGATTGGGGACTAAGACATAGCTTCGTCCGTGAGAAATAATTTTTTTTATGTAGGATAGCGAAGAAAATCCACGTTATTATAAGCTACAGATATATTTTTAACCTTAAATCACTTAATGTCCTCGCAACTAACTTAAATGAAAAAGAAAATAATAAGCCAGTGATAGAGATGTTAGAACTTCATTTAATTACCAGCTTAACACGTAGTAGCTTAAATTTTAAGAAAGATAAATTAAGTGTTATAAAAACAGTTTAATATACATGATATATTTTAGGGTCTTTGATGAACGGATAGAGTGAAATTACTGTTTATCTACTAATATGAATATGAATGCTATAACTCAAGAAAGCAACGGTAAAGATTTATGCAGTTTAAATGTATTTATCATAAACAGAAGAACAAAGTTATTGCTTTATAAGACCCTAATTCGACCAATCCTATCATACGCTGCTGAAACGTGGGCATTAACTGAACGAAACAAAGAAGAGACTCTGGCTGTTTTCAAAAGAAAAGTACTCCGCAGTATTTTAGGAGGTTTGAAATGCCACGACACCTGGAGGAGAAGAACAAATTCTGAGATCTATAAGATTTTTAAGGAGCCAGACGTAATAAAATTCATTTCAATTCAAAGTTTGAAATGGGCAGGACACGCGATTAGAATGACCGAACCACCAAGTGGATCTTCGAGGACAAATCATTGGGAGATCGTAAAAGAGGCAGACCAAGAATTCGGTGGATTGACTGCCGTGAAATAGACTTAAAGATCCTAAAAATCAAAAAATGGAAGAGACTATCCAAGAAAAGAGACTCCTGAAACTCAATTGTGCGAAAGGCCTTTGCCCACCTTGGACTGGCGTGCTATTGAAGAAGAAGAAATATATATGCGGATACAAACAGTGTAGTAACTGGCTAGGTGTGATAATGCGATTCTGACATAAAAATTGTAAATCATCAACTTTCGCCTCAAATCCACTTCTCGGAGAGATAGTTTAGTTCTATTAGCATTATTGACGCGTTGACAAAAATTCCCAGTGACATGCTGAATTGGCATTTTAGATGTTTTTACAGAATTTTCAACAATACTGGAAGAAAATATTTCGTTCTATAACCATAATCACTAACGGTTTCCCCCAGACCTCATCAGCTATAACATTATATTCCTTATTTTCCATTTAGTGCATAGAAAATGGCAGATTAATTCTTGCAGTTCTAAGCTAACGAGCTTCGGGTAAGACGTTCCACGTGCCGCTCATAAGGGAGAGTAACGCGCACGCATCCATAACAATGATTAAAATCATGTCAAATGTTCTATCGAAGCCAATGAAACGTGTTAAATCCGTAAGAAGCGATTTCAAAACGGACGGATTCCACGAAATCAATAAAACCCTCCCTTAAAAGCACTAAACGAGGCTTTTCAATTAAATGAATAGATTTACACGCATGGGAAGTTCTTTAAATTCCGAATCTCAGAGCACACACACACACACAGACATTCTTTGAAAAGATTCTTCAACCGTCACCGTCCATCTATTAAGTAATTACGTAGAAGAATTTCGTTTAAATTCTATTCGTGGAGTATTTCAGTCGATGATCAGTTTTTTTTTATTACTATTATCATTCTCCTTTCTTATTCAATTTTCATTGCGACCATTTTGGAAATCAATGGCAAGGCACAGTAATTGCGTTAGGAAACCGCATTCCAAAAATTTCGACAAACTAATTTAGCAGTAACATCATTGGAAATCCCGAATGATGTCGCGGTTCGCTTCTCATCCAAGTCGAAAAATTAATTATTTTTCAGACGTTGAGTATGAGCATTAAAATTCCACAAAAATGCACTATGAAATAAGTATACAATAACACTCCAGCACATTTCTACACTCTCTAACTCACATGTAAATTCTCACACACAGGTAAATAAAATCCTGCTATAGTGAAATGTCTAAAGTAGTATGTTATAGTAGTATGCTATAGTGTAATGTCTATAGTTGAAATGTCTAAAGGTTCTATAGCCATTCTCTCTATTCGAACCCTTAAGAATAAATTTGATCTCACAAAATATGCTTGTTCTTGACCAGGTATACAGCAAATGCTTCGTACGCAGGATGCAAATTTAGAGGCTCAAGTTTGGCTAGTATCATTTAAAGTGGAAGTTACCAATGCAAAGGAAGATATACTAGTCAAAAAATTAATTATTTTTCAGACGTTGAGTATGAACATTAAAATTCCACATTAAAATTATGTGACAGCGTATAAGCTAAGATGGCACAACTATGAAAAACAAATATCCGAAATAATGGTATCATTTCTGTAATAAAAGAAATAAAATTTTAATATGTTATTTTTTAATTATTCAGGGGAACAAAGTTGAAGGTTTAGGATGATTCATCAGTATAAAATCTATAGAAATGACCCTTGCATTAGCGGGTTAACAAGCGTTCGGAATTTAACTATAAAAAGCAAGTTCCACTTTGCTCCCACTTCTTCAACCTTTCACGTCTGTTTGTATTAACGCATTGTATGCAGGACACATACTAGTACGTTTTCTGGTTTGGTTTGGTTTGGAGAGCTACGGTCTGCTGTTTTGCACACGAGGATTAATGAGACCGAGACCTACTGCTTAAAACCGATTCCGAACGGCTACGAACATCTATGCCATAGCGGGATTCGAACCCACGAACTACAGTCGTGTACCGACTGTAGTTCGTGGTCGGGTACCGATCAATCAGTGCCCTAACCAATCGGCCATCGTTCGGCAGTACGTTTTCTGATGATTGAGACTTGATTGTGGGTCACATACTAATACGGGTTTTGCCGAGTACCTCTTCATAGAGGAAAATGCCTTGAACGTTACCACACTGTAAAATATTATTAGTTTTATGATTGCTCTTTTTATTTTTTTATAATGTAAAAATGTTTATATATAACATAATTTGAAAAAATTAAAACTATGTACTACTATTTCTATTTGATTTTTCATATTTACGATATTATAAATTTATCCACTAAAAAAATTTTTTTTTGTTTACAAAATCTTATGGTTGTTATTTATATATTTCTATTTATATATTTGTTTATGTATTGCAATATAAAATATGAAAAGTTAGTTAAAAAATGAAATAATTTCCGATCTATTGAGATTTAACTGAATAATTAAATTTACGCGCAAAATGCCCGCTCCCTGTACAATTTCGCTATGAAATGTATCTGCACACAATATGTTAATAGACAAGATGTGAGTGTTATGATAACGCATTCCACTGTACAAGGGCAAATTAGACCTGTACGTATTTCTAAAATCAGACATGGTTAAGAACTAACATTCCTGCAGTGGGATTCGAATACCGAGGTTTCGATATCGAAAGAGAGAAGCGTCCTATCTGTTCAGCTATCATTAGACTTATTTTAGTTGAATACGCTGCCACCGTAACAACATGGCTTGTTTGCGGGTACAAAAATAACGGTATATACAGGAAAACGAAGCCGAATGTTCTTGTCTGCTACATAGATTCTGGAAAAATTTAGACAAATAAAAACTAGTTTTTACATCAGTCAATGCGTAACCACAGAACGGGAAAAAATTAAAAATATATACTACTATTTCTATTTGATTTTTCATATTTACGATACTATTATAAATTTATCCAATAAAAAATATATTTTTTGTTTACAAAAATCTTATGGTTGTTATTTATATATTTCTATTTATATATTTGTTTATATATTTCAATATAAAATACTAAAAGTTGGTTAAAAAATGAAATAATTTTCGATCTATTGAGATTTAACTGGATAACTCAATTTACGCTCAAAACGCACGCTCCCGGTACAGTTCCGCTGCGAAATGTACCCGCACACAATGTGTTAAGAGAGTGTGTATAACGCATTAGAAAACCATGCAAAGAAATGATAGTGCCAGAAATAAATTTCGAATTTACCAAATTCGACAGCGATTAGAACACCGATCACTGTAGAGTGTATTCTAAAAGTCTCCAACCCAACTTATAACTTTGAGAGACCACACTCTAGATCATTCAGGGGATTTTTTAATTTGAATTAAACAAATCAAAATAAAATTTAAAATTTAAAGTGAACCTGTGATGTTAAAAAACTTATGTTGCTGAAACAACATTAGAGTTAGTATCAAAGAGATGTCCTCATATTTCGGCAACTTATGTCATAACAAAATCAATCATTCAGTTTTCTTTCATTCACAACAACAAAAGAGTCTTTTCCTCAGACAGTTCTTCACCAGCACCGATGTTTCGAAATTAATAGCGTTAATTTCGAAGTTTACGTCAAGTATATATTTCAATATAAATGACGAAAAGTTGGTTAAAAAATTAAATAATTTTCGATCTATTGAGATTTAACTGAATAACTAAATTTACACTCAAAACGTCTGCTCCCGGGACAATTCCGCTGCGAAATGTACCCGCACACAATGTGTTAATACTCGTCAATGTGAAAAAAAGAAAAAAAAAGTACAATATTAAAAACCGCAATAAATTTTTAACACTTTTTCAGATTTTCAAATTTTTACGTAATTTTTCTTAACAGTTAATGGTGCTTTAAGCAAACATATCTGGCTTTACTTTTCTGGATAAAATGAGCGATTCATCAGTTGAAAGAATTCAGCCTGATTACTCGCTTTAGGGTCAAGGGTGGATTATTTTCCTAAAGGGTGAGTAACGGGCAAACTGTTCGCGTGCTGAAAGTGTGGATACGATGCAAACAATGACCAATGCCACTACTATTTGGAATTGCAGACAAGCGTAATTGCTAACCAACGATGTATAAAGAAAATTCTGGTCAGAATTGTTACAGCCGAAAGAGAAAGTGTGCTATCAAATCAATTGTGTCTAATGATAAATACATAATTTTACTAGACTTCGGCAGAACACAGTACTAAAATTAAATAATATATATATATATATGTATATATTACATTCTGTAACAAAAATCTTATAACAATTCATACATCCATTAATAGAAAATAAGAATTAATGAATTGAAATTTAAAAAATAAATTGAAAAATCCTTCCACCGATCTTATTTTGTCCAACTCTTATGAAATTCATAAAAATGTCGTTAGTTCACTTTTGTTAAAAAAAAAAAAAAAAAAAAAAGATTGTTAATACAGTATGTCTACATTTCTTATACTAGTCATCCAGTCTTAAGTAGGCTTTGTCTCAAAGTGTAACCCAACGTTCCACATCGGCCCTCAGGGGGTTAATCGAATAGATAGGGCACTAGTCTTCGGTACTGGAGTTCACGGGTTCGAATCCCGCTGCTGACATGCATGTTCGGGATCGGCTTTAAGCAGTAGGTCCTAGTCTCATTAGTGCTCATGTAGCAAAATAGTAAAGCGTATCACTTTAATCAAAACAAACTTGCTGCTGCTGTTGTTGTTGTTGTTTTTTGCTATCACCCTGTAACAATAAGTTACATTCGGTTCTGCTTTTTTTTTACCCCTTCTCGTAAGTTTTCGTCAAAGACATAGCCAAACGATG
>CM063500.1:112682540-112692540 GCA_032207245.1 Pardosa pseudoannulata | reverse complement strand
ATATTTTTATCATTCCTAACCATCATAACCCTATATCGTAATCGGTGCGGTTAAAATTTTTTTCTATGGTTGTAAATGTATTATGTGCATTTTGAAACCCATTCATTCAGTTTTTGTTGAACATGTTATGTGCTATTAAAAAAAAAAAAAGGTCTAGAAAAGCAGTTCTCAAAGTGTGTGAATTGTTTTTATAACTTTATTTAGATTTTTCGTGCAATTTCATAAGTCGAAACGTGATGGTTTGGTTTCGAGTGCTACGGCCCATATAGCCATAAAATATAAACAAAGCAACTGGATTTTTAAAAAAATATTTTGTCCTTGATTTCTTTTAAATATATTTGAGTGCTACCATAAAGCTGTCGAGATATGTCACAGGCGACTTTCAAGTCATAATGACGTCAAAAGTCGCCAGAGATAGGTTTGGTTTGTAGTGCTACGGTTGTTTGTTTTGTGCGCTAAGATCTTTTACTTTGCTACACGAAGACTGATTAAACCTAGACCAACTGCTAAAAGAAACACTGAACAGCTACAAGCATCCAAGCTAGCAATGGGATTCGAACCCGAGAACGCTACTACCAAAATTAGCGTACTACCGATTCGGCTACTCTTTGGATTGAAACTATACTTTTGGTTTTGGTTTGTTTTGGAGTGCTACGGTCTACTTTTTTGCAACACGAAGGCTTATGAGAGCGGGACCTACAGCTTAAAGCCGATTCCGAACGGCTACGAATTCCATGCCACTGTGGGATTCGAACACACGAACTCCGTAACCGAAGGCCAGCACCCTAACCAATCGGCCATCTTTTGGCAAGTCAAAACGTGAAGCATAGTGCGAAATAATAAGTAGCTTGCATAAACTTTGATAATGTTGCATACTTTCAGTTTACATGTAAATAGACATCGATTTCAGTGCCGAACTGACATCTTTGCAAATAGTTCTGGATGGAGATTTGCACCAGAGGTTTTTGTAAAACATCGGATTCAACAATGCCATCGAAAATCTTGAGAACTACTGATCTAGGATATTAAATAACTAAGATAAAGAAATGCATGCGATGCTAATTTTAAAATGAACTCACTTAATAGTAAAGCATGTTAAACAGAAGCGAGATGAATATTTACTGATTCCAGAATAAAACTCGTTTACTGATTTTCTCCCTTCGAGTTAACAGTGCACACACGCCAAAAACAAAACCAAAATGAAAAGGCTGGATAAAAATACTAATGAGGAATTTGGCTTAAGAAGAGCGATGTTCGAGAAACAAGCGGCAAAAGATTAATCGACATTGTTCTTACAAGAGCCAAGGTATAACAGTGCACATCTAGAAACACAAGAAAGTTTAACAAAACATCAAATTAAAAGAGACAGAAAGAACAGAGCAAAGATTAATTCAATTGTTCTAAACGAGAAAAAAGATGATAAAGAACAACTTCTAAATAACGTCACTTAAACATTATATACATCTACATAAAAAGATATCACAGCTAATACATCAGAGTGCTGCGCAGATGCAGAAAGAACAGCGGTAGGCAATAAATTCAATTCAATGGTTGCCAGGGGGAACCTAAACGAGAAAAAGATGAGTAAAGAATGGTTATTTTATCTTTTAAGGTCTTCTTTTGAAGATAACGTCACTTAAACATTATATACATCATCTACATAGAAATGAATATCACAGCTGGGTAGATATTGGCAGTCGTTTTTTTTTTTTTTAAAAACTTTTTGTGCGAAATCTCAATATATTAAGGTTTTACACGATTTTTATTTTACTTGCATTGTATTTTTTTAATTTCTTTTATGACTCCAATTTTGATTTTTGCAATACATGAATCGTAAAATTATGTAATTATGAATGTGTGTAACGTATGAAAGGTAAGCCATTAATAAACCCAAGTTCACTTTATATCGTCTTTAATTATAGTAAAATGCCACTGATCTATATTACAGCATTCAAATATTGAACAAAAGACAAGGAAATATGCTAAAAAATTATTTAAAAAATTAAAAAAGAAGCACTCCACGTGCTACGCCTAAAAAAAATTGCCGATGTTCAAGAGAACTCTGCATTCTTTTCCTTCCTTCTTTCTACTCGCCGAACACTGGCCGATTGGTTAGGGCGCTGATCGTCAGTACCGGAGTTCGTGGGTTCGAATCCCACTATGGCATGGATGTTCATAGCCGTTCGGAATCAGATTTAAGCAGTAGGTCCCGGTCTCATTAGCCCTCGTGTGACCGTATTAGACCTCATTAGACCGTAGAACTCCAAACCAAACCAAACCTTCTTTCTACTCAGGCAACCCTATACTTTTTCCATTATCCTGTGCTGATGCGTTCGTTGTCCCATTGTCCTTTGCACAATGCGTCCTTTCCCGGCTCTGCCCAGAAGGACCGGGACTCCAAGGATGGTCCTGAATCGCCTCCTGGAGACCAATCACAACTCTCCAAAACTTGGTGAAGTTTAAGTGCAATCGTTTTCACTGGCCACACCACACGCTTCCTGGAGTCGCGAAAAAAACTTGGGCATTCAACCCACAACGTGTGAGTGCGGCGAGCAAATCAGTTTCGCAAACCTTATGTCAAACATAGCTGCACTCTCCCAAATTGGTAACTTCTTGGACAAATAAGTCGTTTTTCACGTTGAGAGCTGGACTTTGATTTCAGGTCAGCAAACAATGTATAATTTGTTTTTATAAACGTGATTAAATAGCAAATCCTTTATATACATCCGTACATTCCTTATATAATAATAGCCTAAGTTATCTATCCGTCCCTCCTCGAATTTATGAAGCGGTTGGACCTGGAATGGATAGAGGTATCCATATTGGATTCTTGATGAGTTAGGTTTAGCAAAATTCAAATCGAGTAAAGTTTATCTTCTCCTAAAATATCGATCTGATTCAAAAATAAATTATTATAAATAAGCTTCACATCACAATATGCTTCATATTTTGCACACGAGAAAAATAATGTCGAGACTTATATCGAAAAAATCGTCTTTCAAACCTTCGAAAGCCGCACCTTCCCACCTTTTCGAGCATTTAATGCCATTATTTCAAGCCCTATTTTTTCCGGTTAAGAGCAGGCGATGATTAAATTCTTCAATTTCTCGCATTATAAGTAGATGAAAATAACATTTTTTTTTTCTAGCATTATGAAGTCATTCCTTTAAACATCTCCTTTAATCATTTCTTATTTTAAATTATTTAAATATCGTCCGCATTATTTTCATACGTTTTATCGTGGAACATAGATATTACGTAAATAATTTTCTTTTATATTTGGCTTAAATAAGATTAGGTACCTATGTGATAATTTTAAATTTAATCGTCGATTATTTTTTGTTGCAATGATAATTCTGAGATTGTCCTGTTGGTTTGGTTTGGTTTTAGAGCGCTACGGTCTACTTTTTGCAACACGAGGGCTAATGAGACCGGGACCTACTGCTTAAAGCCGATTCCGAACGGCTACGAACATCCATGCCATAGTGGGATTCGAACCCACGAAGTCCGGTTCCGAAGGCCAGCACCCTAAACATTTGGCCATCTTTCGGCGAGAGAGATTGTCCTTTTACAGATGTGTTTGATGTAGTCAAAGTTAAATGTATAAATAATAATACTTTTATGTTTAGAAATGGTGATAATATTTTGTGCTCTTAACAAATCTTGTCAAAATAACAGTATGATCGGTTCCAAGATATTTGTCCCCATTTGTCTATGCGATGATCCAGACCTGCATATATTTCATAATTTGTTTTACATAAAGATTTTGTCTGATGCAAAATATAACCTTTTGTAGTTATGGAAAAATACATTATCACACCCCTAGAAACATTTCCCAAAAAGAGTCATTTTCCCTATTTAATCTTTCCTAGCTTCATGCTTATTTTATCTATAAATTTAATATTCCTGTTCTCAGAAATCAGTTTTAAGGAAAGAAGAGCATCGTTGAAGGAACGAATATTAGAAACTTTTAATCTTTTCACAGTGGTGGGAAAGAAACAAGATTAGTAAACCACTGGAATGTGTGAGTGCACATTTTTCAACAGAAAGCAAATTTATAATCAAAAAATAAAATCATCCAAAAGCTTTCGCAGATTCAGAAACGTGGAAAATGTTTATTGAGTTTATGCTAATAACACTTCAATAATTTTTCTTGTAGGCTCACAGAAAGAAAACCCAAATCTCACATAAAAATAACTCACTTTTAAATAAGCAGTGCAGCGATATTTCTCCCAAAATGAGATTAAAGTACAAGTATCATTGCGAACTCGATATCTATTCATCCAAGTTAAACCATTCTCAGTTTTAAAGCAACGCGCCTTTTTAAGATACATTTAGTTTTAATCCTATTTATTTGTTTTATTTTTATTACATCATCTTCTTAATTTAAGTATCAGATTTGCTTGATATCAGTTAGAAGCAACAGTTTGTTTTACATTTTTGCAGTCCATGCTTTTTATTAAATTTAATGTTTTAGCTCTTAAGGTTTACAATATGTAGAAAAGCTTATTTTTTCTTCATATATATATATGAACATATAGGTAATATATAAAAATCATTATCCTTAAAATAGCTATCAGAAATTTTACCTTTTGCACACTTCTTATTTTTTAATATCTAATTTCCCAGCTGTAAAATGTCAGATAAAGAAGTGTTTTTCGACTTAAATTCTTTTTACCCATTTCTCATGACAAACGCAAGAATAAATGATAATTTTCTGACCACTGCCCACATGTTTTAGCTCAATGTTCAGATCTCCAAAGGGAAATAGTATTGCTTCTGTAATAATTAAATTCATGCATGTATTATTTTAAAAACTTTCTTAAATGTTCAAGATTCACTCTTGCTTTACAAAATTGATGATCTAGATTAATTCTCATGAGAACGAGATCACGTGACTTGCTCGCTGTGTGGGTATGACATCAGCAGGGAATGAGCATATTCTTCGAGCTTTCTATGTACAGCTGTTGTACTGTGAAGACGATCGGTAGACTGGCGCATTTTATATTTTTCATTCATGTGAAGTTCCACTACTATTTGGAATGTTTCCTTAGACCTCGACTGTATTGATTAAGATTTCTCTTTGCCAGCAAGCCCGGGAAAATTAAAGAACAAAAGCTAGTCGCGTGTAAGATTTTCACGTAAAGCTCTTCTTCCCTAAATATTTATATAACTAGTGAACCTTAAACCACTTCACAGGCGTCATCACGTGACTGGCAATTAAGAATCCTGATTAATTGATTCATACACTTATAAATTGAGATGTACGAGTTTTCCCGGCAGAAGTCCGTGAGAAAAGATGCTAAAATAACAATAAATAACACGAAAACGAAGCCGAATGTTCTTGTCTAAGCGCAGGACATGTACTAGTACGTTTTCTAGTACTAGTACGATTGATACTTGAGCGAGGGTCACATACTAGTAAGGGTTAGTGTAACAACATTTTTTTTTTTTTTTTTTTTTTTTTTTTTTTTTTGGGGGGGGGGGGGTACAAAAATATCGGTATATACAGGAAAACGAAGTCGAATGTTCTTGTCTACTACATAGGTTCTTTAAACATTTAGACAAATAAAAACTAGTTTTTACATCAGTCGATGCAGAACCACAGAACGGGAAGGTTGATTAAAAATATCCTTTTAGATTTAAAATTAACTTTTTATTTTTATCCTTGCGAAAATGTGGGAATTTAACGAAGATAATTATGATGAAATCTTCGCTGACGCATAATCAGATGTTTCGTGTAATAGTGACAACGAAAGTGAAGGTTTTTATCAGTAACATAATTCGAAAAAATTAAAACTATATACTACTATTTCTATTTGATTTTTCATATTTACGATACTATTATAAATTTATCCACTAAAAAATATATTTTTTGTTCACAAAAATCTCATGGTTGTTATTTATATATTTCTATTTATATATTTGAATATATATTTCAACACAAAATACGAAAAGTTGGTTAAAAAATGAAATAATTTTCGATCTATTGAAATTTAGCTGAATGACTAAATTTACGCGCAAAACGCCCACTCCCGGTACAATTCCGCTGCGAAATGTACCAGCACACCATGTGTTAATACGAAACTTTCTATTTAGTACATACTTTAAATTTTAGTATAGAATGAGATATATATAAAAGGATATATCAGTGTAATGCATGCAAACACTGCTGGTGCCACTAGAGGGCAGTACTTGAGGCCTGCAGAGGCACCTTTACATTGAGAAACGAAGATAATTTTAAACCTCGAAGATAATATATGTAAATGATATGTCTTATGACTATATCATACAGAATTTTTAAAACAATATGTATAATATAGCACGTGTAAAAGGAAGTCATGTGGCGTCTTTTTTTTACGTGTAGAAATTATAAAACCAAGCTTTTTAATTTTAATTTTCAATAATGAAATAAGAATATTTCTTTTTGTACAGGTTAAATAATAGCCTTAGGTTCATTGCTTATTTTTTAACGATATTTTAATAGCAAAGAATACTTTAATGATGTAAATAATAGTTAAAAACTTATTCCGAATTACATTACTTTATTACTTTAAATATATTACTTTAATATATAATATAAAATAATAAAAAATATATTACTTTATTATTTATTATATTACTTAGCCTTTTTATATAAAAATATAAATGCAAACCATAAAGAAAATCAATATGATTACCCCCAGCAACTTTTATAATTATAACGTCGTATCGGCGTATAATTATAAAATTTGATTTCACAGTTTAAAAGAAAATCATCAGGGTGTGATTTTATACTTTTTCCTCTTTTTTTTCTTTTAAAAGCCTTTTTCGTTTTGCTTTTTCCAATATTTTCTAAACTATCGTATAAAGGTTTGACCATATAAAGTTCCATCCAGTACCCTACTTTTTACGTACATCTAATCCAAATATTTGATTCATCTGAAGTCTACTCTCCTTATTTTTTCCCCAAATTTCCTTATTGGAATCAAACACACATAAGAAGAAGAGATACTAATCTTTTCATCATAGATTTTTTATTTTTAAAACTTTGCTTGTTACTGAAAATCCCCTTCAGAAATCTGAAGGGAGCTGGAAGTCATCGTTAAATCGAGGAGAGTTATCATTAAATTGTCGATGATATAAATTTGAAATCAATATAGACCATTCCGTGATATTTTTTATAAGCTGAAGAAACGGCAAATCGGGATTCAATAAATGGAGGTTGTGGAATACATACATATATATTAGATATACAGTCTGTATCGGTTATATGGTCAGCTCAGAGGTCCAGAAAAATCACATCCTATAAGCGGGTGACCTTATATGCGGAACAGTACAACCTTATTGAATTGAGGGCCGAACGATGGCCGATTGGTTAGGGTGCTGGCCTTCGGTACCGGAGTTCGTGGGTTCGAATCCCACAGTGGATGTTCGTAGTCGTTCGGAATCGGCTTTAAGCTGTAGGTCCCGGTCTCATTAGCCCTCGTGTTGCAGAAAGTAGACCGTAGCACTCCAAACCAAACCAAACCTATTGAATTGGGGTAAGATTATATTCACCTATCAGAATATAGTACTCATAAACAAATAATTACACTTTTAAGAACATTTTAAAAATTATTTCGAAAAGTAAAAACTACATTAAAAATATGCATTTTTTTTTGGGGGGGGATTTATTAGCTTACCTTACTAATCGATATACAGCACACATACATACGTACATTCATGTTCAATGTATTTAAAAACAATCAGATATACAAGTTTGCTCCCTTTTGTTGGTTGCTAACACAACTTTTTTCTAAGTCCCTAATAGCTTTTAAATGCTCATATGCTGCTTCGGAATTAGTAAAATTACACCTGAGATCATATATGAGAGAGAAAACTTCAACCAATAGACAGACAGGTATGCACTTGTTATCAGGGGGGATGAGAACTGAGAGAAATGGACGACGATGAGTCTACACAAACAAGAAAGTGGGAAAGGGAGGAAAGAGAGGAAATTAAAGGCCTGATTTTAGGTCCTCTCCGATTTCGCACTGACTTCTTAAAAAAAAAAAAATTCGCTACGAAATGTAATCTCACACAATTTATTAAGAGAGAGTGTATAATGCATTAGAAAACCAATCAAAGATATGATAGTGCCAGAAATAAAATTCGAATTTACCAAGTTGGACAGTATTTAGAACACCTCTCATTTTAGAGTGCATTCTAAAAGTCTCTAACTCAACTTATAACTTTGAGAGACCACACTCTATATCAGGGATGGGCAAACTTTTCCAGTCGCTGGCCAAAAATCGAAAGAAAATAAGTTTGGGGAGCCAAGATAAATTTTTCTAAAATTTTAAAAACAATAGACAAGTACCTAACGGTTTAAATACATTAATGAGATGAATGAAATTGAGATTTCAATTTTTAAAAGTTCCTTATATTAAGGTTTGAAGTGAGGTGCACTGATTTTAAGGAACGATGCTAATTGCTCATCTGTCACTTTGCTTCTGAAATTATTTTTTCTAAGGTTCAAAGTTGAAAACACTTGTTCACATATAAGAAGCAAATATATTGCTGATCTTCTGGGCGTGAGATAATAAATTTGGGATATAATATTTAAGCAAAGTAGAAAAGGAGATGGATATATAATGTATAAATATATATTTATTTCAATTTGCCTCGGACCGGCAACTTAAAATTCTATCCACGGGCCGGAGTTTGCTCATCCTTGCTCTAGATCATTCAGGGGATTCTTTAATTTGAATTAAACAAATCAAAATAGAATTTAACACTAGAATTACGGAAGGGGTCATTTTGACACCTAGCAAACTTTTATCTCTGACAGCTCTTCTATTTCTTTTGCAAATATCTTAATCCTTTCTTGACTTTTCCTAAGTTATTGTTAGGAAAATTTACGAAAATTGTTAGGATTTAGGAAATAGTAAAGATTTCAAGAAAATCGTATTTTTATTTTAGCCCTAACAAATGTTTATAGAAATATGGCAAGCTATATACTACATATGTTGAAGACAAGTGTAAACTTCATAATGACTCTTTCACTAATTTATTAGCAGAACTGGAAGCATTCATAGCGTTGTTGTACGTAAGGGGGCATTAGCCGCCAAGGGCTTACCAATTCTTAGTTTGTGGTCCAAGACTTGGGGACCAAAGTTTTTTCATGAAACTATGAGTAGAGATAGATTTCCGGAAGTTATGAAATTTTTTCGTTTTGAAAATAAACTAACAAGGTCTTCCCGTTTGCAGTGTGATAAATTTACACTAATATCCGAGGTATGGAATACTTTTATAGAAAACTGTAAGCTTTG
Organism: Pardosa pseudoannulata; assembly: GCA_032207245.1. Lineage (NCBI taxonomy): Eukaryota > Metazoa > Arthropoda > Arachnida > Araneae > Lycosidae > Pardosa > Pardosa pseudoannulata. The sequence continues at coordinate 112,683,247 of CM063500.1, read as the reverse complement.
CTACAAACCAAATGAAAATATTACATTTGATGAACAGTTATTCCCTACAAAAAGAAAATGCCGTTTTTTGCAGTATATGCCTAACAAGCTCGATAAATTCGGAATAAAATTTTGGCTAGAAGTAGATGTTAGGACAAAATACTTATTAAACGGATTTCCATATTTAGGAAAAGATGAAATGAGACCAAGTGATCAAAGTTTAGGAGAGAATGTAGTAAATCGTTTAGTTGATCCTATATACCTGCTAAGTCTGTATATTTTTAAAAACAACTGTAGTTGTCATAATTTGCGTTATTTTAATTTATTTTTCACAAATATATCATATAGAGAAATATGCAGATATCTTATCAAGGGGTCAAAATGACACCCTCCGTAATTCTAGGTATACAAAGACCACCCTAATTCTAGTGTTAAAATTTAAAGTCGACCTGTGATGTACAGAAACTTACGTTGCTGAAGCAACACTAGAGTTAGTATCAAAGAAATGTCCTCATATTTCGGCAACGTATGTCATAACAAAATCAATCATTTAGTTTTCTTTCATTCAAGACAACAAAAGAGACTTTTCCTCAGACAGTTCCTCACCAGCACCGATGTTTCGAAATTAATAGCGTTAATTTCTGAGTTTACGTCAGGACCCGGCAACCGTTTTCTTTCTCTCGATTTTCCAACATCCTTTTCAATGTGTCAAACATTTAATTATTGAT
>CM063500.1:112672540-112680040 GCA_032207245.1 Pardosa pseudoannulata | reverse complement strand
GGAGAACTAAACACTGGGGGTTCCACGTAAGGTTGACCACCTAACCGGAACATTTGTTTCGCACCCCACGGCCTTGGTCTCGGAAACGGAAATTGGCACAGTAGGCCCTGGCCATCTAGGAACTGTTGCTCCGAGGAGTTTAGTTTCAGTAACAACAGAACTAGAGGTATTGATCCAGGGAGTTCTGTTGCTAATGCTTCCTGTGAGATCCTGTGGAGATAGACAAGTTCAGGACCAAGCATGCCTGGCAGTGTTGCCAACCTTCACAGGCAAAATTATGGATTCTAGGTCCTAAAATTATGGCATTGGCTTATAAATTATCGTACATTTTTGTAATTAGTTCAAAATAGTGTTAATAGAGGGTGCTAGTACGATATATTTTTAATCAATTGAATCTTAATATCAGATAGATTTTGAAATTGTGGAAAAACAGAGAAATGGCAGAATTTTTATTATTTACCATTATGTAACTTTGTAAATTTTTTTTTAATTGACACTTTCTCTTGTATTATTACACAGTACAGATGGCCTTTCTCAACTTCTGTTACAGGATTATTTACTTTTATTTAATGAAGAAGCACTTCAACACATGCTCCTTAAGCTGATGTAAAATCTATAACAATAATTATTTGATGGGAAAAAGTGATAAAAAAAATTAATTAGACATTCTCAATTTTTTTATGTTGCTGTTTATAGAGTTACAGTTAAATTACCTGTTCTTTTAATTCTCCATTAGTCTACTTTTGGTTTATCGTACAAATCAGGAAATTATCGTACAGTTTTTCAGAATTATGTCACATATTTTTGAGATTATTTTTCATCGTACAGAGTCCTAAGTTATCGTACATATACGATAATTATCGTATGGTTGGCAACACAGCCTGGGAGCTAAACACTAGGGGGTTCCATGTAAGGTCGATAACCTAATCGGGATCTATGCTTTGCACTGTAAAACCCTTGGTCTATAACCCCATAACCCACAAGTTGGGTTGTAGCACCGAGGAGTTTAGTTTAGCTTATTATGGTCTAGTGATTGGCTGAAAGTAAATTAGGCAAAATGTTGTTAATTCCAGGAAAAGGAAAACTCGGACTCGAGTCTTCTCATTCTTCCTGAGACACAATGACATAATACACAGACATTATTAAACTTACTTCTGTCGAAATTTCATATGACTACTGGAAATATATGTCACACAGATACTGTGTTTCGCTAAGAGTCTAAAAGCTTGCGTTCACATTCTTCTTAATCACCGACTCATAAATTGCTTTCACTTCTCAGAAAAACCGCTCTACAAGAATTCAAAGAAACTGATCCACATCAGTCAGAAATAGGTTCCTCCTGCCTTCTTCCCGCCTTCCTTTACCGCACCTGTCATAAACCCGACGCCAACAATTGCCACAAACATGTCAGCGGGCAGGATTCGCGAATATCGATAGATCCGACGAAAAACATATATAAGTGTCTGTAATAAGACCTTCCCTTATTCAGGTAGCCAGCAATTGACTCGACACAAGTATTGTAATTACGACCGTGGCGTAATGGCGGTAAGCTCTTGTCTTCACGCTACAGTGTGCGTGAGTGTGTGTGTATTCTTGATTCATCCCCGAAATGAGCTTGGAAACAAAAGGGCAATATAACAGCAGGGTATGTCTCGAATATCCCCCCGGCTACTGCTACTGTTTTTCGGATATCGTAAATTAGAATGACTGTGGCTTTTTTTTTCTTCGATTTTTCTGGTGAATGGTTTCACTGTCGGAGGAAATGCGGGTGACGACTGTAAATAATACCTATAATTACTGTCGACTGCCTATGTAACCAATTAGCGAGGAAATCAGAAATACCAGGTAATTATGTATTTATTAGAACTGTACAAATCTGGAATATCTATTAAGTGCTCAAAAGTTCTGAATATTTCTTTTCTGAGTAATACATTTCGAATGTTATGTAAATATATAATTAGCATAAGTATACTTATAAGCCTGACATAACACAGATTGACACTTTCCTGACATGGCAGATTGACACGATTGACGATTGGCTGATTGACACGGCCTGACAGACACTTAAGATCTGATTATAATAATATGTGTATATTAATATAATAATATAGTATAATATGCGTGTATTAATATATTATATGTGTTATTTTAAAGCAGAGATTGTGCTAATGACCAAGTATATAAAGAATTTTAAAAGATGTTTCATTGAAATATTTCACACCTGTTACCATTACCATTTTTTCTTTCCCTAATATTTAGAATCTTGAAAATTTTTTCAGTTATAACTATGTGTGTCAGGGAGCATTCAAGGGAGATCGGGATCAAATCCTCTCTAAAAATTTTGCAGTTTACTATAATTTATTTTAACACTGAAATAAAAATCCATTTTCAAATATGAAAATCTTTTACAGCAAGTGCTTAATCAAAGTTTAGTTTACAAATAAAAATTTCTATCTATTTTTGTAATTTCAATATTTTGCTCCAAATTGTTTCACTTATTTACTAAAAACATATTACACAAGATGGAATTATTATGTATGTATATGTATATATATTATGTATGTATAATATAAATATTTATATGCTATGTATATATATATAATTAAACTTTTTATGCTAATTTTATGCTATGATTAACATTAAATACTAACACTAAATTTTATACATCTTTTTACTAAAATTTATAGGCTTTTTTAGTTAAAAATTAGTGAAATATGTAGTTGAGTTTGAACCTTTAACAAAACTAAATACTCACCTTTAACACTATACGCCTAATCAAAGTTTAGTTTTAAAATGGAAATTTTGCTTTTTAAAAATATTTGTCTACTCTTTTTAATTTCAATATTTTTGCTTCAAATTGTTTTATTGATTTATAGAAACATACTACACAAGGTTATGAATGGTCTTTTAGATACATTTTTAATATTAAGTTTTATATAATATTTATGATATATTAATATTAAACAATAGTATTAAAATTTATACAGTTTTCATTAAATTTTACAGATTTGCTTTCAGTTTAAAAATTAGTAAAATTTTTAATTAGTTCAGTCCAGTTTAGCCGCCACATAAACTAAAATCTGGTTATGGCCCTGATATGTATGTATGTATGTATGTATGTATTCATATGTATATATGTATATATATATATATATATATATATATATATATATATATATATATATATATATATAATATATATATATATATATATAATGTTTAAAAATGGGAGTTAAGAATTAAGTGAGTTATAATTAAAAATAGTTAGAATTCCTTAACGATAACGTAATAGGACAAATACACACCCTCGAACAGATCTATACAGAGTAAAAAAGCTGACGTGGAAGTAGACATAAGAATTTTTCTTCAACTCAAAAAGAGCAACTCAAAAAGAGACAGTTCTGAGCGGGAACTCGGGCTAATAACATCCTTCACACTTGTCGTGCCAAATTATGAGAACAAAGAATTTCTAAATGACATAGCCATGGTATATAATCTAAAACCTGATATGTAATATATATATATATAATAGTATATACATATTGTCATATTGTATACATACTAGAATTAAGCACATTCTAGTTCGTGCGAATATGAGAATAACATTTCTAATGGCAATACTATGAGATATAGACTCGATATATTATGATATATATATATCAATATATATATATATATATATATATATATATATATAATATATATATATATATATAAAAATGGGGGGGGGGTTAAGAATTAAGCAAGTTATAATTAAAAATATTTAGAACACATTAACGATAACGTAATAGGAGAAAGGCACACCCTCGAGCGGAACTATACAGAGTAAAAAAGCTGACGCGGAAATAAACATAGGAATTTTGCTTAGATAGCAACGCCGAAAGAGACAGTTCTGAGCGGGAACTCGTACTGATGACATCCTTCACGCTTTTCGTGTGAAAGCATGAGAACAAAGGATTTCTAAATGGCATAGCCATGGACAGAAGGATTACAATAAATGTATATATATATATATATATATATATATATATATATATATACATATACACACATATATATACTAATACATAAATATATACATATACACAAACATACATAATATATATATATATATATATATGTATATGTATATATATGTGTCTCTATATGTATATGTGTATATATATAGATATACGCACGCACACACACACACACATATATATATATATATATATATATATACATATATATATATATACATATATATATACACACATTTACATATATACACACACACACATTTCTAGATAGCTAATGGTTGTATTATGGGACGAAAACATTTGAAATGTCACGGATCTTTACAAATATTTAATTTCACAGCAATTTGTACTTATATATAAAAAGCAATGCCCAGTTTTATTAATACGTATAAAGTACTGTCATATTAATAATTGTAAAATTTTCTAAATGATGTAGAATGCGTATGTAAAATTTTGAACAATTGTTTAGAACGAATATGTTTCGGAAAAACAGGTTATATATCTCCAACATGCTTATTTTCGAAATATAAATAAGGTTATGTTGAAAAAAAATGAATATTATAACTCCTCATACTGTGCCTTGAGACTAATTAAAATATTATTAAAAGAATTATAAACATTTCCTGTCCGTTTAAAGAGAGTCAAGGCAAAAGAAAAAACGTAAAAATTAAGCAAAGTAATGCAAAAAAACTACGTCGGAAAAAATGCTTCGTTTTGTATTATAATGACTTGAAAAAGAAGGTAGTAGATCTACAAATCTACTATTTAATCTTCTAATCACGCCCGTTGTATTACGTAACCTAGTTATTCAGCACGCCAAAGCTTCGAGCAGATACAAGTGTTAGTTTTATGCCTTTCTTCGTAACAAAGAAAGATAATACAGAAAAGATACATGAAATCTCCGCTTCAGATGTTTTATCTGAATCGGCTTTTAAAATGAATATTTTGTGACTGCAAGCTGCAACATTGGACAATACTGATTTTTCGTTTCAGGGATGGATATACGGAAAATTTCCTTTCTATTTCTGCGTAATAGCTTATTTACTTAAATTCATATAAGCTTAGAACTAGTTTGAAAAAAATATAAATTTATATTTGTTATATTCAGAGACAGGATTACGTTACAAAGGAAAGAATCCTGTCTAGTTCAAAAAAGAAAGTAGTAAATCCTAGATCTCTCCGAAGTAGAATTATGAAATTTCATCTTCACGAAATCCATTATGAATTTCAACTAAAGGCATAAAAATCGTAGTGCTATCTTGGAGGCGATATAAGCCAAAAAGTAAATCGACGCATAAACAAAATGTGAAGTGTTAGTGCATTATTTATTTCTATTCAAAACTTATCTCCAGCTTTCTTTAATGACCCTGGCAGGTGAATATAAATATCTTATGGCGAAGTGAAAAAGTATATAAAGAAAAGAAATGGAAAAGAGAAATTTTTCATTCATCACGCACAAAATATTTTTAAGCGTTCATTACATGTGATAAAATTTTGCGTTGTCGCCAAACTTTAGCAAGCATTTACTTCTTTTTGTGAACTACTTTCACGAAAAAAAAAATCTTTTTCATGGTATCAAAATACAGTAGTATGCATTTAACGTAAATAAAATTATTTTTGAAAGCCCCCTCTGTCTTTTTTTTTGTTTGTTTGTTTAACGTTTCAAAACATTTCATTTATTTGCATACGTAAGAGCGAATCGCCGGAAAAATTATTGCTGTTTGTTTAGTATAACAAAATGGTAATTCGAAACAAACAAGAGAAAGCAGAATATTGAATAAAAGTGGCACAAAACGCGGGTTTTTCCTTCGCCTAACAAAAGAAAAGGGGAAAAAAATCCCGTTAGAGTTTTTCTGAAAGAAAATATTGATGTTTAGATGAGGATTTTCTTGATTCAGTTTTTTTTTTCGTATAATAAATCGGCAAAGAAAGAAAACTTTGAATGTATTTATTTCAGTTTTGTACGTGATTTTGTAATTTCCGCCCAGTGGCTAGAAAAAGATTAGGAATTCTGTGTGTATTTTAATAGTATTGTTTACAAAATGTGTTTTTTTGGAAATTTTTTCAAGGGTATTATTTAAAGGGTATTTATATGTAACTGGATATAGAAAATATCGATTATAAGCCCCATTCCTTAGTAATATAAAGAACTATCTATTTTCATTTGTGGGAAATTTTAGTATTGAGATTGAACATGTGTTATAACATGTTCTGTATCATTTAGAGCAGTTGAGAAAGACCTACAGAAACCCGAGTTTAATATATGTAGTTACACAATAAACAAGATGTTCTTCATTTTCGTTAAACCTGCCAGATGTACACAACGAAAATGGGATACAATGAGAGTAAGTTAATCAGTATTAGTTATGAATTATTCAAGCTAGATTTTACCACAGCAACAAAAGTAAAGCATTTTTTTTCTTTATGAATAATCTACGATGGAAATAGAGGTTAGGGAACGATAATCTTGGAGTCAAAGTTCTAATGAGATTAAATACTTTTTCGTAAAATGTGCAATAAATCTCTAAATAGCCTCTTTTGACTTCTCTCGTCTCAGTGGTGTACCAACCCATCTCCGGCTCTCTGGGATTCAGTAGTCAGAAATTTTCCTCCCCTCAAATCTTAATTATCTTCTACTAACAGATCTTAACTTGTTCCTTAAATGGTGATAAACTGCAGGTTAAATTTATGTCAATCCAGCTCCATTACAGTATTGTTGACAGTTTTACCACCCCTAATATATATTCAGCACAGCCTGAGCAATTGCCAGCTGATAAGAATGTTGACAAGCTGATAGCCAGGCATGATTCATATCTCTGACCATTAGCTGTCAACTTTTCTCAAGGTTCCCCCCAAATAGCCATCGTCCCCTCTCTCCGTCCAAAAGTGACCAAGCCAATTCAAAGCAGGCTTTTTCCCAAAGAAAGAATTTCTCACTAAATGTGGGGTGGGGGAAACTGAGGGTCTACTAATCAAAGAGGTTGAATTCTGGAAAAAAGGGGGTTGGGCAGCTGTTGACGAAAGGACTTAGCTGAAGTCCCAGTGTTTGCGTTTGCTCTTTTGTGGGATTGCAAGCACCCCCTCCATCCGCTTCCCTCTTTAGCCCCGGATCATTGCACATTGTGGACAGCTGAGCGGGGGGAGGGGAGAAAGAAGGGTTTTTCCCCTATTGAGTGATGAACACAATTCTCCCCCTTCTATCCCCATTCCAGAATGTTTTGATTCCTTCATGAGGGATCTCGCTAAGGCATAAAGACATTCAAGATTAATCCCTTCCAGGAGTAAACAGGCAACAAAACATCTTTGGAAATAGGCGGAAAGAGCTGATTCTTAAAAAAAAAAAAGTGCTTGTTGGCATTCCTTATTAGAGTCTCCACGGTTGTTACGAGACACTAGAAATGGGACTATACCACGTAGTTGTATAATGGTTATGCACTGTGACACGCGCGTTTCATGCAGTAGCACGTCTGAAATACCCGGC
>CM063500.1:112620040-112667540 GCA_032207245.1 Pardosa pseudoannulata | reverse complement strand
TCGTACGCCACTGATTGCTACCATAGAATATAAATGTGTAGGGTTAAAGAGATGGTTAGTCATTTATTTACTAAAAAAAAGGGTGACGGTTAGCGATATATTCGGGGACTTGCAAAATTCAGTTATAGTCTTTGTACACACACTTACATATATACATATATATATACATATACATATATATATACATATATACATATACATACATATAAATACACACATATATACATATATATACATACATATATACATATACACACACACATATATATACATATAAATACACACACACACATATATATATACATATAAATACACACACACATACATACATACATACATATAAATACACACACACACACACACATATATATATATATATATATATATATATATATACATACATACATATACACATATAAATATACACACACACATATATATATATATATATATATATATATATATATATATATATATATATATATATATATATATATATATATATACATACATACATTTGCTGTAACAATACATAGGCAGAAAACAGAAAAAAAATTAAGTACACTTACAGATATAACTTTAAAAAACTATTTCTTTTGGATTTAGGGAAATATAAGGCCTTGATATTGCAACAAAATCTCGAGGTTAATTTTAAGACTATTTAAATACTTTTGCGACAGTATACTTCGTGTAGGAGAAAAAAAAATCAAAGTGTGAATGTAAATTACTGCTGTTGTATTATTGGTTTGATACTGGTGTTAAAACTCGAACACTGTTAACAACCCAAAAGAAAAGAAGAAAAGGGAGTCAAAACCACAGACTTACAAAGATAAAGAGCATTTTCAAATAAAATCGGGAGAAGAAAAAAAAGCAACCTCAGATGGAGTAACCAGCGAGCGAGCAACTTTATTTCTAATCGTCGATATTTTTGCCGTGAAGCGCAAGCAACTGAAATAATAATAAAAGAAGGCATAACGCGGAGAAAGGAAGAGCACGCGATTGGCTAAATCGTTTTTAATGCAAAGGGAAACAGTGGGGAGAGAAAAATAAAGGAAATGGCGCGAAAAAAGCAAGAACTCGCGCAGAAGTAGCTAACTATCGAACGAAAAGGAAAAAAAAAGAACACATGTCTGGGCGAAATCGGAGACATGCGATGGTTTTGAATGCAGAATTTTTGAGCGAAGGGGGTAGTGGGTTTAGTCAGATGTCGTTAAGCAGTCGACCGATTAGAGATGTGGACCGTTTGTTGATGTTTGTTCTGTAGTTTCCCCCCTAGGACGATCTCCAGAAAAAGAACAAGAAAAAAGGAAGAGGGAAAAGGAATGCCACGAGTCGGAACGATGTATTGATTTTTGTAAAGTTTTTTTTCTTCCTCTCCCTTGCTCCATTACATTTGCCCGATTCTTTCGGTTTTCTTGTTCCATTTACTTCTTCATATGTGTTCTTTGCTTGTCTCGAAACTGTGACAAACTAATAATTCCAGCTTATTTTTTTCCCCTCTTCCCGCATATTCATTATTTGTTTTCTTTTTCTCCTGTAGTCATAACTCGACAGATATTAGCTTGTGGATCTAGATACCAAATTTGTATCAACGGTAAAATCCAATCTTCGCAGAGAAGTTGGTGGGTTTCTTTTCGACTTTTTAAAATGGCTTCCATTATGACAGTATATGACGTAATGTTTTGTCTAGAATGTACTTCTTGGTAGATTCGAAATAAGAATGTTATCAACTAAATACTCTATAAAATCACGAAAAATGAACTGCACTGCCTGAAGTTATAGTATTAAACCGCAACAGGCTACAGAACTTAAAATTTCGTTTTAAATAAATAAAAAATAAATAAAAATATTTAAACTAAAAGCTCATATGCATTTCAGTTGGTTGATTTACAGTCAATCGTCTGGAAAACATGGAAAAATTATTGCTACTTAACCCTCCGAGTGGAACACATCTAGAAAAAAATTCTCCAAAATACGCTAATGTCAGTGGCATTCAAACCCTACATCTTCACCAGTGATAGTCACTACTTTTTCATTTTGACCACTGTTTGGCCACTGGAACGTTTTAAAGCATGGGCATTAATGAATTGGTTTCTTAGTTTGAATTATAGATATATAAATAGATATTATAGATCTGAAATTTTTAAACATAATGGCACTTCAAGTCTGGAATAATTGGTTGCTTAGTTTGAAATGTCATACAGCTACTCAAAATATTCATCTGAGAATTATATTTTTTTACGAAAGTCATCCAAGATATTTAAGGGGTGCAATTAGAGATACATTGAAGTACCGCACAGCTAAATTCAAAATAGAGATTTACAAAGCCATGAAAAGCTATCAGCATCTTTGTGCCTCAGGTGGTATGGTTGCATCCCTCAAGTTTGAAATATCATACAGCTACTCAAAATATTGCACATCTGAAATTAAACGGTATACCTAAATCCATGGATTAAAACACTGGCAAAAATGTACATTACATCCATTTTCGGAGTGTTTTTGGAGGTCGAAAATTGTACGTTTTGAAGTCATCATCGGTTTGGCGGAATTGTACGTGCGGACCACTTAGATGGTTAAAGCCGATTACAGTCCACTGCAAAACATTCATGCAGTTAGTGGTATTCAAACCCTACATCTTCACCAGTGATAGTCACTACTTTTTCATTTTGACCACTGTTTGGCCAGTAAGAATGATTTGGCCTCAATTAATGAATTGGTTTCTTAGTTTGAAGTATACCACTGCTATATTCAAAATATTATACATCTGAAATTAAACAATAATGGCCTCAATTAATTTATTGGCTGCTTAGTTTGAAATATCATACAGCTACTCAAAATATTATACATCTGAAATTAACGATACTGGCCTCAATTATAATGAATTGGTTTTTTAGTTTGAAGTATACCACAGCTAAATTCAAAATATTATGCATATGAAATTAAAAAATAATTTCCTCAATTAATTATTTGGTTGCTAAGGTTACTTTGAGTATAGCTTAGTTTGAAATATCATACAGCTACTCAAAATATTGCAATTCTGAAATTAAACGATGGCTTCAATTATAATGAATCGGCTGCTTAGTTTGAAGTATATTATAGCTATATTCAAAATATTACACATCTGAAAATTAAACGATAATTGCCTCAATTAATTGCTTGGTTGCTTAGTATGAAATATCACACTGCTAAATTCCCAATATTATACGTTTGGAATTAAACAATACTAATTAACAGTTCTCGAGGAATTTTATGGGTAGAAAAATGAAGAAATAATATTAGATTACACGAAGCTTGTTTCTCAGGGCAGCAGATACAGTTAGGATACGATATTGTCCACAACTGTGGTCTTATGTTACAAAATAAATGTTCTTAATTGACTTCACTGAAAGCTGATTATTTGTCGCCTTCCGAACCATTCAAGAATTCAACGAGATCAATTAACAACAAAAGTCAGGAGCTGCTGAAGAACATCCTGAGCAATTTGAGGGTTTAGGAATGTGGCTTTCGATTTCTCTCCAGCATATTTGCCAAAGCACAGCAAAGCGTCGTATGATGAGTGAGTGATACCTCCCTTGCATTTTTCTGTGGGACAGCAGAGTGATTAACGTGACGTCTTTCAGGCGACAAGCTCAGCGATCTCTTGCAGATATCGTGTGACGCAGACTTCAAAATAGCTCCTGGAGACGTAGGTTTCTAAGCTTTTGTTCCACCCGCACCCATTAAGGTAGTAATCTGATACGGAAGCCGGTAGTCGGTTGTGCGCTACTTCGACATAGTCTACCTCCGGTTAATTTCAGCAGGAGTTTACTTTTCGTGGGATATTAAATCGTAAATGACGTGCTACGGAAATCCTCTTGTCCATGTTAGCCAGTTTAGACCGGTTTCAGACACCTTCATGTATCAGGCACGCACTACTTTGTGGAATTAGTTCTTATCAATTGTTAGGGCAATATGTCACTTTTTTTTTAAAATTTCTATTTTTAAAAGCGATAGCTTTGGCTGGGTGTACCCCTTTGTCTAATTTGGCGAAATAACTGGCGATGTTTACAAAAGAGAAATATATGGACTAATTTCACTTTTAGTTTTGACTTCCAGAATTCCTCCTGTGATTAACAGATACACATTTATTTGTGTATCTGTTAATCACAGGAGAAAAAAAGACGAAAGACAACTAGGACTTTCAAAAAGTGTTCAACCTCTTTTATTCTACTATCTATTATACTGTTCAACAGTTTTGTAGCCAATGTACCAAGCATCATTAAAGAAAAGTGTGTTTCTAAATAATGCGGAATTATTCACAATGAATATCAAATGCAACCAACAAGGGAAAGATAAAAAAAAAAATTCCATCAGAAGATTTAAATATGTACGAAGCACAAAGATTGTTCCAAGGAATGGGCGTAACTTGATACAGCTAGCGATAATTTGTTAATGCTTCGTTTACAGCCAGGTACTTTGTACTACTAATGACAGTCAAAACAGCCCCAATGCAAGGTCATTTGGGAAGAATTAGGAAGAAAAATATCAGGTAGTCGAAATGATTGATTCGGAAATCGATTATTCCTTCCAATTAATCGATATCCATTTCGCTAGCTATTCCGAATTTAAACCTATTAGCTGATACTTTTTTTTATTATTTCTGCAAAATTTGCGTGATCGATATTCAAAAATTATAACCGTACTTCGCGAATTAAGTTACAAGGAAATGTAATTTACAAATGGCAGTTGGCGTGAGAGTGTAAATGTAGTGCCATTAACTTCCTATTTTTTGCAACTTTTCTTTATATTTATTAAAAAAGATGATCAAAGTCACGCTTGAAAAATATGAATAAAATTGATTCGGAATGTGACATTAGTTGATGAAATAACTCTCAGGAGGCAATTACCATATTTGTAGGCTTAAGAAAAGTAGTTCTTTCCCAGAGCTACTGCCTCAAATTGAAGTGTGTTTTACATACCAGAAAATATGCCTGGTATAGATTTTTTCTGAGATATGAATAATAAGTAAAACAGTTACACATCCCATAAGGTCTGTTTTTTTTTTGCACTTTGTTTTTACCTCTGAATACAAATGACACGCCAAATAGTATGGAAATTACAGTATTCTATTTTTCAAAAAAGTTGATTAGAAATGTATTATTTTATTTATTACAGAGAAATACAATGTTTGCGATTTATTATTTTTTTAATTATTTAGCAGTTTTTTTTTTGCTATTAAACTTCTTTTTTTAATATTTCTTACAAATTATACGATTTATTAATTATGTTTATGATTTCTAGTTTAACGACAGCGTTATAACCCAATAATTTCGTTTCTTGATTTTCAGTTGAAAGCTAATTTCTCGACTTTGTCATACACAGAAATAGTATTGTAATAAAAAAAATGCAGATTAAGTAAAAGTATATACAAGTTTATTTTTTATAATATCTTGTCATAACAAATTTGACTCGACAAACTTGCAGGAAAACTCCTCCAAGTTAGACGGAGCATAAAGCGACCACTCCTTTGCAAAGCAATTTTGCTGCAAAACTGTGGCAATTTTGTTATGACAAACTTGGAGCAAGCGAAAATTCCCATCAATGCATGAGAGTTAAGATAACGAGCGCATGCGCAAACGTTTCCCGGCCAAAGACAAGAATGAATTTTAATTTTTTTTTAGCATTACGATTCACAAATTATTTTTAAATTAATATTTTATTTTCATATTTTTTATAGCTGAACTTAGATATTACGTAAATAATTTTCTTTTATATTTCACATAAATAATAGATTAGGTACATATGTGATAATTTTAAATTTAATCATCGACTAATATTTGTTGCGATGAAAATTTTATCTCCGGTAATAACAACAAATTCTTTTTATAAAAGTTAGGAGTTTATTTCACGTACTAATAAATATCTAGCGTTTAAGTTATATATCTTTGAAAATTAAGAACTTTATTCGTTTGTGTGTTTGTTTTTTATACATAACCGCATGGTTTGCGATCGATTCGCTCAATTTTGGACATCATTCATATATACCGCCAAATAATCACTGTCAATATTAAAACTTCTGCCGTCCATCCTATCACGTAATACGACAAGATAAATTAAAGTTGGCAACTAACATGCGGTCAGTAAAGATAAACAAATTATTGAGCAGATAATTCTCAGCCAAAAAACAAACCATTTTTTACAGTTCTTTAAAATTAATAATTTTACTGGTCCCGTCATATGACGGGTTAAATGCTTAAAGATGTGCCTGAATATGCTAATTACGGAAAGTTTAAAAACCCTACTCTAAGGCAAGGAAGATTTTTTAAAAAAAAGCTTACTAAAATTTTCAAACGCATGATTGTTCAAAATCACCGACTTTATTCCGAACAGGAGATTCAGTTTATCTGATAGACTTAAAATTCTATCTCTGCTCTTTAACGCGAATTAATAACTTAAAGGAAAAAGGTTCTTAAAAGAACTTTTAGAAACTTGTGACGAAATGTAATTTAAATTATAATTCCAATTATTCAAATTTCAGTAAGTAGGGGAAGACTTATACTTTATAATATTCCTTTTAAATGAGATTTTCAAAATCCATGATATACATAAATTTTCCATAAAGTAGATCATTTACGTTTTAAGTAGAAAAGAGCTCCCTCTTGTAAGATGCATACTAAGATTGATGATTTAATTTAGTATCATCAAAATGTAAGGTGCTTAATGAGTTAGCTGGGTTAACGGTTTAAGGTATTTGTCTACGTTAAAAACGTCATTTTTTGCCCAAAATCATTTTTTATTTCTCTATTGTAAAATTTCAACTTTTAGGCTTCTAAATATCTTTTTGTTTTGTCTCTACGACATTTTAAAGAAAAGTTACAGCTGTTTAAACATCAGTGACAACTGTCAAATCAAACCGGAAGTTGTGAATTTAAAGCCTTTTAAAGAGCATTTTTTTGGACAAAACTTTTTAAATTTTCATGGAGATTAGTTTAAACATTTTTCTAGTATTTTAATAATTAGCAACTTGGCAATTAGAAAGTTTTGCATCAAGAAAGTGTGGGGAATTTTAAACATGTATTTTAATTTTTTAATAGTTAAAGTTGCTTTCATAAACTTCAAATGCGTTTTTCTCAGAACGGTATTTTTAATAAAAAGTTGAAACTTGAAATGTGATTTCTCAAAAAGTTATTAAAATGTTTTGTTGAAAATTATTATGAATGCTTTTGATAGTCTTTACTAGTGAATGACCTAAAAAGCTTTAAATTTGGATAATTTTTAATGATGTTACACTCACACTCATTAGATATAAAGGTAATGAAAATTCATTAAAAATTCACTGTGTATGATTTTGAAGGACCAAATTTTTTTAATATATAAATTAAGCAAAGATTTTAGATGATTCACTAGTCCAGTGTATAATAAATGTGTTGCATAAAAAAATATTGAAGTAATTTAGTTTATTAAAAAATTAGATGTTTGAAAAAACCCGATTTTTTTTACTAAATTTTCTTCATTTATTAGAAATTTTATAAAAACTTGTCCAGGAATAAATTTTTTAAGTGCAGTTCTCTATGATAATATAAAAAATAAATAAAAAAAATGTAAAAACGTGAACTAGTTTCTACGTTTAAAGAAAAAAGTTCTCCGAACGTAGAAGGATACCTTAAATGAGGGCATTCGAGCCATTTACGAGATTTTCTCTTGTACCAAATGCACTACCTGACAATGGCTAAGAATAGTAAACATATTTTCGAAATAAATAATGATAGATGTTGATGATGATAAAATAACTTAATACATAGCATATAGATATTATGAGGTATTATGCATTCTTTAGTATGCAGAATGGTAAAGATTTCGTCCCTTCAAAAATATTCCCTTTTATTGTTAAAATAGGACGTAAGT
The DNA here is from genome assembly GCA_032207245.1 of Pardosa pseudoannulata. Lineage (NCBI taxonomy): Eukaryota > Metazoa > Arthropoda > Arachnida > Araneae > Lycosidae > Pardosa > Pardosa pseudoannulata. Next base: position 112,659,656 of record CM063500.1, on the reverse strand, counting down.
CAGTTACTTAGCAAGAAAACTGACTTACTATCTGTTATACATGCCATCTACAAAACTGAAATGGATGAGCTTGGTAACTTGACAACTTTTAGTGGAAAGACTAAATTGACAGGTGTAAAGCTTTCATGATCGCATGACGGGTAAAGCTTTTCCCCAAATTTGATCTACCACAGAAGGGGCAGTTTTTATCCAGATTCTGAATCCTTCTCCACTCCAGACTTCCAGTTGGAAGACTTTCGAATTATTTAGATTTATCCTTCCTGCATGAACTTCGCTTAAACCTTGGATGGTACTAGTACTAGTACTTTAAATACTAGTTGAGAACTGCTTCAGAGATTTTGCGGTATTCATCTCTTAAGAGACTTTGAAGGTCCTGCAAAGTTCATGAGATGGAGAGTTTGGAACAGGCACTCAATATTTTTAATTTGCAATGCCACGAACATTTTGACTGTACTAGATCAGTATGGTCGTACATGATTATCTTCTAGCATCACGTTCAGACTCAATACCTTATGCTTATGGTTATCCAGTGAATTGACTTGTCCAAGATTCAATACTAATGTACATCCATTGAATGTACACTACACACAGACTTGATCCAGAAGCTCATGTCTGACATATGAAAATGTAATGAAAAATTAATGAATATAGCGTAAATATGAAATTCATGGAAATTCCAATGATGGGTGCAATGATTTATAATGTGGATTAAAAAAGGAAATTTGTTATCATAACTGGTATATTAATAAAATTCATATATCTTAATGTATATATATGTCAGGTCTAAAAAAAGAGGTAGTTGGAAATTACGTGAGTTAACAGCGATTTTAAAAGGAACTCTTTTATAATAATAAAATAAATGAAAAGACTCACGCTCACATAATTTTAGGATCATCTAGGCGGAAGCATTTTTGAGCTATTTGATGATCTTGCAAACAGATAAGTTTCAATCAGCCCGTGAACATGAAGCTGTCAACAACACTCTAAGCGTGTGTCCGACGGAAAGGTGAAAATGGCGCAAGTTTTACTTTAACGATGGTTTAATAAACTTATTATAAGAAGAACTGTTATCCATTCCCCTTAACTCTGCACCCAAACATGTCATATATATATATATAAAAAATATATATATAATATATTATATTATATATATATTTTAAATATATTGTTGGGTGTTCTATTTTAAGGCAAACTAACTTTGTTCAGAAAAATCTTAACGTACAAGAATTCCAAAAACTACAATACCGAGGTACCACACAACAAATAATCCCAAAATGTTTCGGATTATAGACATCAAATATTATCTAAATGCGTTAAAACTTTCACGCTATCAGTCGCAATAGAATTTGTTCTATTTCACAGTGGAATATTTCCCAACTCTGACAGAAATGCAAACTCATTTTAGTATTTCTTATTAGGTTTCTAACATTAAAGAAAACAGTTATTCAACAGAATTTTTTAATGTTTTTGCACAAGAGTTTTGTCACCTAAATATCATCAAAGTAGTCAAATGAGGGTACCTTACCAAGAATGTTTGTATACTTACCGTTAGTACAATTGAAGACCGAAACTATAAAAGAGAAACTCTTTACGTATAAGTATTTATATCTCTATCTATATATCTATCTTCATTTCTATTTATTTATATGTTGTGTAAATACACACAAACCTATCAAATATATATTTATATTGATCGTATTCAATATTTCTTTAAAACATCAAATTTTAACAACTATGGTGCAAATTGGTAAATTTCTTGCTTGGTGCAAATTGGTGAATGTTGCAGTGATGTCTTATTTTAAATCTGATTACATTCGATTACTACAGTAAGTACCATAACTACACGTCTCTATTTATTGTGTAAATACATACAAATATATTAATTTATATTCAATATCTCTAAAATATAATTTTTAAAACGATGGTGCAAATATTGTGGATTTCTTGCTTGGTGCAAATTGGTGAATGTGTATTGTGATTTTTAAATATATTACATGATTACTAGATTAAGTAATATATTAATCTATATTGTATCTATATGTTGTGTAAATATACACAAACCTATCAAGTGCATATTTATATTGATCGTATTCAATATTTCTTTAACACATAAAATTTTTAACAACTACGGTGCAAAATTGGTGGATTTCTTACTTGGTGCAAATTGGTGAATGTTGCAGTGATGTCTTATTTTAAATCTAATTACATTTTATTACTACAGTAAGTACCATAACCACAATTCTCTATCTATATATTTTGTAATACAAACCTATCAAATATATATTTATATTGATCTATTCAATATTTCTTTAAAACTTAAAATTTTTAACAACTATAGTGCAAATTGGTGAATGTTGCAGTGATGTCTTATTTTAAACTTGATTAAACTTGATTAATACAGTAAGTACCATAACCACAAGTCTCTATTTATCTATATGTTGTGTAAATATACACAAACCTATCAAGTGCATATTTATATTGATGGCATTCAATATTTATTTAAAACATAAAATTTTTAACAACTATGGTGCACATTGGTGAATTTCTTGCGTGGTGCAAATTGGTGAATGTTGCAATGATGTCTTATTTTAAATCTGATTACATTTGATTACTACAGTACCGTGACCGCAAGTCATGCACCAATTAAAAAAAAGAAAAAGAAAAGAAGCGTCCGAAATTCTGAAATCGAAGAAATTATTTCCGGATGAAAATCTTCCTGGGATAACTACAAGCGCACACTCAAAACACGAACTGTGCTGAAAGGCAATGTTGTGTAATTGGGGCAATAAATCAAAGAAGAAGGCTACGCCATCTATCAAAACAAAACCAGGGATTATGGGGAAAAAAAGGAAAGAAGGTGAAGAACATGTCAAGATTTGTCATATTTTTTCTTCCTCTGTTGTCGACTGCGGTAGGACAGTCCCCATCATCCAAAAATCAGAGCTATTAAGAGAGAAACATGACAGGCAATTTCCCTGCAAAAACTTCTCACAGAACACGCTGAGGGGGGGGGGGGTAGATAAAATAAAAAAAAAAAACAAGATTTTTATTAGAGTTCTTTTCTGGAAGCGTTTTATGAGAGTCATTTCGTCACTTCCGTAATGTGTTATTGCAGCGGAAATCATTACCGGAAAACTATTTGTTGTGGAATGAGTCACGTGACTTGTCCACCGGTAAAGCCTGATGAGAAATATCCCGATGTAATTGAGTTTAACAAACATCCCCCAGATCGAGCGGAATTTTGGAATTCTGGATTTCTTCCACAGTCGGTATGTGACTTTCTGTAGCACCCGTTTCTTGTCACATGTTGTCGACACCCGTATATTTTACAGCGAGCGTACATGGTGTACCATGATTTCACACCCAAATTCGGGGCATATACAGGATACAGAGAAAAAAAAATTCTTTTTAGAATTTTTTTGTAGAGAGTTTTTTATTCTTTTATATTATAAATATCTAAAAATGGAGAAATTTTATTTTTTGGTAACTTATAATTGGCTTCACTGAGTCAACATTTCAATTCCACCTTATTCGGAGAGGCATTTCATATCATGTAGCTTTTTTACTTCCATCCACTACATATATATATATAATATATATATATATATATATATATATATATATATATATATATATATAATAAGACGGACTTCACAATGGGTGGTTTCAGTCTTGTCCCATAAAAATGACACCGTTTCAGCTAAAGACCTTTATTAACATAACGTTGGAGGAGGGGTTCCCACTTCATCTTAGAGACAGGACAAACTGAGGGGTCAGCTAGCATGAAGTTAGAAGTAAAAAGATCTTTAACACCTGGTCAGCATCTTTGGGAAAATCTCTAGAAAAATCTGCCTCTGATAGAGTGCATCCCCTTTTTGTTTGGATTGTTTGGTTTGGAGTGCTATGGTCTATTTTTTGCAACAAGAGAGCTAATGAGACCGGGACTTACTGCTTAAAACCGATTCCGAACGGTTACGAATAAACATGTCACTGTGGGATTCGAACCCATGAACTCCGGTACCAAAGGCCAGCACCCTAACCAATCGACCATCGTTCGGCTCTTTTTGTTAAGAAATTTCCTAAATTATCAGCTAGGGCAGTGTAGAGTTATAATTGGTTAGACCCCTTCTCTGAGAGCGTCAACTGTAGCTCCAGTGGTTAATTTAGATTAGGGGTTAAAAAGGGGAAAGAAAAAGGACGCGGAAATTTTTAGCCCTTTACTTAAGATTTGAAAACCCCTGATAATTTTTTCAGGGTGTCTTAGGGGTTTTATTCAAAATGCCTACACTAGTTTCTCCATCCAGTTTACTTTTCCTTTATATATATATATATATATATATATATATATATATATATATATATATATATATATATATATATATATATATATATATATATATATATATATATATATGCGTGTGTGTGTGTAATGTCGTGATCCAGAGTTAAGGCGAATGGAAAAAAGTCTTCTTGATAATACTAATTTTATTAAATAATCGTGTCTTCTAAAAGCAAAACCTGTGCCATTTTCATTGTTCGTGGCAGAGACACTAAAAGAGTGTTCACAGTTCGATGTCCACGCTCTGATTGAAACTTATCTGTTTGCAAGCTCATCAAATATCTCAAAAATGCTTGCGCCTGACTGGATGATCCCAAAAGCTTACGCGAGCGTGGGTATTTTTCATTTATTTTATTATTATAAAAGAGTTCCCTTTTTAAAATCGTTTTTAACTCACGTAATTTCCAACTACCCTTTTTTAGACCTGACATATTATATATATATATATATATATATATATATATATATATATATATATATATATATGTCACATTCACCTGACAAATTTAGAGAGATGATAGTAGGAAGTAAGATTAGGAAAAATTACTGTGAAACATGGGGTTTCAAACTCATTTTATTCGTTGAAGATTGCTCCTGGAGATAATACATGAATGATTTTTATCACTTTTTCATAGTAGCACAGTGGCTACGGAAGACAAATTTTAACTTACATGTAGCTTCGAGCATTCTTAAATATTTTCTCAACTTTTAGTAGAATTTTCTTATTATTGCCATGACACCCTTACCATTTGCTAGCGGCACTCTAGTGTGCCGCAGTACCCCGTTTGAGAGCCGTGGGTATAAACAACCACGGATTTTTATCGATGATTTTTATCGCGTCTTGATAGTAGCACAGTCGTTTGGAGATACAAATTTTAACTCTCATGTACCTTCGAGTATTCTTAAATATTTTCTCAACTTTTAGTAGAATTTTCTTATTATTGCCGTGACACCCTTACCATTTGCTAGCGGTACTCCAGTGTACCGCAGTACCTATTTTGAGAACCGTGGATATAAACATATGTACTGACACAGTGGAGTTTCCCCTCTAACGAAACTGCTTAGTTCGGGATTAAAAAATTTCGTTATACGGAAAGTTTTGTTGTATGAAGATTAAACCTTGGTACAGTAATAAGGATTTACTACATGTGGTTTTTTTTTTAATTACGTAATGTGGAGACTTTGTTATAGGGAAACTTTACACGCTCTCGTACAGTGATACAGTAATAATACACTAATATAACAATACAGTGATACAATACAGTTATAAATGTCCTCCTTATGTATGAAATGGTAAGCGGTAAAAGCCTCTTTAAAAGCCTCAAGAAACTGCTGAAAGCACCGACTACTCATGATGCTTCTACAGGAACATGCCGAACGCTATCCGAGAAATTCTTATGACAGGAAGGGATCGTTATTTAAATTCTTTTTATAGGCTCCGAGAATCCCACAAATACCCAGGGGCATTAAAAATAAACCTGAAAGACGCAAAAATAAATAAAAGAAAGAAGAACCGAGAGCGCAGCTAGGGACCTGGAAACGTCAAAAGCGAAAGGATGCGCGGGAATGTGTGTGACACCGACTGTCAGTTTGTCTACACCCTACCAGTTCTGCCCCAGCGATCAGCCGCGCTGAATGACGAAGCGTAGAGGGCCGCTTGCTACGTCAGTTCGCATCAAAAGCTGGCGAGCGTTTAGTTAAATTATTTGCCGCCGCACCGCACCGCATGACATATCGTCGCGTCCTGCTGTATCGGTTCTGGTTTGGGCTTTTGTTTGTTCGCTTCATTCCTTCTTCCTCTTTTCTTAGACTGTGTATCTGTTTCGAGGTGTGGAAAGGAGAAAAGAAAGCGGCCGCTCTGAGGCCTTGATTTTTCATGGCCCAAGAGGCATGCTTGATGGAGCAACCTCCGAAGACTATGTGAAGGCAGATACCGAAAGAATGCCATTCAATGGCCTTTTTTTTCATTATTCTCTTCATTCTGTCTATCGCAATCGATTATTTTATACAGTCTAATCGAGCGGTCGGCAAGCTCATGAGCCGTACGGGGGTCACTTAATCACGCTGAAAGCTGTCTAGCTGGCGATTAATATTTCAGGGAAAATGATATAAAAATATCAAGCCTAATTAAATTGGAGATTTTTCGTTTAAAAAATAAGAGCCTTATTGTTATCGGTTTACACTCAAGATCAAATGTGCAGTCCATGGCCGTTTGGTATTAACCCCTTCCCTGTTTTGCCCGTACTGCGTACGGGCAATCTCATTTCTATTTCGCCTGCACTATTTCGGCCGTACTTTTTCCAATTTTAGTAACAAATTGTCCAGTAAATGATAGTTTGCAGTTTATTGTATTTTCTACTCTGATTGGTTCAAAAGAGCGAGTTTTTTCGCATGTTTTGTACTAGAAGATGAATTGTTATCTTTCAGTGTATAGCTTTCTGGTTATATTTTACTAACCGCCTGATAATTTCATTGATGTAAGAGTTGAATAATATATTTTTACTTTTAAATAAGGGATAATTCAGAGCGTATGGAGCTCATTTCTTGTGATTCGAACTGTGACTCGGAATCAGAAACTGAATTATCTGTAAATGATAGTAGCGAAAGTTTACTAGATGACCTGGATAGTAGTGACTCTGATAGTAGTACAGATGGAATCAGTCAAGCAAGACAATTTTTTTAAAATTAATTGTGATAATTCTTCGGATCCGCCTCCTAGATTCGCTTTCATTGGAATTCCAAAAATTAACTTGGATATCGATGAGACTAAAGGTAAACTTCAATTCTATGATGCTTTCATAGAGAGAAAAAAAGGTTGTAATAAATGCTTAAAAATATTATAAATGTTAATTTTAATAACATATCTTTACTTAAAAATGTAAAAGGAACAAAAAAATGTGACTTTTTTTTGACCGAATTCTGGAAAAAAATGAAAGTGTCAAAAGGTTAAACACATCAATTTTGGGATCAGGGAATAATACATCAAACATAGTTAAATTGCAGAATTTTTTTAAAATATCAGCAGGGCTATAGTCAGAAGGAAGGCTTGAAGAGCTCGATCCCTCTTCCTAAAAATTCTGGAATTTACTGGGTTGTATTTTAACATTGAAGTAAAAATAAGTTTTCAAATTTAATTATTTTCAACTTTAAAATTAATCAAAATTATATTTTTGAATAGTATTTCAATTAAATTTTTTTTAAATCTATTTTTTAAAATTTCAGTACATTTGCTACAAATTATTTTAAAAATTTACTGAAACGTGTCACACAAGATTTTTCATTGACTTTTAGATATTTATACATATAATTTTAAATTATATATATATTTTTAACCCCTTAATGCAGTTTTTTTTAAAAAGGCCGGCCAAAAATAATCAATTTTTTTAATGTAAAAAACACAATTTAGAACGTTGAATTTAGAAAAAATATATATATTTTATACTTGAATAAGTAAGTGTTGTAGCTTACAATCCCATATAAATGATAAATATCAATAAAACGATTGGTTTTTTCCCCCTTTTCAAATTGTTACTTTTAATTCTCGACTGCATTCGAGTTTGAAAAATTATAACAACATAAAGTACAACACCGCTTGTGTTATCTCAAGTGTGCACAATTTGGATTGCATCTACTTTTTTTTTTCAACAGGAGGGCTAAGCCTGAAACTGACACCTACTGTTTAAAGCCGATTCTGAACGACTACGAACATCCATGCCATAGTGAGATTCAAACCCACGAACTACGGTATCATAGATCAGCGGCAATCTTTCGGCTCTGTGGGATGTAATTTAGTCTAATTTTGGATATTGAAGACCAAAATAAAAAAGAAGTTTTCTTTACCGACGAATCTTCCAGAAAGAACTTATGATTCTCTTCATACAAAAGTATTGTGAAGACTCCCCTTTGTCCGAGCACTCACCAAAACAGCTGATCGGAGTACACTTGTTTACCAGGAAAAATAGCATGACTTCGAAGAGTCTGGGATCTTGACAATCAGACTGAATAGACAAATACGCCCCTGATGGATCTCGTTAATGAATGCTCGGAAATTCCGTAAAGGGACAGCCAGCGAATGAGAATTAAGCTAAAAAATATAACTGTAACTTTAGCTGGAGTTCTCGAGTAACTGGGATCTTAACTGACCCAAAAAACCGTTGGCGGGACTGACCCCCCAGGTATAAAAAGCCTACAATTGTGCTACTCAGGGCTTTTCGTCATTTTTTACGTAGGTGTGTTGACCTCGTGGAGGCTTACGCGTTTTGTTACTGGAGCCAGCTTGCTAGTTCGGGAGATTCGTAAAGTCCGCTCATATAGGGATCGGCAGAGTCTCGGATACCGAACGGGGGATAAATTGGGCTTGATTGCACCCTGAAAAGCCTCCCCACTTGTAAGAGATTATTAAATCTCTTGTTTTTCTTTCGACTGTGATCGTCGTGAGGAAGTTTTACCGGCAACCGTCCTTTGCAGTTCTACATGATTTGGGAATTAACATTCCTTTGTAAATAGCCGTAGTTAATCAAGAATAAAAGTAAATTTCCAATTTTATCTTTGAGTGTGATCCATTCTTCATGTTACCTCTCACTTGAGAATATTGAAGGCGTCACAGTATGAAGAGAATCATATCTAGTCCTAGAAATAGGCTAATAGAAAAGAAACTGAAAAAACTAATGTTGTTTTATTACAAGGGCAAAATTAAAAATAGGCCAGTGAGGTTCTTTCCAATGCAAACAGAAAATTAAAAAAAAGTGACAAAACTTGTGTGCTTTGTATATACATAATTTCAAATAAAATAAATATTTTGTTAATTGCAAATATGCTTAGTGTTTTTTACATTCATTGCTTAAATAGATATGGTTTTTCAATTGAAATTTATAGAATTATTTATCATTGTATTTCTAGGGTTCGGGATGGAGTAGTTCAGCATGAACGTTGAAAGGGTTAAATCATTGGTTTTCAATGGGGGTGATACCATCCCCATTGAAGGGGTGGTGGGAAATGAATGTGTTGTGGACGGTAAGAGGGTGACGTGAGAATATTTTGGTTTTCAAACTGAATTATCTAATTTACACGATTTTTACCAGTATCAAAACGAACTTATATGATTGTACCACAAACAGTAATTTTCACCCCTTAAGTTCTCGTGTAAGAAATTGATCTGATATTCAGAAAAATATGTTTAATCAAAAGCATTCGTTTGAGCGATGCAAAAACGTGTCTCAGTAACAAATATTTGTGTGCAATTGAAGAATATTTTGAAAACATTTTGCTTCTTATAATTAAAGACATTTCCTGAACTATATATATTTTTTCTAATTTTTACAATGCGAATTTTCTTACATACGCCAACCCGAGGGTTTATCAACTGCAATTGTGTATAAAAAAATTCTATAAAGTTTAAAATATTTGAATACTCTTTGTTTCATTTTCATTACTTTTATAAAGTACCCATATTAGAGAGAGAGAGACAGTCAGACACACACACACACACAGAAAGAGAGCGCGAAAAAGAAAGAGGGAAAAAGAGATGAAAAAAGAGAGAGAGAGAAAGAAAGAAGGAGAAAGAGAGAGAAAGAGAAAGAAAGAGAGAGAGAGAGAAAAGAAAGAAAGTGAAGGAGAAAAGAGAGAGAGAGGAAGAATAAAAAAAGAGTGAAAGAGAGTGAGAGAGACAAGAAAGAGAGTCAGAGAGAAGAAACGGAGTGAAAGAGAAAAGAAAGAGAGTGAGAGAGAAAAGAAAGAGAGTGAAAGAGAGAGAGAAAGTGAAAAGAAAGGGAGAGAAAGAGAAAAGAAAGAAAGAGAATAAGAAAGATAGAGAGAGAAAGAGAATGAAAGAAAGATAAAGAGAGTGAGAGAAAGAGATAGAGAGAAAGAAAAGAAAGAGAGAGAGAGAAAGAGAAAGGGAGAAAGAAAAAAGAAAGAGAGAGAAAGTGGGCGGGAGAGAATGAGAGAGAAACAGAGAGATAGATAGAGAAAAAGAAAGAGAGAGAGAATGAGAGAAAATGAGAATGTAGCGAACACATTTATCTACCATGTGTATCAAAGAAACACATTTCAGCTCCTTAAGAGGGTGGCAGCTTAAAAAAAGGTTGAGAATCACTGGGTTAGATTAAAAAATATAAAACAGAAAGGACTGATACAGAAATCCTCCTCCTTCACAAATATTTCCTCAACTTCAGTCGAATTCCTCAGTTGGTGCATTCCAAAAGGGTTCACTTTAGACAAACGAATAACTCTGATGACACGAAATATGTACCCTTCTATGAGCTGCCCGGGAAAAACAAGACGAAATTTAAATTTTCGAAAGAAGATTTTTTTTTTAAATGTTTAAACGTGGTGATATTTTTCTTCTAAGTTATTAAGTTCCAAATAAAAACAGAGTTATACTACAGTTACATTTAATTAACTGTTTCCAAAAATTCAAAACGGGATAGCGTCGCCAGAGACGTGCTTTTTTACGTGCAAGCATCTTTTCTCGCATAATTAAAACGACGTGAAAGAGGGTGCGTATAAAAAAATATTAACGACGGGATAAACTTATTTTTATTTTATTCTTATTTTTTTTTAGTGGGGCATAATTTCTAGGTTTATTTTTATACGAGGGGAAATAAGTCATACTGCATGCATAAAATTCCATTATTAATCACCGGAGCAAATTAAAAGTTGTATAAAAAAGTAAAATAAAAAAAAAGATAAAAACCCAGAGAGTTGTTTCGAAAAGAAAACATTGTTTAAACATTGTTTGAATAGTATAATCTCGAGAAAGATACAATTTTTTTTATTTACTTTGTTGAGTTACGTAAATATTTTTTTCGAGAGAAAAAATAATTAAAATGAATATTAATAGCATATTTTTTATTGATTAAAATTTATTTCAGATTTTTTACGTCATAAGATTTAGAGAAATGAAAGCTTGTGTTGTTACAGCTGCATAATACAAAGCTTTTGACTTTTAGTATTTGGAGAGAATATGGATTGTGTAGTGCAACGAGGAGAAAAAGCGGCTCTGTGAGCTGCATGCGGTTCTTTGTTGAATTAAGTGCGGCTCCCATTCAAAATTTAAATTTATTCTTTTATATTTTTTCAAAACTGTTTTTCTCCTTGAATCTTTTTTAAATTGGTTAAGAAACCAACTATTAAAAGAAGGTAAAGAGTTTGGAGTAGAATATAGTAATACATTCAAAGCCAATGTAGTAAACAAGATACAAACTGAAAAAAAAATTGAACGGAGAAAGTTTTTTTGCAGCTTCGAACGAGTTGGTTTAAGAATACTCAGATGAAACTAATATAATGAAACTCAGATGAAACTAATTAATACTTTGCCCCCAAAATTGAGATTGTTTTTTCTATGTCTAAACCGCTATAGCTCAGTCGGCAAAGTCAGCGATTTCGTAACTGAAAGGTTGCGGGTTCGGGGCTGGAGCCGACCTAAGATCCGCCGTGTTCGCTAAAGGTGACTAGGGGTTCCTGGTCACAAAATAGGTTCCTGGTCACAAAGTCCTCTAAGATCTCAAACGATACCTCCGTAGATGGCAGGCCAAACCTGGGGGGGGGGGCTTCTGCTTCGTTCCTACTTCTAAATTACGAGGACCCAGAGGGGATAATATTCTCCCTTTCGTAGCATACCTTAAGCTACACGTGCTTCTCTGGAGGTGATAAATAGGTAATTGTTTCGCAGCCTTGTTAAAGCGTTAGGATGATGTCTGTATCGTCTGCTGCAATGGTAAATTTTTTTTCTTTGTCTTGATATTTTTATTTTAATTATCTTTAGGTATTAATTTTTGCATATATATATATATATATATATATATATATATATATATATGTCGTGGTCCAGTAAACACACTAGTAAAATATATAAATCAGTCCACTCTCAAGTAATTCTTTTTCTTCTCTTTATTAATCCATTTCACACGCTACTCAACAATGGCGTCTCATATTGGCGCCCAAATGCTAACAAAGGCGGTTTTCACTGCTTCGAGGAGCCACGTCTGACCGTGGACAGTGCATCCTGATCTCTCTCTGCCCATATCACTGCGCGTGAGCCGTATTTATGTGATTAATAACGCGAGGCGCGTTACTCCAATTAAAAGAATCCCTAATTAAATCTCTTAAATTACTCTATATTTTAAATCCTGACATATATATATATATATATATATATAATATATATATATATATATATATATATATATATATATATATATGTATGTATATGTAATATGGGCGAGACTCATTCAAATTCACAACACATTTTATGTCTGCTAAGAAACATGAATTCCATACAACAGTCAAACACCTTTACAACTTCGTGCACACAGACAATGTGATCTCGCATATACGCTTTTCAAGTAGGAATTCCTAAGATAAAAAGACTACGAATAATCCCTAAGCACAATGGATCACGTGATACAAAATACCCATGTTTAAAGAGAACGCGCTAACTATTGGCTAAAGTAGTACAGACATAGGCTGGATTAAATCTATAGCGTGTCTGGAGGGAAAAATCAGAATGACCACGCAAACCCCGAACTCACTTTACGAACAAAAGTTATTAAATTAATATTAAAATACGTAAATAAGGGATTTTAATATTACACACACATACATATAAATGTGTATGTGTGTGTGTGTGACAGTTCATCCAGCCATACAATCGTCAAAAACTTCGAGAACATCCTGCAGACACACCTTTTAACTAGGGATTTCTTACGTAAAAAGACTGCGAATAATCCCTAAGCACATTTTATCACGTGATAAAAAATACCCATATCTAAAGAGAATGCGTTTACTATTGGTTAAAGAAGTACAGACAGAGGCCGGATTAAGTCTATAGGGTATCTAGGGGTAAAAATCAGAATTACCGCGCAACCCCCGATAATGTAATTTAGGAACAGAAGTTATTAAGTATTAAATTATATGAATAAGGGATTTTAATATTAAATAAATATATATATATATATATATATATATATATACATACATATTGAATACACATATATACATACATATATATACATACATATATACACACATATATACATACATATATATACACACACATATATACATACATATATATACACACACATATATACATACATATATATACACACACATATATACATACATATATATACACACATATATACATACATATATATACACACATATATACATAGATATATACATACATACATGCATACATATTATATTATATATATATTTATATATATATATATATATAAGTGTGTATGTTTGCTATGCATTCCGTAATGGCTTGACCGATCTTAAGAATTTTTAGCATGGTGATATCTTGCTAATCACTTTTTATTAATTGCTAAAATTATTTAAACTTTTAAGTAAGTTGATTTACCTTTATTATTGGTGAAACATTTATTAATTGTAAAATGGAACTTTAAGTTCAATTTCCCCATTTTTGTTTCAAAAGTAATTCCAAAATACTTTTCAAAAATAATTATCCTTAATATATATCATAACAGTAATTAACTTATATCCATTATATTTTATAGGAAATAATTTTTAAAAAGATATTGAAAAATATTTTAATATATTACATCAAAACTATATTTCATAACTGCATTTTAATAAAATTATACTTCATATGAAAAAATGTACTAATTTCATTTTTATATATTGTCAGTACTTTACTGTCGAAAACTACGTGAATGAAAATAATACGCAATATTTCAAGGGAAGGAAGCGAATTTTTATAGGATCTGAAATTATTTTTTATATTAATGCAATTTTACGAGAAAAAGGAAATTGCATTATGTGTCTTTGTCTTCACTAAAGAAATCCAAAACTATTGCAGTTACATTGAACACGTTCACCTGCCTTCGATGCATAAATTGAAAAAAAATACTGAGAATAGAAAAACTATCTTTATGAAGATAAGAGGAAGTACAACTTAAGTCTGGCAGGCGTTGCCTTTTATACAATAAACTCCGGAAATCTAATGTTCTTTAGTAATGTAAATATTAAAATAATCGTACTTGGAAATATGAAGCATCATATCAAATACAAAGATGTTAAAAAATCGGGAATAGCATTTCAATAATTTTTTTTTGTTAACAGAAAAAATGAACTCATTTTTTTCATAAATATGTAAGTAAATCTTTTAGCTTTCTAAAATAATTTTATTTTTTAATTTATTTACAAACACTTCAATTTTTCAAGGATGTAATATGAAATCTTCTGTTTAATGCAGTTTTATATCAATTTATTATTTTCTTATAATCACATCAAAACTTGATCCTTTATATATATATACATATATATATATATATAGATACATATATATATATATATACATATATATACACACATATACATACACACATATATACATACACACATATACACACATATATACATATACATATACATATACACACATATATACATACACATATACACACATATATACATACACATATACACACATATATACATACACATATACACACATATATACATACACATATACACACATATATACATACACATATACACACATATATACACACATATATACATACACATATACACACATATATACACACATACATATAAACATACATACATACACACATACATATAAACATACATACATACATATATATATACATATATATACATATACACATATACATATACACATATACATATACATACATATATACATACATATATATACATATATACATATACATATATACATATACATATACACATATACATATACATACATATATACATACATATATATACATATATACATATACACATATACATATACATATGTAATTTAGTTCTTCTGTTAAATCTCAATAGATCGACAATTATTTAACCAAATTTTCGTATTTTATATTGAAATATATATGAACAAATATATAAATAGACAAATAAACAAATATATATATATATATATAATATAATATAATATATATAAATATACATATATACAACATCATTTTGGTAAGGATGAATAAAAAGTTAATTTTAAATCTAAATTGATTTTTTAATCAACCTTCCCGTTCTGTGGTAACCTTCCCGACTGATGTAAAAACTAGTTTTTATTTGTCTAGATTTTTCCAGAATCTATGTAGTAGACAAGAACATTCGGCTTCGTTTTCCTGTATATACCGTTATTCTTGTACACACAAACAAACCATGTTGTTGCACTAACCGGTACTAGTACGTGACCCGCGCTCAAGTATCAATCGTCAGAAAACGTACTAGTACATGTCCCGCATACATTGTGTTAAGAAATTAATATGTTATTAGTGAAAAAGTTGAGTCTGGTGTCAGGATATTTTTTTTTATATTTTATGTCATACTTGTCATTAGCATTCTTAAATTGCCGTGTTCTGTTATTGGCAAATCCATTTAGAAATATTTCGTAAAAAATGCGTTAGATTTTACATAATATTAATTTTACTCTTCAGTTTATTCTTGTAAGTATTGCTCGGGGGTGAATCTTTAAAGTCCCCTAAAATTTCCATTGGTCCAACATTATAATAACGCTCTAGAAAAGGGATGGACAATCTTTTTCGGCCTCGGGCCAAAAATCGAAAGAAAATAAATTTGAAGGGCCAAGATAAATTTTTCAAAAATTTAAAAAAATCAAGTACAAATACTAACGGCTAATAACCAATGCCGAGAATGAGTGAAAAAGGGAAGAAAACTGAAATCGCGAGCCAAGTCTAAAAAAAAAGGCAAAGAAGAAAACGCTCCGAACGCAAAAACCGAAGGGATGAAAATAAATAAAGAAGAATATAAATCAAAATCAAATGAGATAAAAGGAGAGGCAAAAACCACGCAGGCGGATGCGTGTGACGGCGCACCACGGGAGTTGACAACAGGAGGGAACCAAATACAATCACTAAGAAAACATTCAAAATCTAAAAGAACACAGGCGAAAAAAATGGATGACAGCACAGAGAAAGAAATCAAACAAGAAAAAAAATCTACAACCAGGGCGAAAGGAAAAGAGGAAAAAAGAAGCGAGAAAATGTATACATAAGAGAACCCTAACTTACAATTCTGCGGCCAGGAAAAAGGGAGGCGCAAAATAAACATTAAAAAAAACGACAACAAACTAATTCATAGATAAATGCCATAAAAGTAATTTTTTTTAAAAAATTTATCAAAACCTTCCAAATTTTAATGAATGATTGATTTATTTTGTTTTTCAATAGATTACATTTTAAACGATCTAAATCGTCAGTCTATTCTAATTATTCTTTGTAAGTCAGTTGAAAACCTTGTTCACATATCGAAAGTCCATTTCTGCACGATAATAAATTTGGAATGTAATATTTAAGCAAAGTAGAAAAGGAGATGGATATATAATGTATACATATTTATTAATTCCTCACTGCAATTTAAAATTCTATCCGCAGGCTGATAAAACCTTCCCCCTTCTGGGCCATAATTCATCTCTGGCCTAGTGAATCATTAATGGTTCACTATAATTGATTTTTTAAACATTACATTCATTTAATATATGACTAAAGAGTTGCACAAGGAGAGCTGGATACAAATATAATATATAGATACAGATTGTTTAGGTAATCGAGATCAAGAGAAAATGTTAGTCTACCATGCTCTGAGTTTTATCGCCGTTAGAGAGGGTCAAACCAAGTATGGACCTATCTTAAAATTCGTAGAAAGATTTATTTATAAAACTTTACTTTACGAAGGCTAGTGAGACCAGGAACTACTGTTTAAAGATTAGGTATGAACAAAATGCTATCGAGATTATAAAATACATATTTATTTTAATTTTCCTCGGATTGGCAACTTAAAATTTTATCCGTGGGCCGGATAAAACCTTCCGGAGCCAGTAGTAGGCCCATCCCTGCTTTAAATGAATGACATTAAAAATATGACAAAACTGTTGATTCATTATTAAATTTCGGTCTCAATGCATCAGATGAATTAAGTACTTTGATTTTTAACACTATTGTTACTTCAACAAGCTGTCATTGAAAAAGATTTTTTTTGGGGGGCGGGGAATTTTATAGACGTCAGTTGAAAACGTTTCGTCGCTTAATTAATCGCGGAGTCTTATCTCGCGTTATCAGTGACGTTTGTATACGAGAGAGTTTCTGAAAAAGTCGGTTAGAGAAAACCTAATTTTTTTTTCCTCACCCATTTCGATTCAGAGAAGCCGCTAAGAAAATAAACGCCCCTTTCTGTGGCCCCACCCAATTTCTTTGACGCTTATCCATTCGCTGCATGTATTTCGCAAGTCCCTTTTAATCCCCCTACACTTCCTAAAATACAAAACAAAAGGAACTAGGACTTCCAGATGAGAAGACATCTTTCCCTGGATTCCCGCGAACCCCTAGATGTTTAATGTCAGCTGACGTTCCTTGAAGACTTCCCTTTTCTCCCCAAGATTTTTACCCTCCGAGAACCATCTTGACGTGCACAAAGGACCAGGTTTTTAAGAGAATAACGGGGGGAGTGTCAGATCCAAGTACAATGCAGGGGAGTCGAATGTCTATCCAAGTGTTTAAAAACACACTTGATCGTTGTTTGCGAAAAGATAAAGTTAAAAAGATAACAGACCGGGGGGAGAAAAAGAAGGTAAACAACACATGCACGGACTTACGGTAGCACAAGATGGGTTACCCTAACCAGAATTTGTCATTCAATACTTTTGCTTTGATCGTATAACTATTCAAACAATGGGAATGGATGTATGTATGTATAACTTCACTGAGCAGGAAAGAACCATTGAAGTAGTTTTGGGATGAAAGCAAAACTTTTTTTACTCTTATTTAAACAAATGAAACTGAACTGAGTATCCTCAAGTTCGATCAATGGATTCTTTGGGAAAGCGAGTGTAATGATTATATTTTAAAGAATGTGTATTCAAGAATTTTAAAAAGAGCTTTTAAGAACATTTTTAAGGAAATAAAAGTTATATAATGATGCAGGATGAATTTAAAGCTAATTTCATATGCTTCAATTGTTTTAACCAAAATGTGTATTTATTGCACATACACTTATATTTGTAATGTAGTACACTAGTATTTACAATGTAGTACCAAACTACAAGATCACTCAAAATTTCGACAATGTTGCAAAACAGGAAGCATTCGAGCAAATTTCAAAAATCAAAACATTTTTTTTAGAGTTGATTCAATTAACAACAACACTGTATGCGAGACACGTACTAGTACGTTTTCTGACGATTGATACTTGAGCGCGGGTCATGTACTAGTACGGGTTAGTGTAACAACATGATCTGTTTGTGGGTACAAAAATAACGGTATATGCAGGAAAACGAATCCGAATGTTCTTGTCTACTACATAGATTCTGAAAACAATTAGACAAATAAAACTAGTTTTTACATTATTAGTTTTATGACTGCTCTTTTCATTTTTTTAAATAATGTAAAAAGGTTTATGTATAACATAATTCGGAAGAATGAAAACTATATACTACTATTTCTATTTGATTTTTCATATTTACGATACTATTATAACTTTATCAACTAAAAAAATATTTTTTGGGAGTATTTGGAGTGAAAACATCTAATATTTTACAACATATATATATATAGATATATATGTCAGGTTTAAAAATGGGGTTAAGAATTAAGAGAGTTATAATTAAAAATATTTACAACTCCTTAACGGTAACGTAACAGGAGAAAGATACAGCTTCAAGCGGAACTGTACAGAGTAAAAAAGCTGACGGAGAAGTAGACATAGGAATTTGCTTAGGTAGCCACGCCAAAAGAGACAGTTCTGAGCGGGAAATCGGGCTGATAACATCCTCCACGATTGTAGTGGCAAATTATGAGAACAAAGGATATATAAATGGCATAGCCATGGACAGAAAGATTACAATAATGAAGTTTTTTTTTTATATGAAATCAAATGTGTCTTCCATGCCTTAACCACTCGTCAGTGTCATGTGTGTGTGTGTGTGTGTGTGTGTGTATTTATATATACATCGAAAAATCAAACAGATTGAGAATTAATAAAAACCTCTCAACACCTAAATTATTTTTAAATACAAATAACACTCCATTTAATAAACATAAATTTTCCTGAAAGAATAAATACTAGTTGCCAAGATTTAAACTTATATTTTTAATTGATAGTGATATTTAAAACGAAACTATCAACTCTACTTATGACAAATTTCCTGAACTGTTCAGCCTTTAGAAGTCTTACAAAGGTGAAATGGAGAGAATTTGACGTACCCCAACTTGTTAAAGAGTCATTATATAAACATGCCGTTAAACTAGTTCCCAAAAGCCTCACGCAAGTTTTACGTCCTGCGATGTCTACTGAAGGGAATATGTAACAGACAGTAAACTTAATCAAATTTGTATACAACACATTACAATGACGCACTCGAAAGTCTCTACAGGTCGAAAATATGCATCTAGCTTCGCTGGGAGTAATGTCTACATCAGTCATCCTCTACTAGAGACATCTAACGGTTTACGCATATTATATGAGGGCGAGTATTGAGCAGTCACAACGAAGAGGCAAATATGATATTCCGCCAAATCTGACGAATTACGCAGTCGATAGCTTGAAGCGAGGCTATATGTCGATTACGCCATTAACTGAGAGGATCTCACTAAACAGAGATAATTACCCTATCTACTTAACACGAATATGGTATGAAGGATCAATAGCTAATATTTGAATTATTACCAGTTAATAGCAGCTATAATAACATAATTCCTGGATGTTTTCGATATTATATGGGAGATCATCCGCTATTTTTAAATAGTTTCAAATTGTTACAATGCATAGAAAATAAATGGAGGTGAAATTAATAAATATTCTTCTATAAAGAGATCCTTAAAGGTTAAAGGATTAGTTTGCAGGATTTGACAACCAGGATTCTAGTTTCAAGCCTGGAAAGCCTGAAATGCATGAAACTATGCATGATAGAAACTTGCAGATAAATCCGTAAGTATACTAGATGGTTGGTTGGGAGTACTACGGGCTACTTTTTTGCAACACGAGGCTAATGAGACCGGGACCTACTGCTTAAAGCCGATTCCGAACGACTACGAAATCCATGCCACATTGGGATTCGAACCCACGAATTCCTGTTCCGAAGGTCAGTGCCCTAAGCATTCGGCCATCGTTCAGCTGTAAGTATACTAGAAGGCAAATCCTTTGGGATAGAATATTGCAATAAATGCAAAACCAGCATAAATAAGACAAAAATAAAAAGAGATCGAATGTAAATAGCTGCTTTGCAACAACAAACGAACTGAATTATCAAGACCCGCGAACTCAGTGACTGACAATCTTCTTTTTCAGCGTATAAGTTTATGTGCATTGATAATGTAGCTCGCATGAAGCTGCGAAACAGCTGTTTGTGTTTAATTTTTTCTATTTGCGGGTTGTTTACGTTAGCTTTATATTAATTTAATATAAAATCTTTAAGTAGTAAAGTAAAATATCTCTTTCTTGAAATTGTTCGAGACTAAAAAGTTAGTCTGCTTTTTCAGCGTGAGTTCATGCGCACTGATAATGCAGCTAGCTTGAATCTGCAAAACAGCTGTCTGTGTTTTATCTTTTTCTATCTGTGAGTTGTTTACGTTAGCTTTATATTAGTTTAACATAAAATCCTAAAGTAGTAGAGCAAAATATCTCTTTCTTGAAATTGTTTGAGACTAAAAAGTTAGCCTGCTTTTTCAGCGTTGAGTTCATGCTCATTGATAATGCAGCTCGCGTGAAGCTGCGAAACATATGTCTGTGTTTAATCCTTTTTCTCTCCGTGGGTTGTTTACGTTAGCTTTATATTAATTTAATGTAAAATATTTAAGTAATATAGCAAAATATCTCTTTCTTGAAATTGTTTGAGACTAAAAAGTTAGTCCATCTGTAGTAGCACTATTAGTCCATTTGAAGTAAGAGGAGACAATACTAACCGTATGCTTTTTATGGATAAAATGACTCAAATTCTTTCTGCGTGTATGGAAAAATGCTGAAAGACAAAAGCCTTGATGTACTAGTAAAAACACATTCTCCCAAACTTTATGAAATGCTATGGAAGATCTTTGGAAGTCCAGAAACAATATCGACGTAACAAACATTTTCCACTTATTCTATTCAGAAATGAATGTTTTCCCGTTTAGGTTTTGAGCTTAAACAGCTGAATTTAATGGCAGTTTCACATTTCCATGCAATGAGACTGACCAGTCATAAATAGAGGAAAAAAAACATGGCTGACAAATGATCGCGATTTGGCACAACACCTCACGTAAAAGAACATTTAACCTCGCTATTGAAACGAACTTTTTTTTTTCTTTTGAAAGTTATACTAACTGAACAGAATGAGAATGTTCTGCACAATTCTAAACAAACCTTCTTCACGAAACTTTATCATTGAGGTCTACTGCAACAGGAGGTTATAGTCACGACTGTTCTTGAGCGGATAAAATGACTAATGATCCAAGCAAGTGAAATTTAAAGGTGTGTGTATAACATACTTTCCTCTGACACGAATTTTTTTTTGAATGATCTTTTGAATCCAGTATGTATTGAGCATGATATTTATGATGTGATACGTACCAATATGTACCCTTTGGCTTTGTTAAAGAGAAATAATCCTGAGTGATTACGGATATGCGAAAATTGTTCTCAATTTTAATAAGACAGTTCATGCGAATGGCAAAATTAGGTATTTTATAGGAACTATTCATTGCCTAGATAGAATAAATAGAAGGTTAGTTCGAACGCGTGTACATCTCTTTCTCTGTATGTATATATATATATATATATATATACATACATAAACATATATATATATACATATATACACATATATATACATATATATACATATATATACACTATACACATATATATACACATATATATACATATATACACATATATATACATATATATATATATATATATATATATATACATAAACATATATATATATACATATATACACATATATATACATATATATACATATATATACACTATACACATATATATACACTATACACATATATATATACACACATATACACATATATATATATATATATATATATATATATATATATATATATATATATATATACAAATATACTCATATATATATATATACATACATATATATATGCATATATATGTAATGAGACTGATTTCTCGATGGGGGGTTTCAGTCATGGCCATAAAAATGATACCGTTTCAGCTAAAGACCTTTATTAAGATAACTTTGAAGGACGGGTTCCCACTTCATCATGGGACAAACTGACGGGTCAGCTGGCATGAAGTTCTATGTACAAGACACTTAACACCTGGGTCAACATTTGTGGGAAAATATCTCTAGAAAAATCTGTCTCCGCTAGCGTGTATCTCTTTTTTATTTGGAAATATCCTAAATTGTCCTCTAGGACCATATACAGTTGTATTTGATCAGGCCCATTCTCCGAGGGCGTAAACTGTAGCCGCAGTTGTCAATTTAGGTGTGGGGTTAAAAAGGAGAATGCAAAATGACGAGGGAATTTTTACCCTTGATTTAAGTTTTGAAAACCCCTGAGAATTTTCCTTACATATATACATATATACACATACACACACACACGCATATATATATACACATATATATATACATATATATACATATATATATATACATATATATACATATATATATATACATATAGACACATATATACATATATATACACATATATATACATACACATACATACATATATATGTACCAGGTGGGAACTATCCTTGACTGAGAGTCTAAAACCACAGAAAAGTTTAAAACAGTATTATATCCAGTTTTATTTTCCGCACCTAAATTATGATGAGCAGACCAGTTCACGTCTGTAAGAAACAAAATACGTTCTATTCGATTTTAGGGGCAAAATTCAGAATAATTCCGTTTAGCAGGAAGATTATAAATGGCACAAAATATATGTTTATTAAACTATATAGCAAGGAAGTAAATATTATATGTTGACAGAATAAACATGTTGCGATACTATTGCTAAACTAGCATATAGACCGTCATATGACGGGATCAGTAAAATTTTTAATTTTCCAGAATTTAAAAGTACCCTATGAGGCAGGTAAGAAAAATGGTTTGTTTTTTGGCTGAAAATTATCTTGCAACAAAAAATAATCCATTATTCAATTTAAAATTATTACATATGTACCTAATCTATTAGTTAAGCCAAATATAATAAGAAATTATTCACATAATATCTAAGTGATAAAACGTTTGGAAATAATGTAGACGATATTTAAATAATTTAAAATAAGAAACGATTAAATTGATGGTTAAATGAATAACGTCATAATGCTAGAAAAAATGTTATTTTTATCTATTTATTATGTGATAAATTGATACATTTAATCGCCTGCTCTTAAAATGAGGCTTGATATAATGACATAAAACGTTCGATAAGGGGGGGGAAGGAGGGGATTTCGAACGTTTTAACCTCTTAAAGTATTTGCCCGTGTCTGACACGGGCAAAATTTAAAATAATCATGCAGTCACATTATTTACACTTTGTTTGAGTAACAATTTTTTTTATAACTTTTAACTCTTTTTCCACTGTAGTCACCCCCTCCCCCAGATCTAAAATTGCAAAAAATAATTTATTCTATACCTATATATTTTTTTCAGTCATAAAATGTATCATTTTTTATCAGTTTTTCCGAAAAAAAAAATTCGTGCTTTAAGGGGTTAAAGATAGTATTTTTCGATGTGATATGAACCATATTTATACCAATTTATTTTAGAATCGGATTGATAGTTTAGGAGAATATAAACTTTACTCGCTTTGCATTTTGCTAACTCTAACTCATCAACAATCTAATATGGGTGCCTCTATCCATTCCAGGTCAAACCGCTTCATAAATTGAGGACAGATGGACAGATAACTGGTTAACTATATATAGGTATTTTTTGGTGTATAAAGAATAAAGCCGTATCAGGCAAAATTTTTATTCGATCAAACTAAAGAAAGCTTCTAAATTTTGACAAGAAACCGATATCCATCGTCACTTTTCCTGCGCTTTCTACCTCTCTCCGAAAATAATAAAACTAAAAACCCCGAATTTCCCAGATGTAAAGAACAACCCCTCCCAACAACAGGAAAAAGAATAAATATAAAACGGCTTCTGCTCAACGTCAGCAGACGTCACTTAAGTGCAAAGAAACGCTTCCTTTTAAACTCCTTGTCTAATTTTCTTGCCCTCCAACGTCGTCTCGTCTGATAAGGAATCGGAAGGGGGACCGCGAGAAGGGAGAAGCGAGCTATTTATTTACACAGAGTTCTTGTTTATATGAGATCCTTCAGCCCCGCGGTAGACGGGAAATACGAGACAGGGAAACGTCTGATTTGTTGCAGAACATGCCCGGAGTGTCATCCCTCGAGGGGTGGTCTCCGTCAGCACGCGCAAAGATCTCAGAACGCAAGTGTTCCCCCGTAAGCATTCGGAGCTCCCATACGAAATTCCTCGCATAGATGTCTATCTTTAATGTCAAATGACTACTTACAACCTGTCGCAACAAAGGCTGCCATTATACGCTAAATATTATGATGGAATGTGAAATGACAACCATCTTCAACCATGATGAACAGCAACTAGTGATGCCCTGGGAACACACAATGCAGGAAACATTGGTTTAATACCACACACTCTTTGGATAAAGCTGAACACAGCCGGATTTTGAGTTCTTTGTTAATATCAACTCCAATTCTGTCAGTATTAGAACTAATAGCGGTACCAACTCATTTAGTTGGAACCTTTGACATTTCATGTTTATGAATGCCGAAAATTCTAAGAAGAAAATTTTCCGAATTTCCATTAACTCTTTGAGGACGGGTGCATCATATATGCCATGTTTTTCAAACTGACTCTGACGACGAGTATATGATCCATGATATTTTAAGTAGAATAATTAATTGATATTTCTTATTGCTACAAGAGGCAGCCCTATGTCTGTTATAGGTGAACTTGTCTATTAGAAATAGCTGAATACTAGAGAATCACTAAAAGAAGTTCCATATATGATATACCCGTCCTCAAAAGGTTAAAAGATTCTTCATTTCTACTAATACTAGCAGCAATATTTGTTTACACACCTTTAACGAAAACACGTTAATGAGCTGTAATTATGTTTAGAAACAGTTATTTGTCTGTTTCAAAACTTATATATATATCCATATATATATATCCATATATATATATATATATATATATATATATATATATATATATATATATATATAATGTCAAATGGCTACTCACAACCTTTTACAACAAAGATCCCCATTATTCGCTGGTATATGGTGGAATGTGAAACAACAACCATCATCTTTCTTTTGTAGCAAGTACAAAACCGAGTGTGGCTCTACAAGGCTTTTAAATTTAAGAATTACTGTTCCCGATTGCTTATTTCATTTAAGAATGCTAGGTCGGTAAGAAATTGATATAACTCTAGCATTAATTTGGATCAGCTACTGCAAACGAGGAAAATTAATTTTCAGTGCAAAGGGTCAATGCCACACACTCGTTGAAAGAAACTAAAACTAAACATAGTACAACTGACTCTCGGTTACCCGGAATGAATAGGAAAAGGAAAATATCAGATAACAAAAATCCTGGTTAATACCACATGTTTGTTTAATCCTTTAGGAAAGCTTTATAAAGTATAGTAGACTCTCTCGAAAATTCAGAATGAATGGGAAATGGGTAAAGCTATTATATATGCGAAATTGAAAGGACATGTAATATAATTTTAAAAAAGTGAGCATTTACTTGGTTTACGGATGCTTAAAATAAGACAGCTAACGAGTTTTCTTTATATTTCCATAATTACACGGCAATTAAGTTAGGTAATCTCACTTGAAAAGTTGTCTCATCATCTTTAGAAGAATGTTTAACGTTATATGTTTATGCATACGGAAATGACTGTTGAGTTCTTTATTATTTAGACTACTCTCCAACTCGTCTAGTATTAGTATCAATAACGGCTGAAATGTCTTTAGAAGATTACTTAGAATCTCGTATGCCCACCGAGAAAAAGCAGGGTAAACTTCCGTGTTCTTTTTCAGTAAAGACCTCTTCATCTCTACTAGTATTTGCAGCAATGTTAGTGTTCATACCTTTCATGAAAAAGTGTTAATGAAATGCAATTCTTGTGTGAAATAATCAGTTATTAGTCTGTTGTAAAATTTAAGTAAAATGCAGTGACAGCAACTGATCAAAAAAGCAAAAGGAATTGAATTTTGAATGGTTTCGAAATTTACAAAAATAAGTATGGTTGCTACTAAATATCAACTAAATATTTTTTCTTAAATTAATTACCGATGTAATTAGAAATAATTCATTGATTATTGTTATGACCCACGCTCGCTCACTGAGCATGCCCGGAGATTTGTTCCGAGGGAGTTTTTCTCACAACTGAAGAGAGTGTGTTGTGTGTAACATGGCAGGCTTCCGTCAACCGCTTCAATCCATTTTTTCATGTAATAAATGTTCTGGAATTTCGTCAATTTTTCATAATATAGTCCATTTACAGCTCATACATTGTTGTGGTCCGTCGAGCCGGAGGATAATAGTGTAACGGCGTGATTTAGCGATGTGTCGACATCCAAGAACTTTGCTTTGAGATGTGGATTTCACTTGTGTGGCTACAAAGGGATTTTTTACGGCACCCCAATGTCTACACTGTTGTGCCCTATAGTAGAGGAACAATATACTAGACAACCCGGCACCTTCACTGACAGCTAGAAATATGACCACCGGAATGACAAAGGAATTGCCGCGATTTGGATCTAGCCGCAAAGAATTCCAGGGACCACTGGCTTTGCGGCCGATGATTGGTTTAACCCAGACCAATCCAGTTGTTCGAAGGTGAGGTCATCACTAGATGATCCAATAATGAAACTGTGGGTAAGGCCCCACTCTTAGAGGTCCCTCCCCTAGAAAGAGACGAGAGATTTGTTTTTTAGAGAAGAAGGTAGTTAGCTAGCAACCACCTAATTCAGAGGTCTGCTTGACCAATCTCTCTACTGGAGGGTTTTTTTTTTTGCTATAATCCCATCTTGGGATCTTTTATTGAAAGAGTAGCCAGCGTCGGCTAAATCGGAGGTCGCCTCGACCAGTCTCTACATCAGAGAGTTTTATTTAGTGAAAATCCCGCCTTGGGATATATTTCTTGCTGAGATTGAAACGATACCCTGTGCATAGGGTTTCCTTTTTAATATAATCCTCTTTAGGATTGTTTGCATAGTACAATTTGGAACTCTAACTGTGCTTTGATATTCTACCATTACTTCAGTAAACTTTCACGACAGCTACCGAATTGTTTCTTCCATCGGATTATCAATATTTAGACAGAGTCTGATCTTATATATTACACGTCTCTTCTCAGGCCTACTGTATCTAATCACATACCCGTGATTGATAATTGTTTTTTTTTTATATTTAGGAAATGATGTATATAGCAGAGGTGTAAATAAATTCATTATTCCAGAAGCACCTTATTTTTCATTGTGTCACCTAAAACAGGGACCGGGTACGTTACAATAGTTAAAGAACTAAAATGAACCAAAGTTTAATGTCTCTAAACAGGTCACGAGGGACCTTAAATCCAGGACTAACACGAATGAAGGAGTTTGTGGACAATTTTGACGAAAAAGATGCAACAGCCAAGCTTGCATTAAACAAGAATCTGTCATGTAGCACAAGAGTCTATTGAAGAGACATTAAATAAATTCTGGGATCTTGAATCAATTGGAATTGAAGATGATCCTAAATGTAATGAAGATGACCAGGCCCTAGACATTTTCATTAAAACTGTAGCTTACAAAAACAATCGATACGAAGTTTTTTTTACCCTGGAAGAGGGACAGGAAAGAGTTAAACGATAACTATGGTGTTGCAGAGAAGAGATTAAAAAGTCTTATAAATCACATGAAACGTAGTCCAACTTTATTTACGAGCTACAGTGAGATTTTGGTGGACTATTTAAAACAAGAAATTATCGCGAGGGTAACTGAAACAATTATAATTTCCAAGAACCCATAAAGCAATAAAATTACCTTATAGAAAACGTTTGAATGATATGTATAAAAAATCATTCTTCACTAATAATTATTTTTCGTTAAAAGTATATTTTCAATTTGAGTAAATTATCAATTATTTTAAACAGTTTATCTATTTTATTATAACTGTTTTTTCGTTCGAGGGGTGGGGGGGTTCAAATTTATCCCCGGTGTGCTAAAAGCGGATTGAAAATCATTGTGTAGGTTTAAGAAAATAATATAAAAATTCCCTTTTTTTTCTAAATTTTATACCAAAATTTAAAGCAGAAATGGACAGATTTTAAAAATGTCCCCATCTTCAAGAGGAATATATTAATTTAAAAAGTGGAAAATTTTCTCATCCTCATGTTAGTATATCGTTAAAAATAATAGCACTTACGGAACCAAATGCTTTCGACAGGCTCCGATGAAAATCTCCTAAAAGCATCCAAAATGCCGTCTTCCAGTGACGGCTAAAATACCACTTCCGGTTGACGGATTAGGTTCAAAAATTGATACTGATCTACAATTGAAGGCAAGAACCACATGTCAAATTTCATCCATCTATCTCTCTCCTGCAAGACATATATAACTTTAGATATGTGTTTCTTTTTTCGGATTTAGATCTAAGATGTCGATATTCGACGAAATTTCGAGGTCGAATATTTGACGAGTACAATACTCTTGCAAGGTATATTTCGCAGACAAGACAGTTAAGAAAAAAAAGAAGAAAAAAATGAAGAGGGCCTCATCGCTCATCTCTGAAGCCCCAGATGGTTCATTTAAAACGAGGCTTAGTGCAGGAAACTTATCATCTAATAGATTTCGATCTGTATAATGATTAGGTCGTGACTAAGCATAAGCACCGTCAATTTTTCATTAACGTGTCTTAAAATGAATTCAAAACGGGTCCTGTTTAAGAAGGGCCCCCTCCACCTGCCCTGGGAGTGTATTACCGACAGATGTCCGCTAGCTAGCTGTTAGGGTCATACGCACAACCCTCTAATTCACATAGAACTCGTCTCGTGACACGCATGTGCAGTGCTTCGCAAAGTGGTCTCCTTAGACAGTCATTATATTCGTCGTATAGCGTTCCGGGAGTAGGCATTAATGCCGTATTTCATCTGCAGTGAGTAATGGTCTTCACATTATTAAGTAGTTAGTAGAAGTCGGAGACTGACTAACTCCCAATTCCATTTCGAAATGCTTCACTTTTCAGTTGTATAGAAGTACTGGATTCCTGAAGAAATCATTTTGTAAATTCAAGCGGCATTTATTTTCTTGTGGCTAAAAACAGGATATCAAGCTGAGTTTGAAATTTACAAAGACAGGAAGATGTAAATGTGTGTAGACTTTGATAAACTCATAAAATAATTTAAACCGGTGGTTGATGAAGCAATTTCTACAGCCCTTAGGGATTCGTATTACTTGTGAGGAAATATGGGGTACAAACAAGTTATTTTAGGGTACGAGGGAAACGTTTGGGGTACTACTAAAAGTTTAATATAAAGTAAAATATTTTCGACCATTTTTATTAACACCAAAGCTTAAATAACAATAAATAAATTGGAACTGTTTACTTAAAACAAGATGAAAATTTGTTTGTTTATTGTCAACACTTAAAACTTTTTACTCTGACAGCTGACAAAGATTTTAAGTCCGTCATGGCGCCAGCGGACTCTAGTTGGATTCGGTATGGAGAAATTTTTCAACTGACGTGCCAGTTAAATTATGGTGTATTATTTTCAATTGTCCAATGTGTCTCTTGTTATATATTTTTAATCGTCTTAAACCCACTGAACGGACGCGTCGACGGGGATTCGACAGCGAATTCCTGTTCGAAAACGGACCTGTCGACCCCTTCTCGTTCGCACTCATAAACTCGTCTCGCACACTTTTGAGGAAAATAAAATATTGCAAAGCGATAATAAATGAAAGAAACTAATTTTGAGTAACGGAACTCCTTTACCTTGCAGGGAAAATAATTTAAAAGTAGCCCGACAAATTTTAAACAGGCAACTCTAGTATAGTACGGTAAGTTCTGTCTGGATTTTACCAAAAGGGTGACTGTTTTGAAAGGGAAAAAAGGTGGGGAGGGTGGCCGGTGGATGGGTTAAAACACCTATAATATACATAAAAAGTTTAATTTTTAACACATTGATGGCTAGTAGGAACAAGTGAAATTCAAAAATTAACACTATTATGTTTTTGTAATATTAGAAATATAGTTTTACTCTTTCTGCTTAAATAAATTTAATTTTGATTAATTCAGCCCCTTCAGTTAGGTTGCGGCTCTAAAAGTCATGGGGCCAGCGGACTTTAGACACTAAGTAATGGGACGATGGCGGTGTGACGCCTTCAATATTCGCAAATGAGAGGTAACGTGAATAATGGATCACAGTGAAAGATAAAATTGGAAATTCACTTTAATTCTGGATTAAATACGGCTATTTACAAAGGAATGTTAATTCCTGAATCATGTAGAACTGCCAAGGACGGTTGCCGGTAAAACTTCCTCACGACGATCACAGTCAAAAGAAAAACAAGAGATTTAATAATCTCTTACAAATGGGGAGGCTTTTCAGGGTGCAATCAAACCCAATTTATCCCCCGTTCGGTATCCGAGACTCTGCCGATCCCTATATGAGCGGACTTTACGAATCTCCCGAACTAGCAAACTGTCGTTGGTAAAAAAAAAAAAAAAAAGCGAAAGCCTCCACGAGGTCAACACACCTCCGAAAAAAATGACGAAAAGACCTGAGTCGCAAAATGGTAGGTTATTTTTATACGGGGGGAGGGGGGCAGTTGCTGTTCCGCCAATTGTTTTTTGGGGTCAGTTAAGATCACAGCTACTTGAGAACTCCAGCTAAAGTTACAGTTATACCTTTTAGCTGAATTCTCATTCGTAGCTGTCTCTTCGCGGAATTTCCGAGCATTCATTAACGAGGTCCATCAGGTGCGTATTCCTCTATTTAGTCCGATTGTCAAGATCCCCGATTCTGTGACGCCATGCTATTGTCCAAGTAAGCAGGTGTACTACGGTCAGCTGTTTTGGCGCGTGCTTGGACAAAAGGGAGTCTTCACAACGGCTATAACAGCAAAAATTAAAAAAGTAAATGACAAGTTTAATGACTCAAAAAAGCAATTTTTTTTTGTGTGTGCAATAAAGTATTTTTATCAGTTTTACACGAAATATTAGTTCATAATCAAATAAATAAATGACAAAAAAAAAAATTCAATAGAAAACACGATTGCACTACTCTCTCTTCAACCTCGTGCATACTGAAGCTGCACGTCGTGTAACAAATGGAAAACGAAATTCAACCTAAAAAATTGTTTCCAAAACATGACACTTCTATTTCTATGCCGGTAAATGCACATTTTTGCTGCTATAGCCAACACTGTTTAAAAACGACAGTTTCGTTTTGGACGACTATTGCTGTCATGTCACATAGTGAACTTCGCTTTGACGGCTATAGTGTCCGTCAACGTGTTAATTAAAAAAAGACTGTCGATTAAAACCTTTTCTACACAGAATAAAGAAAAAAGATCTAGTGGGTGCATCAGGCTTGTCCGTCAAAGCATGCATCAACGAGTTTCATCAACTACTTCTCGCTTTCAACTTCGCTTTGACGGCTATAGTGTCCGTCAACGTGTTAATTAAAAAAAGACTGTCGATTAAAACCTTTTCTACACAGAATAAAGAAAAAAGATCTAGTGGGTGCATCAGGCTTGTCCGTCAAAGCATGCATCAACGAGTTTCATCAACTACTTCTCGCTTTCAACTTCGCTTTGACGGCTATAGTGTCCGTCAACGTGTTAATTAAAAAAAAAAGACTGAACTTAAAACCTTTTCTATACAGAGTAAAGAAAAAAGATCTAGTGGGTGCATCAGGCTTGTCCGTCAAAGCATGCATCAACGAGTTTCATCAACTACTTCTCGCTTTCAACTTCGCTTTGACGGCTATAGTGTCCGTCAACGTGTTAATTAAAAAAAGACTGTCGATTAAAACCTTTTCTACACAGAATAAAGAAAAAAGATCTAGTGGGTGCATCAGGCTTGTCCGTCAAAGCATGCATCAACGAGTTTCATCAACTACTTCTCGCTTTCGATATATACAGTAAGCATATACCTGTCTTCCTGAATACTACACACAGAAAAACAGGTAATCTTAAATATAGATATCACCATCTGAAATCTCCGTTCTCCCAACGTGATTCCAGTCTGCAAAACAGAAGGGAGCCCCCTCTGATTGTGTTAGCATAGCACTTAAAAACATTAATCTAATTCTCACCTAATTCTTTTAAATCACAATAGATCGCCGAGATGGTTGGGAATAAAAAAAATAAAAGAGAGAACGAAATAAAAAGTACTCGTAATAAGTGAAAACGGTCTGCAAACGTGCACGGCTTAATTTGCCTCCGAGTGTAAACATGCTTCATTTTAAAGTCTACGCCGGCGACGCCTAATTGTTTAATTAGAAGTAATAACGTCTCGGTTTTCTCAATTACCCTTCGCCGGTTTTTCTTGCTGCTCCGGAATCCTTAGTTAATTAGTTTAGTGTTTGCTCTGCGCTGTACAAACTGGGGAATTTTTAGCTGCCGTGAGATAGGCTGCTATAGATTTTAATAGCGAGAAGGGATTTTAAATTTTGCCAAAGCAAATTAATAGTTTCCTCTCGGAGAAAAGAAAAAAAGCATACAGAAAAGGATTTTATTGAAATTGAGCTTACGAAGGTTTTAAGGAATGGATTATAATTTGCAGTATTTTTCGTTCGTCTAATTGGTATGTATCCGGGTATTTTTATAAGGATGATGCATCAGGCGCATTAAATTAAAATAATAGCTATCACTTGAAATTGTTTAACACTAGATTTCATTTCAAGTGTGTGGGAGATTCGCGCTATGGTATAAATCTCTGTTTTAAATTATGTACGGTCTATACATAAACTAACATTAATTTCTTATTCTAGTGAGAAAAGAAATACCGAAAAATGATTTAAATTTGTAACTTAAACACGGTTGAATTTCCCAATGAAAAATATCAATTCTGAATTTTTTTTTGTATTTGCACATGTGTATAAATATTTCAGATATCTCATATCCCATTTCCTTTATATCCCATATGCAGTAATAAACTTAAAATTTCACCTGAAGTTTATTCAGGTAAAGATGATGTATTTAGGTATGGATGAATGCGTTAAAACCTCTGACTGCTTACATAGACCTCATAAGAGTCTAACAGTCAGAGTGTATAAAAAGAGTAATAAAAAATAGTTTAAAATATTTTTCACAAAATTTCATGCATATGTATGATAATATAAATATATATTCCCATATATGTATATATACACACATATATCCGCATATATCTACATATATATATATATATATATATATATATAATATATATACACACACACACACATACACACACAAAATCTTTACATTAGTTTACCGATTTAGTTCCCTTTTGCCTTATATTATATATATAATAAGATGGACTTCACGATGGGTGGTTGCAGTCATGGCCCATAAAAATGACACTGTTTCAGCTAAAGACATTTATTAACAGAACGTTTGAGTAGGGTTCCCACTTCATCATATGGGGCAGGACAAACTGAGGGGTCAACTAGCATGAAGTTAACATGGAACAATGCATATCAGCCTGTAGTATCTATTAAAGACGAACACGTTTATACCATATTTATTATAATTTATTCTGTTTATAAAAGCAGAATCCAGAATCTGTAATTTTTCAGAATTTTAAATTTGCGAATTTTCCGCTTATTTTTCAAATATACCCAAATAACTCCTCCACTTTCTTCAGAAACATGGAACAATGCATATCAGCGTGTAGTATCTATTAAAGACGAACGCGTTTATACATTATTTATTATAATTCTTTAAGTACAGGTAAGTAATTACAGGTTCTAGATTCTGCTCTTATAAGAGCAGAATCTAGAACCTGTAATTTTTCGGAATTTTAAATTTGCGAATTTTTCGAACCCTCAACAGCTGGGTCAACGTCTCAGTTAAAATCTGTGGGAAAATTACTAGGAATATCTGCCTCCGATAACGTGCATGTCCTTTTCGCTTGGAAATTTCCTCAATTGTCCGTTAGGGCAATGTAGAGTTATAATTGGCCAGACCTCTGCTATGAGGGCGTAAACTGTAGCCCCAGTGGTCCATTTAGGTTAGGGGTTAAAAAAGGAAAAAAAAAAACCGCTGGTATTTTTACCCTTGATTTAAGATTTGAAAACCCCTGAGAATTTTCTCGGGGTGTCTTATTGGTTTTATACAAAATGCTTACATTAGTTTCCTGATCTAGTTTACTTTTCCTTACACACACACACACACACACACACACATATATATATATATATATATATATATATATATATATATATATATATATATATATATATATATATATATATATATATATATATGTTATATATTAATGAGAAGGACTTCTCGATGGGTGGTTGCAGTCATGGCCATAAAAATGATACCGTTTCAGCCAAAGACCTTTATTAAGATAACGTTGAAGGACGGGTTCCCACTTCATCATAGGGACAGGACAAACTGAAGGGTCAGGTAGCATGAAGTTCTATGTACAAGACCCTCCACACCTGGGTCAACATCTGTGGGAAAATATCTCTAGAAAAATCTGTCTCCGACAGCGTGTATCTCCTTTTTATTCGGAAACCTCCTAAATTGTTCTCTAGGGCCATGTAGGATTATAATTGGTCAGCCCCTTCTCAGAGGGCGTAAACTGTAGCCCCAGTGGTCAATTTAGGTTAGGGGTTAAAGAGGGGAAAGCAAAAGGACAGGGGAATTTTGACCCTTGATTTAAGATTTGAAAATCCCCGATAATTTTCTCGGGGTTTTGTACAAAATGCTTACATTAGTTACCGATCTAGTTTACTTTTCCTTCCTCTCTCTCTCTCTCACACACACACGTGTGTGTATATATATATATATATATGTATATATATATATATGTATATATATATATATATATATATGTATATATATATATATATATATATATATATATATATATATATATATATATATATATATATATATATATATATATATATATATATATATATATGCATGCATGCCTTCTCTTTCTGTATGTATCATAACACCTGTCTATAACATTACTTTAGAAATCTAGATAGCTATAGTATTAGACATGATCTCGGACAATTTTATTATTTGAAATTTATTATTTATGTTTGTAGTGAACATATATTTTTTAATTTTATGTGTTTAGAAATTTAATTGAAATTTACTTTAAAAAAGTTCAAATTTAAATTTCCCCAACGTAATTAATAACCTCCTCAGTCATAAATACGGAAATCCGTAGCACGAAAGAGAAAACAGCTATAGACGGGTTTATCGTTATATTCAACATTGTTACAGACTGGTTTCTCTGTGCATCGCAGACGTGAATGTGTGACCAGCTCCGTCTTCGTCCATCAACGCAATCGCGCCCACACCCCTGCACAAATCCCTCTAAGAATGTCGCCTCTTTGGACGGAGCGAAAAAAGGAGGTAATCTTAGACGTGGAAACGGAGCGTACCAGACACGCTCTGCAATATGACAGGAGCGGAGCCCGTCCTTTGATACGCAATCCCGGGGCGGTTAAGGTCGGCGCCCACCCACTACGCCAAAGGGGCGTAGAGTGAGGGATGCCGCTTATTTTATTTATACGCTTCTTTTTTTTTTCACTTCTTATTTTCCACTCCACTTCTGGGCGTTCTCCTCCGTTGGGTGTTTTTCGGAAAAAAGATAGAGCCACGTGAGACCGAGCTTTGTTATTAATAATAAGACAAGAAGCGACTTTTTTTTTTGTGTGCGGAGGGTTTATTTGGATTTGAAAAATGGAGTCGGAAGGTGTGCTTTGGTGGGTTTTTGTCTTTTAATTTTGTGTTTTCTTTGCCCCGGCGATAGTCCTCCGTGTGCGGTGCTACCGTAATTTTGGGCAACGCCAAACATCGAGTTGTGCGCAAAAGTGGTGTATTATCGAAGTTCCGGACACATCCGTAAGCGTGGGTGATTTAGAAATCGGTGTGAAATTACCAGGAAAAGCTTATTTCTGTCTGAAAGATTAAGTGTAGTCCGATTACTCTTCATGTAACAGCACAGTAAACCAGAGTGCCCTAATTAAACCAACCAACCCAAATTCGGAGTCTGGGCACATCATCAAACATATTTGGTTTGGAAAAGTCATAGAATATTATTTAAAGGCTATTTTTTACTTAAAACACTAAATAATATCTCTAAATTTGAAATCCGAATACATCCCCAAGCATAGATGGTTTAAAAATCAGCCTGAGAATGTACCCCCCCCCTTTTTCTGCTTAAAATAACAAACGGAAGTAAACTTCATTATAGGGGCTGATCAAACTGAGAGATCAGCTAACATGAAAAATCTAAGTAAAAAACCATAAATTCAATAAATGGAAATCCATAAATTCAGAGCACTTAAGATTCTTAACCAGTTCCATTGAAGAATATAAGATTCTTAACCAGTTTCATTGAAGAATATAAGATTTTTAACCATTTTCATTGAAGAATATAAGATTTTTAACCATTTTCATTGAAGAATATAAGATTCTTAACCAGTTTCATTGAAGAATATAAGATTCTTAACCAGTTCCATTGAAGAATATAACATTGTATACACAATCACCAAGCATAATTGGTTTGGAAATGTCTTAGAATAACATTAAAAAGCTCTTTTTTACTTAAAATTCTAAATGAAATTCCTGCAATATTTATAGTCCGAATGCAACACTAAGCATAGTTGGTTTAAAAATCAGACTGAGAATATCAAAAAAGCCCTTTTCTCATCTTAAAATCCAAATAGAAGTCCACTTCATTATAGGGGCTGATCAAACTGAGAGATCAGCTAACATGAAAAATCTAAGTAAAAAGCCATAAATTCAATAAATGGAAATCCATAAATTCAGAGCATTTAAGATTCTTAACCAGTTCCATTGAAGAATATAAGATTCTTAACCAGTCCATTGAAGAATATAAGATTCTTAACCAGTTCCATTGAAGAATATAAGATTCTTAACCAGTTCCATTGAAGAATATAAGATTCTTCACCAGTTCCATTGAAGAATATAAGATTCTTAACCAGTCCCATTGAAGAATATGAAATTCTTAACCAATCCCATTAAAGAATATGAGATTCTTAACCAGTCCCATTGAAGAATATGAGATTCTTAACCAGTCCCATTGAAGAATATGAGATTCTTAACCAGTTCCAGTGAAGAATATATCATTGCATACACAATCCCTAAGAATAATTGGTTTGGAAATATCTTAGAATAACTGTAAAAGGCTCTTTATTATTTAAAATACTAAATGAAATTCCTGAATTTGGAGTCCGGATACATTACCAAGCATAGTTGGTTTGAAAATCAGATTGAGAATATCAAAAAAGCCCTTTTTCTACTTAAAATACGAAATAGAAGTCCACTTTATTATAGGGACGGAATAAACAGAGATCAGCTAACATGAAAAGTCTAAGTAAAAAGCCCTAAATTGATTAAATGGAAATCTCTAAATTCAGATTACTTAACCAATCATTAGACTCAAGGTTCTTAACCAATTGCACTGAAGAATATATCATTGCATACACAATCACCAAGAATAATTGGTTTGTAAAGGTCTTCGAATAACAGTAAAAAGCTCTTTTTTACTTAAAATACTAAATGAAATTCCTGAATTTGAAGTCCGGATACATTACCAAGCATAGTTGGTTTCAAAATCAGCGTAAGAATATCAAAAAAGCCCTTTTTCTACTTAAAATACGAAATGGAAGTCCACTTTATTATAGGGACGGAATAAACAGAGATCGGCTAACATGAAAAGTCTAAGTAAAATCTCTAAATTCAATAAATGGAAATCTCTAAATTCAGGACACTCAAGGTTCTTAACCAATTTCACTGAAGAACATATTATTTCATACACAGTCACCAAGAATAATTGGTTTATAAATGTCTTAGAATAACAGTAAAAGGCTCTTTTTTACTTAAAATACTGAAGGAAATTCCTAAATTTGAAGTCCGAATACATCCCCAAGCATAACTGGCTTAGAAATCTGCCCGACAATATAAAAAAGCTCTTTTTATGCTTAAAATAACAAATGGAAGTCCACTTTATTATAGGGATGGAATAAACACTGAACAGCTAACAAGAAAAATCTAAGTAAAAAGCCCAAAATTCAATAAATAAAAATCCCTAATTTTAGAGAGCTTAAAATTATTAACCAATTTCACTGAAGACTATATCATTGCATACACAATGACCAAGAATAATTGGTTTGTAAAGTCACAGTAAAAAAAGTATTTTTTACTTAAAATACTAAATGAAATTCCTGAATTTAGAGTCCCGATGTATAATCAAGCATAGTTGGTTTAGAAATCAGCCTGAGAATATAAGACCTCCCCCCCCCCTTTTCTGCTTAAAATACCAAATGGAAGTCCACTATAATGATATAGGGGCTGATCAAACTGAGAAATCAGCTAACATGAAAAATCTAAGTAAAAAGAACTAAATTCAATAAATGGAAATCTCTAAATTCAGAGCACTCAAGATTCTTAACCAATTTCGCTGAAGAACATATTATTTCATACACAATCACCAAGAATAATTGGTTTGTAAAGGTCTTAGAATAACAGTAAAATGTCCTTTTTTTTTTCTTAAAATACAAAATGAAATACCTAAATTTGAAGTCCGGATACATCACGGTTTCTCGTTCATGTCTTTAAACGAGACTTGTGGTTAATATTAAAGGAAGAATTACATTTAAAGACATAAAAATAATACTAGTTCTTTAAATAAAAACGATATTTCATACCTAGCGAAATGTAGTCTACAAATACAGATCTTTCAAAATGTTTCAAGAGTTATGAATTCTTCCTTCATGGGAAATGTTCAAATATGTGTTGGAAAACAAAAACGAAACAAACAATTTAGCTTTCAAACTATCCCATAAAATTTCAATGATCTAAAGATAGTAGTCAGATAGCGGAGATGTGTTATTTCATATTCGTGCTCATCGAATCATGCTTGAACTTACCGGCCAACTTGAATGTGGGCGTTGATATTTATCTTGGAGTGCAGGAAAGTCTGTAGATTGTTACTAAATTTTCT
>CM063500.1:112595040-112602540 GCA_032207245.1 Pardosa pseudoannulata | reverse complement strand
ATACTGTATCACAACTGAATCGTACTAATGTGAATATGCACATTTAAACTATGATAAAATCATCAGTTATTTGAAAGTTTTACCTCAAAATGTGTATGATGTTTACTTGGACTAAAGAAATGTTCTTTTACTCGAGTAGCTGTTACTGTTAGGGGTCCACTGATTTTGCGCAGTTACTGGAAATGTTACAAGATACTTTGTGCACCCAGCGTGTGTCAAACCTGCTTCATGGTTGACGCAGCATGAAGATGTGATAACTCAGAATAAACTTTTGTAAGTTTAGAGTCATAACATTATAGCTTATAACTGTTGTTGTAGATAAAAACTGAAGAGAAAACTGAATTTCATATTCTAATCCGTAAGAAAATGTTTAATTGTTGTAAATCTGTTTGTTCTGAATATAAATATGATGTTTCCCTCAACACTTAGAGATTTCCTCGATGTTATTTTCTTGCTCACTCATCGAAATTTCATCAATATGCTTCTACTTTTTCGACAGCTTTTATAGTCAGGTACGGACAATATTTTCTTTTATTAACACTAGATTTACGGACCGAGCCAATTTGACTCCTATATATATATATATATATATATATATATATATAATTTTAATATCACTCTTCAAAAACATACGTTGGTTTTTAGTTAAGTTATAAAATGTATGTAAACTTTCATTTCTCTTCATTTCTCCGCAGACGTTTTCATTTCGAATTATCAAATGGGGTATACCTATTTTCACGGTTGTGAGCCAATTTGACTCATAGAATGTATATGAAAGTAAATAAATATAATAATAAATATAAGTAAATATAATGTATAAAGTTTATAAAGTATAGTATAAAGTAAATATAGAGAAGAAGTCGAGAACACTTCCATTCCAATGACAGAAATTCGTGCTACTGACGCACGGAAGAATTGTCAAGTTCAACAATCATGCAAAAGAAGAAGATGTAGAAACCATTGTGCTAAATGGAATATAAATGTTTGCGGAAAATGCGCTTTAAAAACAGATTTTATATGTAAAAAATTTTTCCCATGAATTTTTTGATAATAAACATTTAATTTAAATTAATGTAGAACTATTTTCTTTGCAAAAACTTCAATTTTCTTGTATGAGTCAAATTGGCTCATTTCAGTAAAAATACCTAATTCCCTATATTGCATCATTTCGTTATGAGCTCTCATCTTTATACTCTTGTATCGGGTTCTACTTTAAAACAATATTAATCTCAGGGTTTGACTAAAGAACTGGCTTCCCCCGCCAACTTGGCGATAATAGTTTCAGTATGGTAGCCTAACATTTTCTCCTGATCTCACCGTGTCCAAACAATCTGTATCTTTATTAGAATTTATATGATATTTGCATCCAACTCTCCTTGCGTAATTCTTTTCTTATATATTAAAAATTCGCAATACTTAAAAAAATAGATACAGCAAAGCATTAATGGCTCACTATGGCTGATTTTTGATAATTTGGAGATGTTACGTTTGTAAACTGTTAACGGATTAATTGCCCATAAATATGTATGTCCGGTTTTCAAGTCGTTTACATTAATTAAGGATGAATATATAATTCTATTACGATACTGTGCATTAATTAAAGTCGTCAGAAAAAGCAAGAAATACAATGTTTGGATGGATTATCTTTGTGTTTTAGTAAATATCGCCAATATTTTCTCCAAAATTTGCCAAGGGGAACTCAATTCTTAAGTAGTCCCAAACTCAGTCCAAAAATGAGCATTTCCTCTAAAATGAATATAATTATAGAACTAAGTTGATCCAATTATTATACTGATATTACAGATATGGCGTTTTACTCTCTGGTGTCTTTCACCTGTCTAATTCTCACGCTACTAAAAAGACAAGCTGTTCTTTTTCTGATCTCTTACTTATAAATGTTCACACCAGTTTATAGACTAGGTGATAATTTTTCACATAATTAGTATTCAAAATTTTGAAATGACATTTTAATAACTTACCTGTTTGAATTCGATATTTCAGATTCCACAAATTCCAAAGAAATTCAGTAAAGAGTTTAAAAGTAGAAAAT
Organism: Pardosa pseudoannulata; assembly: GCA_032207245.1. Classification (NCBI taxonomy): domain Eukaryota; kingdom Metazoa; phylum Arthropoda; class Arachnida; order Araneae; family Lycosidae; genus Pardosa; species Pardosa pseudoannulata. The sequence goes on along the minus strand of CM063500.1, from coordinate 112,600,490 downwards.
CACAATGTCACTCCAGTATATTAGAAAATCTGAAAAAAAAATTACAGTTTTAATTTCAAATGTGTAGAATGACATATAATTAGTAAATACTGAAATTATGTGTAATTATGAAATTATATACTGCATGTCAATAATTACTTAGATACATCTACATATAAATAAACATTGTATCCCACTTAAAATTAGTTATTCAGTTAAATCAGTTAAATCAGTTAATTCAGTTAGTTATTCAGTAAAATAAAATAGAAAATCATTTAATTTTTTAACCACTTTTCGAATTTTATATTGAAATATATAAACAAATATAGAGAAGAACTTATGAGTTTTCCTGGAATTTATATAACGCTTTTGTATTCTTGTAAGCTAAGAAGACTAAAGAAATAGACTTTGTAGAAATACACCTATAATTCTCTTTGATTATAGGAACAGACTTTCAGATCTAAGCATAAAATTTCAGAAAAAAAAAAAGAAAGTTGAAAGTAATAAAAAATATATAACAAGACTCATTTCATGTGAATCAAATTGATTTATCTTCTTTGGTGGAAGAAGCTTTTAATGATCATTAATTTACGCATCTTTTCCATTCCTTGACCAAAAACTGATATATTTCTTTAAGTTTTCCTTGGAATTTAAATAACATTTTATATTTCTGTCAAAAAAAAAGGAGCAACCTTAAACTGCTCTAGTGCGATCTTACAGATTTAATCATTTAGCATTTTCACTCTTATAAATAATTAGCATATAGCCCATCATATGACGGATTAGTAAGATTTTTAATATTCCAGAACTGTTAAGTACCCCATGAGGCAGGTAACAAATATTTTGTTTTTTGGCTGAGAATTATCTATTTCACTCTCAATAATTTATTTAACTTCATACTCCTCAGGAGTCTCCCGATCCTGTGAATGCAGTTTAGAATCACATTGAATTCATTTAGTCAAACCGTGTGGTTATGCATAATAAACAAGCACACAAAAGAACAAACTTCTTCATTTCCAAATATATATAAATTAAAAGTTAGATATTTATTAGTCCGTGAAAGAATCGTAGACTTATATGAAAATAATTTATTGTTCATACCGGTGATAAAATTTTCATTGCAGCAAAAAATAATCGATGATTCAATTTTAAATGATCACATATGTACCTAATCTATTATTTAAGCCAAATATAAAAGAAAATCATTTATGTAATATCTAAGTTCAGTGATGAAAGATATTAAAATAGTGTAGACGATATTTAAATAGTTTAAAATATGAAATGGTTAAATGAGATGTTTAAAGGAATGACGTCACAATGCTAGAAAATATTGTTTTTTTTTTACCCATTTATTAAGTGATAAATGGATAAATTTAATTGCCTGCTCTTAACCGGGGAAAATAGGGCTTGAAATAATGGCATTAAACTATCGAAAAGGGGGGAAGGGTTGAATTTCGAACGTTTTAAAGGCGACAGTATTTTTTGCTGTGATATGAAGCATATTTATACAAATTTATTTTAGAATCGGATCGATAGTTTAGGAGAAGATAAACTTTATTCGCTTTGAATAGATGCCTCTATCCATTCCAGGTCCAACCGCTTCATAAATTGGAGGACAGACGGACAGATAACTTAGGCTATTATTATATAGGGGATAATTGATTTATGACTTTGATTTTCTGTAACGTGCTGTCAACATCATTTATCAAGTTGCAGTCTAATTAAATATTAATAGAAATAGACGATTGAGGATAGTTTTATATCTCAAAATACATCTATATTAGTTTAAGGTTAAAAAATAGACTAACTTTGAAGAAATACTTACAGTTTTCATTCACATAAAAACGACTTATATGTCTATAGAGAAAGTATCAGAAAGCAAATCAAAAGAGTAAGAAGATAAATTAAAAATGGATAATAATAATATAAAAATAAATAAGATATAAAAATAAATAAGAATACGCATCTTATGGGAATATATCCGGTTTTTTTCTTCAGTGGTAAACATTTTTAAAATCAATATATTTTGTATCTTTTGGAATCATTTCCTGAAATTTAAATTCGTCTAGGTTTTCCCTGAAATTTATATAATACTTTTATATTCTAGGTAACCTGAAGGCTTAAAAATAAATTAACTTCCAAGAAATACACCTACTACTAAAAAAAAAAAAGACCTAAGATTTAAAAAATGTAAGAAGATAAATTAAAAATGAGATATGATAAATTCGAAGACATATTTCATGTGAATATAATCAATTTTTTCTTCTTTGAAGAAAAATATTTTTGAAATTTTATGTATCTTTAAATCCTTGCCTGAAATTTATATAAGTTATTTACTCAGGGTTTTTTCTGGAATTCATATACCGCTTTTATATATCTGGTAAACAACAAGCTTAAGAAAACAGATTAACTTCCAAGAAATAGACTTATAGTTCTCTTTAATAGGCGAAAAAAATTAATAGATCTACAGTCTCAGAAAGGAAAACTATAAACTAAAACTGTTAAAAGGTAAATAAGAAGTCACATTTCATGTGAATATAACCATTTTTATGTACATATAAATCTTTTACGATGAAAAACATTTGTTAATATCATTAAATTATATATTTTTTTTGTAATATTTGCCAGAAATTTATATTTGTCTGGTTTTTCCTGGAATTTATGTAATCCTTTTATAGTCCTGGTAGCCAACAGGTTTAAGAAAATAGATTAACTTCCAAGAAATAGACTTACAGCTTTCTTTAACAGACAAAAAAATTCATAGATCTACAGTCTCAGAAAGGAAAAAAAAGTCAAAATTGTAAAACTATAAATTAAAACTGATAAATGATAAATAAAATGTCATATTATATGTAAATTTAACCAATTTTATGTACACATAGCTGCTTCGCAATTCGGTCTTAATAAATGTTCCCAAGTAAAATTTTAGAACCATTATTTTAGATATTCGCATTCATAAAATCTTAACCTCATACACTGCAAGATCTTAACGAATATGATAGTTTATTATTAATGGATAATTACAGTTATAAAAATCTACGTATATGCTCTGTTGCCCGCCTGTGTTATAATGCAAAACAGCTCTCTATTAATTAACACAAAAGTGTGTTATTTGGCACAGATGAATTTAGATATGTAGATATGCACAGCGTAAAAATTTAATTTCATTGTTTTTAAAAAATAGTTATTAACTGGTGTATAGATTTTCTGAATATTGCGTTTTTTTATAGATCAATTACTTATTTAACTTCGCTGGAAGATCATATATGCAGTTTCCCTATATTGATCACGCGCTGGCGCGTGATCGGCAGCGAATGTGTTAATAAAAATATCAAGATAATATAAAAAATTACTTCTACCAAATAAAAAACATACAATTTAATATATGAAAACCTATATTATCGTCTGCGATTTGGTATTCCGAGAAATGTAAGAATGTGTTTACGGTATTAAAATGGTAAAAATTAAAGTTAGTTTTTGTATAAGAAATGCAACTGCAAAATACAAACAAAAATTTTATAGAACTTGGCGAGTTTTAAATTACTAAACATAAAAATCTCAAATAAAGTGATTTTCTAAGAAAGATGATTTTGGCATTTAGAAGATAAAAAAAAGTATTCTCACATACATATATATTTTCATAAATATATTCCTTCAGACTTAAATTTTAATACCGTAAATGCATTCTTATATTTCTGGTAATACCAATAGCAGACGATTTAATGCCAACATGAATAACACTATCACTTTTTGACGCCAACTCAACAATGGAAAAGAATTAAAATGTCATTTTGGTCGGGTTTTTTGTAAATATCTTTCGAACTAATTGGAATATCGAAACGCAAATAGGCTAAATGACTTCCTCGGATTGTCCTGCGTCTTTTGGTATCATCGGTACCCTTCTGAGTTCAGCGGTTCACGAGGAGATAGACGCACATACATAGCTACAATCATATTTTAATATATAAGAAGAATAAACCTTTTACGATGTAAAACATTTTTTAATATTATTAAATTTTATATTTTTTTGTAATATTTACCAGGAATTTCAATTTTTTTTTGGAATTTATATAGTCCTCTTACTTAACTGGTAGCCAACAGACTTAAGAAAATACTTTAACTTCCAGGAAATAGACTTACAGGTCTCTTTAACAGGTAAAAAATTTATAAATCTATAGTCTTAGAAAGGAAAAAAAAGTCTTAATTGTAAAACTATAAATTAAAACTGATAAATATTAAATAAGACGTCATATTTCATGTGAATATAACCAATTTTATGTACATATAAACCTTTTACGATGAAAAACATTTTTTAATATCATTACATTTGTATATTTTTGTAATATTTGCAGGAATTTATATTTATCTAGTTTTTCCTGGAATTTATATAATCCTTTTTGGCAGGCAACATTCTTGGTAGCCAACAAGCTTAAGAAAATAGATTAACTTCCAAGAAATAGACACAGTTTTCTTTAACAGACAAAAAATTTATAGATCTACAGTCTCAGAAAGAAAAAATGGATTAACTTCCAGGAAATAGATTTACAGGATCTCTTTGACAGGAATAAAGATATACAGATCTATAGAGAAAGTATCAGGAGAAAAAGTCTAAAATGTGAGAAGATATATTAAAAATGATAAAGACTTATTTTATGTTTCTGGTAGCCAACAGGCTTAAGAAAAATGGATTAACTTCCAGGAAATAGATTTACAGGCTTTCTTTGACAAGAAAAAAGACCTACAGATCTACCGAGAAATTATCAGGAGAAAAAGTCTAAAACGTAATAAAATAAATAAAAAATGGTAAAGGGTAAATAAGAAGACTATTTTATGGGAATATAACCGATTTTTCTTCCACGATGAAAAACATTTTTAAACACCATTAAATTTTATTTATTTTGTAATATTTGCCAGGAATTTATATTTGTCTGAGTTTGCATAGAAGTTGTATAGAAGTCTGTTTCTTTTTCTGGAATTTATATAATCCTTTTAGATTCCTAGTAGCCAACAGGCTTAAGAAAACAGATTAACTTAAAGGAAATAGATTTACAGGATCTCTTTGACAGGAAAAAAATCTACAGATCTACCGAGAAAGTATCAGGTGAAAAAGTCTAAAACATTATAAGATAAATAAAAAATGGTAAAGGGTAAATTAGAAGATTATTTTATGTTAATATAACAGATTTTTCTTCCACAATGAAAAACATTTTTAAACACCATTAAATTTCATATCTTTTGAAATCCTTGCCTAGAATTTATATTTGTCTGAGGTTTTTATAGAATTTGTATAATACTTTTATATTAGTGTTAACAGGGCTGAGGAGAAAATAGATTAACTTCCAAAAAATACATCTACAGCTGTCTATGACAGGTTAAAGATCTACAAATCTACAAAGAAAGTCACAAAAAGAAAAAAAAAAGTTATAAAAAATGTAAGAGTATGAAAATTACAGGAAAAATTACACTAAACT
>CM063500.1:112585040-112592540 GCA_032207245.1 Pardosa pseudoannulata | reverse complement strand
GAATGCTTTTTTTCCCCTTCCACGAGGATAAAGCAGAGAAACAAACAATATATATATAATATGAAGTAAATAAATAAACACAAAACGTGTGTGCTTGGCTGTGTGGCGCACTGGCGCGAAAAGGTTAAAAAACTGAAATAAATAAGAAAAATGCGAAGGAGTTTAGAGTAACAAAAATCATTTGAATTTTTTTTAACCCCATGGGAGGCCCATAAAATATGCAACATCCGGAACTAAACTTCAAAAAGTGTCTCCCTTGCTTTTTCTGCCTTTTTTTTTCTTTCTTAACGTTGTTTTCAGTTATGGCATTTTCAGATCCCCTTTTTTTTCAGTTTTCAGGTTCATTTTTGAGACACTGAGTGCCTTTGTTCAAGCTGTAGAAACGGCATGCTACGGGCGGGAATATTTCAGAAAGGAACTAGGTATGTAACCAGATTTTAATGAATTGCTGGAAGATACTTCGCTACGCAAGTCATATTGCGTAAGCAGCTAATGAAAAGACTCGTGCTGACTTTTGAGGAAATGTTTAAACATTTATATATAAAAAAAAAAGTGAAAAATGTCATGAAATGTGTACACTTTTATATTTCCCCTTCAAAATGTTTTGTGACATACTGATTCTTTTCAATGACTAAAGCATGTAATATGAACCAAATAAATACCATGCCGTATAACTAAGTCTTTTTCAAGACTTAGTGTACCTCTGTGTAACCAACGTGCTACAAGTATTAAACAAAAAGAACTGGGTATGTAACAAGATTTTATAGAACTGCTAGAAGATACTTGTCCACTTAAGTCATATTGCGCAATCAGCTAATGAAAAGACTCGTGCTGACTTTTGAGGAAATGTTTAAACATTAATATATAAGAAAAGTGAAAAACGTCATGAAATGTGTATACTTTACTTTTACATTGTCTTGTCAAAATGTTCTGTAACCTACTGATTATTTTGAACTAGCATATAGCCCGTCATATGACGGCATCAGTAAAATTTTTAATTTTCCAAAATTGTAAAGTACCTTATGAGGCAGGTAAAAAAATGGTTTGTTTTTTGACTGAGAATTATCTTGCAACAAAAAATAATCGATTATTCCATTTAAAATTATCACATATGTACCTGATCTCTTATATAAGCCAAATATAAAAGAAAATTATTTACGTAATATCTAAGATCAATGATAAAACGTATGAAAATACGGCATAATTTTAAAGAAGCAATGATTAAATCAGATGGTTAAAGGAATGACGTCATAATGCTAGAAAAATGTTATTTTTATCTATTTATTATATGATAAATTGATAAATTTAATCGTCTGCTCTTAACCGGGGAAAATATTAGTTGAAATAATGGCATTAAAAGCTCGATAAAATGGATTTCGAACGTTTTAAAGAAGGCAGTATTTTTTGCTGTGATATGAAGTATATTTATACCAATTTATTTTAGAATAGGATCTATAGTTTAGAAGAAGATAAACCTTACTCTCTTTGAATTTTGCTAACTATGGATGCCTCTATCCATTCCAGGTCCAACCGCTTCATAAAATCGAGGACAGACGTACAGATAACTTGGGCTATTATTATATAGGGGGTGACGAAAGCATGTAATATGGACCAAATAAATACCAAACCATATAACTAAGTCTTTATCAAGACTTGGTGTACCTCTGTGCAAGCGACAGAAGCGACGTGCTACAAGCTGGAGTATTAAACAAAAAGAGCTGGGTATGTAACCAGATTTTATAGAACTGCTAGAAGATACTTTTCCAGGCAAGTCTTACTGCTTATTCAACTAATGAAAAGACTCGTGCTGGCTTTTGAGGAAATGATTAAAGATTAAACACTTATATATACATAAAGTGAAGAATGTCATAAAATGTGTACACTTTTACATTTCCCTGTCAACATTTTCTGTGACCATAGACTGATTATTTTGTATTATGAAAGTATGTAATATAAGTTAAATAAAGAAAGCTATATGGCCGAGTCTTTTTCAAGACTTGATGTGCCTTTGTGATAGCGACAGAAGCAAAGCGCTACAAGCTTGAGTATTAAACAAAAAGAGTTTGGTATGTAACCAGGTTTTATAGAACTGCTAGAAGACACTTCTCCAGGGAAGTTATATTGTGTAAGCAGTTAATGGAAAGACTGTTGTTGGCTTTTGAGGAAATGATTAAACACTTATATCTAAAAAAGTTAAGAATGTCATAAATCGTGTAAACTTTTACATTTCATCATGAAATGTACATCTTACATCATGAAATGTATATATTTTTACATTTCTCTGTCAAAATTTTCGGTGACATACTAATTATTTTGTTTTATGAAAGTATGTAATATAAGTTAAATAAAGAAAGCGATTTAGCTGAGTCTTTTTCAAAACTTGATGTACCTTTGTGCAAGCGACAGAAGCAAAGTGCTAAAAGGAGTATTAAAAAAAAGTGCTCGGTATGAAACCAGGATTTAAGGAACTGCTAGAAGATACTTCTCCATGCAAGTCATATTGTGTAATCAGCTGATGAAAAGACTCGTGCTGACTTTTGAGGAAATGATTAAAGATAATACTCTTATATATATAAAGGTAAAGAATGTTATGTAGTGTGTATACTTTTACATTTCCCTGTCAAAATGTTCTGTCACATCATCCTGATTATTTTGTTTTATGAAAGTATGTAATATAAGTTAAATAAAGAAGCAATTTACCAGAGTCTTGTTGAAAACTTGATGTACCTCTGTGCAAGCGACAGAAGCAACGTGCTACAAGCGGGAGTATATAAAAAAATGCTCTGCATGAAACCAGATTTTAATGAACTGCAAGAAGGTAATTCTTCATGCAAGTCCCATTGCGTAATCAGCTAATGAAAAAGGTTCATGCTGGGTTTCGAGGAAATGATTAGGTATCCTGCTCTAATGTAAAGAAAGAGAAGAATATCGTAAAATTGTCTACTTTTATTTTTCTCTTGTTTCCTGTGATATTTAACTGACAGTGCTTTGCATTACGAAAGCATATTATCACTTCGTGTAGCTAAAAACCAAGAATAACTACTTGAAACAAGACTTGACAAACTTGAATATTAATATTATTATCATTAATAATATTAATAATATTAATAATTTAATAATAATAATAATAATAATATTATTAGTAATAATAATAATAATAATAATAATAATAATAATAATAACAATATTAATAATAATAATAATAATAATAACAATAATAATAATAACAATAATAATAATAATAATAATAATAATAATAACAATAGTACTACTACTACTAATAATAACAATATTAATATTAATAATAATAATAATAACAGTAATAATAATAATAACAATAACAATACTAATATTAATAATAATAATAACAATAATAACTATATTAATAATAATAATAACAATATTAATAATAATAATAATAATAATATTAATAATAATAATAATAACAATATTAATAATAATAATAATAATAACAATATTAATAATAATAATAATAACAATATTAATAACAATAATAACAATAATAATAATAATAAATAAACAATATTAATAATAATAATAATAACAATATTAATAATAATAATAATAACAATATTAATAATAATAATAATAACAGTAATAATAATAATAATAACAATAATAATAACAATAACAATAATAATAATAATAATAATAATAATAATAATAATAACAATAATAACAACAATAATAACATTAACAACAACAATAATAATAACAATCATAATAACAACAGTAATAACAATAATAATAACAACAATAATAAAAATATCTATAATAATAATAATAATAATATGAATAGTAACAACAATAATAATAATATTAATAATAATAATAACATTAATATTAATAATAACAATAACATTAATATTAATAATAACAATAATAATATTAATAACAACAATAATAATATTAATAAAAACAATAATATTAATAATAACAATAATAGTAATAATAATAACAACAACAATAATAATAACAATAATAACAACAACAATAATATTAATAATAACAACAACAACAACAATAATAATAATAATAATAATAATAATAATAATAATAATAATAGTAGTAGTAGTAGTCCTGGGTGCTTGGTATTAAAAATATTAACAGACCTCCTATAGTGCCATCACTTCGTAGGTTAGAGCAATACATAAGTTTTAAAATTAAAATTTCTCCAGCGAAAAAATCAACATTTTCGAAATGAAAAAAATATTCATTATTTTCCCCCGGAATATAAAAAAAAACACATTCTCATAACTTTTACAGTTGGAATCATTTCGCAATATCGTCTTTTTCACTATGAAAATAGAGGAAGAAGAAATTAGAAACAGGCATTTTGCCTTCGGTATATAAAACAGAGGTCTGCACACTTTTATAACTTAATACCAGTCACATGTAATGAGAAGGGAGAAAAGAAAGGACTGTAAAAATATTTTTCTTTGCGGATTTTCGACTGTCTCCTTTATTTTGACGAGCAGGGAAGTGCTGAAAGTAGCTTAAAGTTATGAATTCTGTGCCAGTTTTCGATTAAATATGATACCGAATCCCCTATATAATAAAAGCCTAAGTTATCTGTCCGTCTGTCCTCGAATTTATGAAGAGGTTGAATCTGGAATGGATACGGTCATCCATATTGAATTCTTGATGAGTTACGGTTAGCAACATTCAAACCAAATCTTTAAAACGTTCGAAATCCCCCCCCCTTTTCGAGCGTTTAATGTCAATATTTCAAGCCCTATTTTCCCCGGTTAAGAGCAGGCTATTAAGTTTATCACATAATAAATAGGTAAAAATAACATTTTTTACTGGCATTATGACGTCATTCCTTCAGCCATCTTATTTAATTATTTCTTATTTTCAATTATTTAAATATCGTCTGCATTATTTTCATACGTTTTACCACTGAACTCAGATATTAAGTAATTAATTTTCTTTCATATTTGGAATAAGAAATAGATTAGGTACATATGTGATAATTTTAAATTTAATCGCTGATTATTTTTTGTTGCAATGTCAATTTTATCACCGGTATTAACAACAAATTATTTTCATAAAAGTCTATGAACCTATTTCACGGACTAATAAATATCTAGCGTTTAAGTTATATGTCTTTAAAAATTAAGAAGTTTGTTCGTTTGTGTGTTTGTTTTTTATACATAACCACACTGTTTGACTAAATGAAATCAACGGGATTCTAAACTACATTCACAGTATCGGGAGTTTGGTTTTGGTTTTGGTTTGGAGCTCTACGGTCTACTGTTCTGCAAACGAGGGCTAATGAGACCGGGACCTACTGCTTAAAGCCGATTCCGAACTGCTACGAACATCCATGCCATAGTGGGATTCGTACCCACGAACTCTGGTACCGATGATCAGCACCCTAACCAATCCAGAGTTCGGCCACAGTATCGGGAGACTTTAGAGGAGTAATGAGATAAACTATTTGAGAGCATACCAGATAATTCTCAGCCATAAAACAAACCATTTTTTTACCTGCCTCATAGGGTACTTTACAATTCTAGAAAATTAAAATTTTTTAGGATAAATAAAATAAGTATTTAACATAAATAAAAAAAACTATATTAAATTTTTTTACATAATTGCCAAACACACACTGAAATAAATTAAAATAATTATTTATAAATTGCATTAAGAATATTTATAATAAATTCTTCTGAATCACTCGAAATTTAAGAAAATGCTTTGCGTTTTAATTAAAAATTCTTTGTTTGTAGATTTTACTGTCTCATATGTTTTATGTGAAAGTATTATTTATAAGAATACAGTTAAACGTTGAATATTTTAAAAACTGAGAGTCAAGATCCCTTGTCCCTTTGATGTAGGAAAAGCATTATAAAGTAAAGTACGAGTCTTTTCTATACAGTATTAGAAAAAGTCACTGCGGCATCAAAACAGCTCTATCCTGCAATCTTTTTAAATTTGTGCATTATTCATATTGTATGATTAATTTATTTTCATTTTTGCACAAGCCCTTTTTGAATATTTTATAAATTAAAATATATTCTAGAATGTTTCTTGTGCATTTATTTCAAATGCTCTGATGATATTTTCCTTATAGAATACTTTTCATATTTAAAAAATGAAATTTAATACGAATTGTTAAAATTAATTATATATGCCGGGTGGCCATAATTAAACTAACAGTGCTCACAGTGTTCTGTAGCGAGAACTATTTGCGAGAATGACAGCACATTTTGTAAGAAGATTAAACAAAACGGGGGACAAAAGATTCCGAAAAAAAAATTAGTTCCAAAAGTCACCGCTAGGGGTATATTTGGCTCTGTGTAATAAAAATAGAGTGTTAACAAAGGCAAATTAATACGGAATAAAATTACCTCTTATTATGCACATTTTCTGATTTAGTTCAAGTGCAATATGGCAACGCTTTTAAAAAAGTGTAAAATCTACATAAACACCGATAAAGTCTCGTGATCTGCAATTTCACGTACGCTGAGCAGAAGAAGAAGTTCTTTATTCAAATTTCACGTTACATCCAGTTAAAAGGTAATTTCGGTGTTGGTGAGTCAATGAAGAATTCTAGAGTCAACCTTTTTCAAGAAAATGTATTTGTCTATTATTGAAATATTAACACATTCTATGCGGGACACGTACTAGAACGTCTTCTGACGACTAATACTTGAGAACGGGAAGCGTACTAGTACGCTTTCCGATGACTGATACTTGAGCGCAGATCACGTGCTAGTACGGGTTAATGTAACAACATGGTTTGTTTGTGGGTACAAAAATAACGGTATATACAGGAAAACGAAGCCGAATGTTCTTGTCTACTAGATAATTTCTGGAAAAATTTAAACAAATAAAAACTAGTTTTTACATCAGTCGATGCAGAATTACAGTACGGGAAAAAATTAAAACTATATATTACTATCTCTATTTGATTTTTCATATTTACGATACTACTATAAATTTATCCACTAAAATATATATTTTTTGTTTACAAAAATCTTGTTGCTTATATATTTCTACTTATATATTTGTTTATATATTTCAATATAAATGACGATAAGTTGGTTAAAAAATTAAATAATTTTCGATCTATTGAGATCTAACTAAATAACTAAATTGAAGCGCAAAACGCCCGCTCCCGGTACAATTCCGCTGCGAAATGTACCAGCACACCATGTGTTAAGATAACGAAATTCAGTGTGGTCATCATTCTAATCTTGAGACAAGAAACTAGAAGATGGACATATATTTTACAGATGGTTTAGTTTGGAGTGCTATGGTCTACTTTTTGCAACACGAGGGCTAATGAGACCGGGACCTCCAGCTTAAAGCTGATTCCTAACGACTACGAATATGCATGCCACTGTGGGATTCGAACCCACGAACTCTGGTACCGAAGGCTAGCACCCTAACCAATCTGCCATCGTTTGGCATATTTTACAGATGAGAGAAAGTTAGAAATCCCTATGTAACTTCTTTGATTTATTTGGT
>CM063500.1:112570040-112580040 GCA_032207245.1 Pardosa pseudoannulata | reverse complement strand
GATAGAGAGATAGAGATAGATAGAGAGAGAGAGAGAGGGAGAGAGATCGATAGAGAGAGAGAATTGAGGAGGAGACGTGGGAAGAAGTGAGGGTGATAGAGAGATAGAGATAGAGAGATAGATAGATACAGAGAGAGATAGGGAGACATATATATATATATATATATATATATATATATATATATATATATATATATATATATATATATATATATATATACTATATAAGGGGGGGGGGGTGGGGAGGGGGGGGGGGGGGGAGGGGAGGGGGGGGGGGGAGAGCGAGAGAGAGAGAGAGAGAGAGGATACAGAGAGAGATATAGAGAGAGAGAGAGAGAAGGAGATAGAGACAGAAATACAGCGAGAAAAAGACAGAGAGAAAGAGTGTGAGAGATAGAGATAGAGAAGGAGATAGAGACCGAGAAAAAGGATTAGGTAGAAATAGTGAGTGAGAGACAGAAATACAGTGAGAAAAAGAGAGAAAGAGAGTGAGAGACAGAGATAGAGTGAGACTACAGAGACAGATAGTGAGTGTGAGAGTAATTTTTTGCAGCAATAGTTTAATATGTTAAGATTATTACAGAATAATCTAATTAGCTTCATTAAACGTGCATACACACATAAGACCGCACACACCATACATACAAACCCTCACACATACACATATGGGGTGTGTGTAGGTTTTAATATACATCAAAATGAAATACGTATATTTTGGGGGAGATAACTATTAAATTTCGCATTAAGAAATTCTAATATTTTATTGAGCGGTTTGAAAGAATTTTATCTGTTTAGCTCTGAAATGTAAAAATATTTCAATATTTCTTTTCTCAGTACGAAAAATCAATATTACTCGTCTGTCTCTCACAAGTAAAAAAAAAGAAAAAGAAAAAAAGAAAAAGAGTATTGGAAAGACTAATACTTAGTATCAAGCTTTTTAGAAACCTTTAACAATCTGCGCTGATAAACGAGTTTATTGGCCCAAAATGTTGTTTTTCCCCTTTGTATTGTTAAAATATATCATCTGGCATTTCTCCATCACTCCCCGTGTCATGTATATGTATTTAGCCTTTCAAAATCTCATTCATAAAAATCTTCATTATCAGTATTGAAATATTCGAATAACGTTTACCAAAAAAAAATGATGAAAGGTTTTTTTTGCCCCTTTGTTAGTTATACGCAAGCGTGAGAAAGAAACTCCTTTTATGTAACAGATCTTTATTTACTATTTCGTTTTCCAAAACGTCGAACCCGGCAGTGGTCATTAAATGCTGAAACTTTTCTCAAAACTTATTTCGTTTGTTGTTGGATCGGGAGCAAAACCGAGGTTTAAAACCGCCACCATATTTGGTCACGATTCTTTTTTAAGTATATGGAAAATAAACAGATAAAGTTAAAAGGATTAACTTGGTGTAAAGCCACAGTTTAAAGCACTGATTTTCAGCATGCAATTTTTTTTAATCAGTGGTTAAATTGCGATTAAGCCATAACTCTCTCTCTCTCTCTCTCTATAGATATATATACATATATATATACATATATATACATATATATATACATATATATATACATATATATAATAAACTATAAGGAGTAAAATAGAAATGCTATTGAAACTACTTGATTTATCTATTAACCCTAAATTTGACAAGATGTTTTTTCAAATATTTTTTAATTTCTGTAATTTTCCCATGTCAGTATAGACATTAGGATCTCTGTAAAATAAACAAAAAAAATACATCATTTTCCATTTTTGAGATAATTAATGTCCGCTGTGCCGAACACTGACAATTTTGTTATATTGTAGTTATAAATATACATGTCCGGTGTGGTGGCCAGACTTTGCCAAATTAAGGGTTAATGAAATGTAAATTAAGACATTATTAAAACTTTCGAAGCATGGCTGGATCTAGATTTCTTGTTATAAGTGGATTTATATTATTTGGTTCTTATTTATATCTGCAATATTTTGTGAAATGCTAAAAGTTGGTTGGTGTGAGATTGACATTGAAATTTTTGAGCTGTAGACAAATGGTTGTTGTTGTCGACTTATGCCACTTGGTGAAACCAACCACGATTGAGCCGGAGACTACTCGTTTTAAGGCAAAGGGATGGTCCTTTCGTTTATAACGAGCACAAGAAGGGAGAAAGTACGACTTATGGTCAAATGGGTCCTCGTAATTTTCAAGCAGGGACATGCAGAAGACCCGTAGACTTGACCTGCCGCCCCCAGAGGTATTGATTGAGAACATTGTGGGAACATTGATTGGGAACATTGATTGGAAGACATTGTGACCACGAGCATAATTTAAGTTCCCCAGTCACATTTAAAGAACAAGGCCGATATTAGGCCGGCTCGGGTTTCGAACCCGCAACCTCTCAGTTACGAGAGCGTTGCCTTTACCGACTGAGACAGAAATAGAGTGAGAAAGAGACAGAAGAGAGTGAGAAAGAGACAGAGGAGAGTGAGAAAGAGACAGAGGAGAGTGGGAAAGAGACAGAGGAGAGTGGGAAAGAGACAGAGGAGAGTGGGAAAGAGACAGAGGAGAGTGAGAAAGAGACAGAGGAGAGTGAGAAAGAGACAGAGGAGAGTGAGAAAGAGACAGAGGAGAGTGAGAAAGAGACAGAGGAGAGTGGGAAAGAGACAGAGGAGAGTGGGAAAGAGACAGAGGAGAGTGGGAAAGAGACAGATGAGAGTGAGTGAGAAAGAGACAGAGGAGAGTGAGTGAGAAAGAGACAGAGATGAGAGTGAGTGAGAAAGAGACAGAGATGAGAGTGAGTGAGAAAGAGACAGAGGAGAGTGAGAAAGAGACAGAGGAGAGTGAGAAAGAGACAGAAGAGAGTGGAAAAGAGACAGAAGAGAGTGGGAAAGAGACAGAAGAGAGTGGGAAAGAGACAGAAGAGAGTGGGAAAGAGACAGAGGAGAGTGGGAAAGAGACAGAGGAGAGTGGGAAAGAGACAGAGGAGAGTGAGAAAGAGACAGAAGAGAGTGGGAAAGAGACAGAGGAGAGTGGGAAAGAGACAGAGGAGAGTGGGAAAGAGACAGAGGAGAGTGGGAAAGAGACAGAGGAGAGTGAGAAAGAGACAGAGGAGAGTGAGAAAGAGACAGAGGAGAGTGAGAAAGAGACAGAGGAGAGTGAGAAAGAGACAGAGGAGAGTGAGAAAGAGACAGAGGAGAGTGAGAAAGAGACAGAAGAGAGTGAGAGAGACAGAGGAGATGAGGAGACAGAGGAGAGTGGGAAAGAGACAGAAGATGTGGAAAGACAGAGGAGAGTGTAGAGACAGAGAGAGTAAAGAGACAGAGAGAGTAAGAGACAGAAGAGAGTGGAGAGACAGACAGAGAGTGAAAGAGACAGAAGAGAGTAAAGAGACTAGAGAGTGAAAGAGACAGAGGATTGAGGAGACAGAGGAGAGTGAGAAAGAGACAGAGGAGAGTGAGAAAGAGACAGAGGAGAGTGAGAAAGAGACAGAGATGAGAGTGAAGAAAGAGACAGAGATAGAGAGTGAGTGAGATACATGGAGATATAGCATGATGGCTCAGAAAAATGGTACAAATTAAAATTATAAAATTTTAAGAGCATTTGAAGAAGTCCTCTTCTATTTGGGTCTATATGTGTAAGTGAAGTTTTCAGAAGTTAAATACTTTAAGCCATCCATTTCTTTGAAATCGGTGAAAATTGTTCTTGCATACATTTTTCTCTAGATTGAAAAATAGAAAAATGTTACAAGTAGATCAAAAGAATCAGGAGAATAGAGTGGATGTTTTATCAGTTTGATGTACATTTGTTCAAGAAATTCATTTGCTAATCTTGTTGTATGAGGATATGAATTATACTATAGTGAAGCATGAGTCTCTTAACATTGACTTAGAATTTCTGAAAAGCACTTAATGGTGCACTATTTATCTATGACTGACTTCTGTCTTTCCAGCTCGATTGTTTTGATGTGACTTGTCCTCCTGGAGAAAACGACACAACTTGTCTTTTTTATGTTTGTTGTACTTTTACAATTGTTGGTTTGAAGCCATCTTCAAATAGACTCTTACTTTATTTTCTGGACTGGATGAAAACGGTATGTTAGTTTCACCTCCAGTTACGATTTTAGAAAAATGGCTGTTTCCTTCATAATCAAGCAATTTTAGAGAGACCACATAATGGTTGGTGTTCTGGTAAATTACAGACGACACTGAACAGATGGCTATTTCATATATAGTTCTTCATTAATAATTTCATGTACAGCCGTGATACCAACGTTAAGTTCTGCTTTTTGTGACCCGGTAGATGTAGTGGTTATTATCGTTTCAAGGCCACTTCACACTATGGTCCACTGCAAGCCATTACCACCTTTTGGAGGGGGTATGGCTTATCGAGGTCGATGGTGGCAGACGATAAAATAGCTTTGGCGGAAGATGGCTTCGGAGGCTGTTTTTCTCCAAAGATCAAAGGCAGCCAGATGCGCAACTAAAGTGCGCAGTAGACCCTTCGGACGAATCCACGCGCTCGGCTCATTTAGTGGCCCAGCGTGTGTATGCAACCCGTGAACTATCGTTCAAGGCCACCATCAGGAAGTGGTGAGCAATTGGCAATAGCGTGGAAGCTACATAACTCTCTTTCCATGCCTGGCGCTTTCCTGAGACTACAGATGACAAAGTTCTTCTAGTTGTCTTTTCATACATAGAATTTTGACCTCTACTAAATACATACTGTAAAACAGCTGAATACATCAGCACAAGATGAAGCTGTACATCTATATGCTGAATGTAAGTGTAGAAGACACTGTTCGTGATTTAATCCCACTTTTAAATCATAGATGATCCCTGTGCGATACAGAAATACACTTTACACAAATTTGATATACCATAAAGATACTTTTAAAGTTTTGTGGATAGCAGTGAAATTTAATTATTCCTTAATACAACATCTGAAACGGATATCAGTGAAACGACAAAATGAAAATTCAGGTCAGATTTTATTATGCCTTTAAACAACTGCGTATTATTTCAGAAATATAAACATTAACTATCGCCAGGGTGTGCAAAGATGACTATATGAAAGGAAGGTTTGGTATTCTGAGTGTGGTCACCTCTTTTCTCCCTCGCATACCGTTAATTAATGATTTACGCGAGCAGAGCTTCTCCCTCAGCTCGATCAATACTAATTACTTTCGCTACATCGGTTCAAAATACCGCGGCAGAGAAAAGAACGCCAACCAAAAATTGATTGACCCATTTTTGGCGGCGAGAAAAATTTTTGCTCCGTCGTGTCCCGCTATGCACAAGGTAGTTGTTACTACAACGCTGGGGGAAAAATACATCCAAGGTAGGGGAAGAAAAAAACACGAGTGAGAGAGATTATTTTGGCATAGCTTCGCTGAAACCAATAAACGACGCCAGTTGGCGTTGTTATTGGTTATTTTTGTCATTGGTGTTGTTGATGTTGGTTGCGAAACTTTTCCTGTTTGCTACAAACGGGATAAAAAAGGGGGAAAACTAGCTTTTTTTTTTCCTGCAGCCTTTTTTATTCCCCCTTTTTCCTGTGGCTTGCTCGTCGTCTACATTATTATGAATATTTACGTGTTCGAGCTCTAGAACGTTCTCGTCAGCATGTTTGGGTTGGAGAATCACGTGTCTTTACCTCTTCTCCACTCTCCACTTTTCGAGATGTTTTGGGAAGTTTTGTTCACGAACAACTTTCAGGACACGTCTGAAAAATTTTCGACTAACCCTGGCATTGACTTTAGATAGTTATTAGCTAAAGCAAACTGGAAGTAAATAAAAAGAAATCTATTTCACGGTAAAGATGATCTTCCATTGTCAGTTTATTATAACAAAAAAAACCTTCTTAGAGTAATTGCCTTTTACTTATTTTTTGGTAATATTAGAGTACATTCTTTACAAAACCCTGCAAAGATATTAGATAACTATTATTTAAGAAAAAAAAGCTAAATAACAAAAATTCTAATTCACTGTAAAGGTGCTTTTCCATTGTCGGTTTTTTATAACAAGTTAAAATTCTTAGAGCAATATGTGTGTATGTACATATAATTTTACAATACAATTTTGTGCCCATGATTAAAGCTTAAATCGAACCCTGGAAAGCTATCCTGTGCTTGTCGAACGTTTTTACAATTGCTTTGTTTGTATCACAACTTTTTAAAAATTTTCTTTTAAAAAGAGGATAGAAAACAAGGCATAACTTGCATGTTAAAACAAGATTAAAGCATAAATTAACATAAAAGCCATGATTAAAGTATAAATTGAACTCTGAAAAGCTATCCTGTGATTGCCGAACGTTTTTACAATTGCTATGTTTGTATGACAACTTTAAAAATAATTCTTTTAAAAAGAGGATAGAAAACAAGGCATAGCTTGCACGTTAAAACAAGATTAAAGCATAAATTACCATAAAAGCCATGATTAAAGCATAAAATGAACCCTGAAAAGCTATCCTATGCTTGATGAACGTTTTTACTATTGCTATGTTTGTATGACAACTTTTTAAAAAATTTCTTTTAAAAAGAGGATGGAAAACAAGGCGTAGGTTGCATGTTAAAACAGGATTAAAGCATAAATTACCATAAAAGCCATGATTAAAGCATAAAATGAACCCTGAAAAGCTATCTTGTGCTTGCCGAAGGTTTTTACAATTATGTTTGTATGACAACTTTAAAAAAAATTCTTTTAAAAAGAGGATGGAAAACAAGGCATAGCTTGAATGTAAAACAAGACTTATTGCACATTATTAATTTAATTAGAAATGCTTTCGAAATATAAAGATGGCTTTCTACAGTCAATATAAGACAGTAAATGCTGCTTTTAGACGAATTTACTTGCCTCAAAAAGGATTTTTTTCCGATGTATGACATACAGCATTCCTAAGTTTTAAGGATATAAGTCTGATTTTCCTAAAACCTTAAGCTAGCAACTAAGCATTAACAATATCCAGATGTGCTAGCTTCTATACTAAAAAGCTTTTAGAGTCTTAAGCATATGTGCGGTAAGCGGGAAAAAAAATCAAGTAATTTCAATCTAAAGCTATTCCATTGCCTGCTTGAAGTCAGTAAGTGAATGGCTGTCAAATGAAAGCCCGTTAAACATGACCTATCACCGACACTGTCTGTTTACCGCGCTCCTGCTGCAACTTGTCGTTCCTGACAGTGGGAACGTGCTCTTGCATCGAACCTCCGGATTGGTTCTGGAGACTCTCGTGTCCTATCCAACGACCACCCTCTCTACCCAGATAATAACAAACCATTCTCCAGAACCTAATCTTCCTGTAACAGAAGTCCTCTAAGACACAACACTTCATCTTGCAGATTTATCTTTCAGAAGTGTTTGCACTAAGTCCAATTTAAGTTGGGAGGTTTTTGAAGTTGATGCTGGAAATTTTTTTTTCTTGTTTTCTGTAGACTTTAGGAAAGTGTCATTTTTTTGAGGGTTTTTTTTGCATGAAAACAGCTTAAGAAATTCAGGGAAGGGATGTTACTTGACAAGAGACGTTGAGGAGACA
The DNA here is from genome assembly GCA_032207245.1 of Pardosa pseudoannulata. Lineage (NCBI taxonomy): Eukaryota > Metazoa > Arthropoda > Arachnida > Araneae > Lycosidae > Pardosa > Pardosa pseudoannulata. The sequence goes on along the minus strand of CM063500.1, from coordinate 112,572,532 downwards.
TGACACGTGTTAGGAGAATTGGGGGAGAAAATATGATTTATCTCCCAGCGTCACTAGAAAACTGACACATATTATTTTACAAGTAAATGATCGTGTTTAGAGAATCGCGTATGGAAACGCATATCTTCCCACTTTATCTTTTTAACGCTGTCATTTTATATTCCAGAACACTAAAATGTTTAATAATTTTTTTTCTGTATTAATTTTTTAAGGACTAGAAATTACTTTTTTAATAACACTGTGCTCTAAAGTCGTAACGTTTAAATTTATTATGACAAATTTGATAAAAATATCTTTGTATAGGGGAAAAAGTTGAAAAAGACACTAAAAATTGGCGAGCTTTCTTGTGAGACACCATCAAGTGAAAGTTACAACTATACTTCAGTTGCATTAATTTTGTCGACTCCATGTAGCTTTTGGAAACACTCCCATAAGATAGTAATATTGTATTTTTGAGAGTAACAATTACTTTTTTGTAATCCTTTTTCTAATTTCTTGACAGTGTTTTTAAGAAGAAGGTAAAACGTTTTGTTCCAGAATACATCATTAAATGCATACAATAATAGGAAATCTAAAACTAAACTTTTCGGCGCAACAGCCCTTAGGGGGCCTACGGTGCCAATCTCCGTTTTCGAGCCAAGGGCCCTGGGGTGCGAAGCATATGTTCCGGTTAGGTGGTCAGCCTTACACAGAACCCCCAGTGTTTTGTTCCCAAGCATGCTTGGTCCTCAGTTTCTCTACCTACTGAAGGGATGAAAGGCTGAGTCAACCTTGCCCAGCCCGGGTATCAAACCTCGGACCTGTGGCGCTACGCTAACGCCACTGGGCTTCCTACAGTAATAGGAATAAGTAAGAAAAAGATTGAAAGCTGACGTTTTGCAGCTACGAGCGAGCTCCTTTATCAATGTGATTAAACTCATTGACTGTGAAGGTTTGGTTTGGAGTACTACGGTCTACTTTTTTCAACACGAGGGCTAATCAGACAGGGATCTACAGATTAACCTTTTAACTGTCATGCCCGAGATAATCTCGGGCATGACATTTAAAAGGTGTTCGAAAATGTCACGCCCGAGTATTACTCATTGTAATGTTTTATTAATGCATCGTACTGTTATATCCGAATATATATCATGTACTTCAAAATATAAATTTTTAACTACTAAGTATAATTTATTTTGTAGTAAACATTTGAGTTTTGTAATAAAAAAATTTGACAAATTGTGTATCCAAATCATCAAAATAACTTGACAGTTAAAGGGTTAAGGCCGATTCGGAACGGCTACGAACATCCATGCCACTGCGGGATTCAAACCCACGAACTCCGGTAACGAAGACTAGTACCCTAGCCAATCGGCAATCGTTCGACTCGTTGACTGTGAAAGCAGACTAAGCTAAATTGCTATTCCAGCCACATAGAGATGCTCAGTGGCTGGTATAGCAATTTAGCTTTTTCTCTTTTGTAGCCTCGTAACATTTTTTTTCTGCTTTCAACCCCTTCTTATTTCTGCCTTACATTTATTTCAATAGTTATTTCCATTTGAAAATAAAGTATAAAATCTTTTTTTTTTACTACATAGTTTAAAGTAAAAAAAATGATCCAATACATAAGCGACAAATTTATTTTTATTGCAGTGAAATATTTTATTAAATAATTTTTTTAATGCAAACCATAAAAATTTTCTTAGATTTTTTATTTGAACCAAGTATGGTGGATCCCCAGTCATATGAAATTAAAAAATAAATGTAAAAAACTTATCATAGGATAATAGGTAGGAACTCATCAACAAAAATACTAAACATCCGCAGTCATAATGTGAAAACTTTACGATACTACAGATTTATTTATAATACAACTTTTCAAATTCAACCTAAAATGCATTTCAAACCTACTCCCGCTAAAAGTCTTGAAAATTTTCGCTTCGATAATCAGCCAAAGATAATAAGAGCTGTGTTTAAAAATATTTTTCTCAAGCCATTTATTTTAATCTAACGAAAGTTTGTCAGTTGTCTGACTTCAGTCCGTCTGCCATTTACCTCTTGCCCGACAAAGACACCAGCGAAACATGTAAACGGCAGTCATGAAAAATCTCTCATTGTTCGATACTTGGCGAGTTAATTAATGACACCCAGAAAAGAGTCATAAAATTACGATTTATTGACCGCCGAGACTCGGTGATTTTTGACAGTTGGAAATTAGTTAAGGATATGTGAAGTTGCATTGCAATTTAATTTATGTTGTCAGAGAAGAATGTTTTCTCTGCTTGCTCATAACATATTCTGGATTTCTATTTGAAATAATATACATACATGCATATATATATATCTATATATATATATATATTTATATATACATACATACATATATATGTACATATGTGTATATGTATATATATGTATATGTGTGTATATATATGTATGTAATGTGTATGAATATATATATATGTTTTGTACAATATATGTGTATATAGTGTGTATTATATATAGGCATATAT
>CM063500.1:112562540-112565040 GCA_032207245.1 Pardosa pseudoannulata | reverse complement strand
CAATCGAGATTTGATAATAACAATGGGGGAAAAAACAATAGTTTTGTTGATATTTATCATTTACATGCGATTGTAAGCTATATTCGACTATTTTCTGCAATGTTATCAAAATCCAAAATTGCAATAAAAATTTTGATTATTTTTGTATTTTTGTAATTTTCTTGGGAAGACAACGTTCTAAAACTTGTTTTTTACATTAAAGAATTGATTTTTTGGATGCCTTTTTTAAAAAAAATCTGTTCATTATGGGGTAAACATCCTAAGTCCTACAAGAATATTTAAATTGAAAGAGTCATTATAGAATACAAGATTAAATTATTGGAAAACATTCGTGAACATAAGTTGGATATACTATAAACTATTGAAGTAAAATTATTTGAAAAGTAATAAAGTAAAATACAGTTAAAATAAATAAAAGAGGATAAAGTTTCAATCTCACACTTGCTGCTTATATCTCGAAAGCATTGCTTAGGATTATAACGTATTGAAATTTTAACGAATTTTTAGCATTATAAGGCCTAAACAAAAGATTTCTTCACACAAAAATGCGGCGTTTTAATGGGGTTGGCAGTACATCGAGGTGGCCCTAAATCGGAGTTTGACCGATGCATAATGTATCTACCTCTATATGCAAAGTGTCTGCATTCTAGACTATTTTTTCATTCAAACTTGACATTTCCGGATTGATGAGACTACTTTCTGTTATTATGACTGGGTGCCTCGTATGCTGAGAGAGTAACAGCATGAGCTGTTAATTTCTATGATGAATGAAAAAGAGAAAACGCCCCTGCTTTGTAATACGCTCTCACTACGAATTCGCTTGTCGAAAGACTAAACAGTTCTTTATGAGACATGACACTTTTCCTCTCCGCATGCATCTAAACTCAAACGTGTCAAAGGCGTAAACTGGAAAACATTTTCCATCGCTGCCACGGTTTACGTTTTGTTTTGTTTATGCACTGTCTCTTCGAATCATTCAGTTCTGATATTCACTTAAAAAAGGAACCCATGTTCTTCCTTTTTTTTTCTCTGCATAGATTTTCCGAGGTAACTCTCCACCCATTAATTCCCCATTTCCAAAAACCACTTCTAAGAACAGGATGAGGAGCTAGGATAAAGAAAAAGAGTGAAGAAAGAGTGTAGCGTTCACAAACATTCTCTTGAGCACTTTCACAAAACTTTTTCGAGATCTTTGAAAGCCTTTCTTTTTTCGCAAGGCAGACAAAACAGCGCATAAATTTTTAGTCCCGGCCGATATGCCCGCCACTGCACGTCATTCCGAGTTAAAAAGCAGGGCTGCTGGAATATAAATGACCCGCTTTAGCCCAACAAAAGAACTCCGGAGAAGAGAAAAAAAATATCTACAACAATAACTGGAGAGCCCAGTGTTTTTAGGAGAAAGACTGTTTCCTTCACTTGCTTAAATACCTGCTGTCATTATATACTACGGGGCGGAGCAAATATCTTTGAAAAAAATATATGATATTTTTGTGACTAAAACAACGGCACAAAGGTTTTAAAATAAAATGAACAGTAATTATAAAAGCAGGTATAGGCATTTATTTCATAAGCAGATTATAGTAAAACTGTGGACACATTAAATAACAAAAATTTTACATAAAAAGAAAATAATAAATAGACTTATCCCCTATATAATAATAGCGTACGTTATCTGTCTAGTCTTCGAATTTATGAAGCGGTTGGACCTGGAATAGATAGGGGTATCCATATTGTATTCTTGATGAGTTAGGGTTAGCAAAATTCAAAGGCAATCTTTAAAATGTTCGAAATCCACCCCTCCCCCATTTTCGATCGTTTAATGCCAATTCAAGCCCTATTTGCCCCGGTTAAGAGCAGGCTATTAAGTTTATCACATAATAAATAGATATAAATCAGGTATTACATTACTCCTATATAAGCCTAATTTATCTGTCCGTCTGTCCTACAATTTATGAAGCGGTTGGACCTGGAATAGATACGGGCATCCATATTGTATTCTTGATGAGTTAAGGTTAGCAAAAGTCAAAGGTTTGGTTTGGTTTTGGAGTACTACGGTCTACTTTTGCAACAAGAGGGCTAATGAGACCGGGGCCTACTGCTTAAAGCCGATTCCGAACGGCTACGAACGTCCATGCCACTGTGGGATTCGAACCCATGAGCTCCGGTTCCGAAGGCCAGCACCCTAACCATTATCCCTCGTTCGGCGCAAAAGTCAAAGGAAATCTTTAAAACGTTCGAAATCCTCCCCTCCTCCATTTTCGATCGTTTAACCTTTAATTTGGCTAAGTCCGCTACCATGGACAATTAAATAAATAAAACCTGGCGGGTTTATGAAAACTTCTATACGGCTTAAATATCTAACAAAAACTTTAAAATATAAAATCAGAAATGGAAAATGATATATTTGTTTTTTTTTATTTTGCAGAGATCCTAATGTCTAAACAGACATTTGAAAATAACAGAAATTAAAAAATATATGAAAAAACATCTTGTCAAATTA
>CM063500.1:112557540-112560040 GCA_032207245.1 Pardosa pseudoannulata | reverse complement strand
AAGAGTGAAAAGCGCATTTTTAAGATTTAATGAGAAGGAATGTTGCTAAAAGCAGTAAATTCTTCTGGAACAAATAATTTGTTTTAACAACGTACACAGTTGTTTTGTTCTGTGACGAGATTTTAGGTTTTTTAATTTTTTTTTGTATCACGAAATACGAAGAGAAAATTTTTTTTTGTTTTTACGCTATGCACTCACCCTGTTCTTTTTACGCAGAGCGTAAAGATGACTGAAGAATTTTAAAAAATATCCGTTCTTTCATTTTAAAAACATTTTTTAAGACCGAAAAAATTACATTAAGATAAACAGTTGTGGTTAAGTAGCCTTGGATATATATGACAGTCATTGTATTAATGAAAATTGGCGCATAGTGGAAGATTTTAATATTTATTTGCATTATGATTGTCTTACTATTTTTCCCTTTTTATCGGAGTTTTTTCTCTATAATCTTTATCGTAGTTCTTAAAAGAAAAAATATTAGTTTAAAGAAGTATTTTTGTGATTTTCGGTTTGGTTTCGAGTGCTACGGTCTACTTTTTTGAAACACGACGGCTAATGAGACGGGGACCTACAGCTTAAAGCTGATTCCGAACGGATACGAACATCCATGCCTCTGTGGGATTCGAACCCACGAACTCATGCAAAGAAGGCCAGCACTCTAACCAATCGGCCATTGTTCTGCTTGTCATCCTCGGTATATATTGAAGCTGAAGAAAAGTTGTTAGAAATTAGAAGTTTTGGATTTCACTAATAAATTTATGACTGCTAAACAATGCGTATTATTTATGCAATTGGGATAAATTTTTACTGAGAAAATATGCAATAATTGACACAAAACTACATATATACATACAATTTATATATACATATATATATATATATATATATATATATATATATATATCAAAATTATTTAACTATTTTTAATATTTCCTTAAAAACCTCCTCTCTTCCATTCTAATTCCTCAAAATCTTTTTCCCAGCCTCAAAATCTCTTAATCAAAGGAGTGTCCCCGACTTAAAATTCTTTCAATACATTTCCTACAGCTTTCTGTCTAATAGATGTAAATTTTCTGTCCACTCAACAAGTTTTCCAGCCGTCGCCGCCAGATGGCTAAGCTTTTCTTCTGATCCTAATAGTTAAATAAGTCCTTAGATCCTAATAGTTAAATAGATCCTAAGTTTTTTGTCCCTTGGAAAAATTCTATCTGTCTTCGCTCTTGGGTACACCTCTGTTCAAGTAAAATGATTGTGTCTTTCTCTTGACTGCCACTAACTAGGGAAGATTCTCTTTTCTAGCAGCTTTTAAATAAAAATTTCGTTAGACTTGGACTTGTGTGCCCTTCTCTTCAATGTAGCCCGGTTGCATTTTTATTACTGTTAGCCTATTAGGTTATCTCCTTGCCCAGTAGCTCGGGCAAGTAAAAATAATAGGGGTTATAATTTCAAATATGTCCAGGAGTTGTATAATTCCTGGATTACATATATGTGTGTGTATGTGTGTGCGTTTGTATACACTGAAAATCCCCCCCCCCAAAAAAAAATGGTATAGGCATGTGTATGAAAATAGAGAGATAAGGAACCAATTAGAATACCGCGTTGTGGTTGGCAACGACTATAAGACAACTGTTTGGCACAGTTGTTAGATCGGTTACTGCTGCTACAGTGGCAGATTATCAAGATTTAAGTAAGTTTGAACACAGTGTTATATTCGGCGAACGAGAGATGAAACATAGCATCTCCGAGGTAGCGATGAAATTTGGATTTTTTAGTAAGATCGTTTCATGAATATACCGTGAGTATCGGGAACTGGGTAAAACATTAAATCTTCGACATCGCTGAGGTGCAAGAACGGGACCAACTACGTGTAGGTAGAATCATTAAACGTGACAGATGTGCAACCCTTTCACAAATTACTACATATTTCAATGATGGGCTAGCAACAAGTGTCAGCGTTCGAACCATTCAACGAAACATTATTGATATGGGATTTTGGAGCCGAAGTCTCACTCGTGTATCCTTGATGACTTTATGTATGACACACAACTTTAAGCCTCACCTGGGCTCTTCATCACCGATATTGGATTGTTGATGACTGGAAACACGTTGTATGGTCTGAAGATTCAGGTTTCGAATTGAATTGAGCGGATGGAGGTGTATGGGTATGGAGACAATCTCATGAATCCCTGCATTTCAACAGGGAACTGTTGGAGCAGATAGAGACTGATGGTATGGAGCCCGTGTAGTTGGAGTGATACAGGACCTAATACGTCAAGAAACGATTCTGAAAGGTGACAAGTACGTAAGATTCCTCTCTGATCACTTGCACCCATTGATGACCATTGTGCACTCCGATGGATTTTGGTAATTCCAGCAGGACAATGACAAACCCCACATGTCCAGAATTGCTACAGAGGGGCTCCAAAAACACTGTTTTTTTAAACGATTCTTTTGGTCATCAAAACTCCCTGACAGGAACATTATTGATCATATTTAGGAT
>CM063500.1:112542540-112547540 GCA_032207245.1 Pardosa pseudoannulata | reverse complement strand
GAACAAGTCACATTAGAAATTTACAAAGTAATATTTAAAAACTGGATTTTTAACACTTGGCATGCGAGTATACTTCACCGCCAACTTACGAGTGCAGCGGGCGTTTATTCTTGAATCACGCGAAAGTTTAGTTATTCAAAAAAAAATCGCAGTCAATCGAAAACTACTTGTTTTTATGAATGAAACTTTTTTTTATTTTACACTTTAATATATACTGTATGATTAATTAACAAAAAAAATATTTCTGTGAAATCACAAAAATAAACGATTTTTAAAATTAAAGTCCGATAATCTGTGAGGGCATAATTCTTCATCACTATCTTTTTCACAACGGCTCATTTTATCAATTTTGTATTCAACAATAAAAAACCAAGCTTCCAATTGACAAAACGTGACCCGTACGTTCCGGAGCTTGGAATTCGATTGAAGACGAAATAACGCAACAAAAGACCGAGTCACTCGACAATCATAACTTGTGGAAAGAAAAAATGCAAAACGTTGTGTAGAAACACAAACAACACGCTTATAATGTCACACACACATATGATTATACGTATTTAGTAGATTTGTGGTTGTTAGCGGGTATCCACCACAAATCTACTAAATACGTATTTTTACGTGACCCGCGTTCCAGTGACAGACTGCAAAAAACGTAAAAATATGTTGACCGCACGCGAAGTGTTAAGGAAATTATAAGTAGTTTAAGTAAATTATGTAATTATACAAGTGCATATATTACACACAAATACACACATATATATGTATATATACAACATCATTAAACGCTTTTTGGTGTATGATTTAGGTTTGTTTTTCTTTCTCATTACGATCTTCTAATTATATATATATATATATATATATATAATATATATATATATACAATATATAAATATAAATACAACTTGTTGCGTAAGAGCAAATACTGATATAAGGATATCTTTGCCAACATTTACTGAAACAAAGATTTCATTGAGAGTGCATATGTTTTAGCACATTTAAAATTATTTTCATGTTTTCTCTTCACACAGATAAACTTTTGAGAAAAATAATTTACTTTTTTAGTACTACCCTCCTTTGACTGGTAAAACGTTTATAGAAGGGATTGCAAGGGCAGTCTTTGGTAAATTAGAGACCTGTGCTGTAAAGTATCCTTTCATATAAAAAGTAAAAATAAATTCATTAATAATATCAAATTAATTCAGACATGAACGCATGTCATTGCTTTGAACATGAAACTGCTTATGAAAAAGTGTATTTTCATGGCAGAAATAAAATTTATTAATTGGTTAAAGACTTCTAAAATTCAAATCATTCAAACTGTATGAGAATACTGAATTCCAATATACAAGAATTGTACATTATAAAGCTGATGTTTATATAACTAACATTGAATCCAAATTTATTTAACGAGGTTCCTCATTTGGTCAACAATAAAGAATGTATTAAGTATTCTCTTTCCTTAACTCCGTATTGCATGTATAGTCACATATTTTTGATTACTTTATCTCTCTTGTGTCTTAAATTTTATTTTTAGACAGCTAATAATTCCTTTGACAACGACAAAAAATAATTACGTAATAATCAAAAGGGTATAAAAAATCATTAAAAGACACCATTATGAAGGTAAACAAATTTCTTGCGTAACAAAATTATTAGCTATTTACTTATTTATCCGATCCACAAAAAAGGGCTTCTGAATAATCTATGTCCACATTTCTATTATTATTCAAGCCCCAAATATCTTTAAGTAGCTGCTGCTAGCCTTTTGTATATACGCTATTCACGTTTTAATAAGAATGTCAAAATAAGATAATATTGGATTTTCTTCGGAAGACAGAATGCATTCCTTCCTGATAAGGTAATGCATGCATTGTTTCTATGTATCTAAGTTTTGTTAGTAACGTGTAGTGCTTGGCGAAAAATATTGAAATAACAAAGTTTCATTAAGAATTATTGAGTGAGAAACTGTAAGATTCTGGTTCTACAACGTAACCAGGTTTAATGAAATATGTATTAATTCAAGAAGACTATTCTGAAAATTGATAATAGAGTATTTTGCCTTTGATACAGGGAAGAGTGGATCTAATGATATACATCAGGTTTGATTAATGATGTGATATCAGTAGGGTAACAAAATATATGTTAGGGTATGGCAAAAAAGAGCCTGTTTCATGGAGAAGTTCATATTGGCATTATGATTAGTTGACGTATGTTATATGTAAATGATACATTAGTTGCTGGTAATGAGATAATATGAGTGTGATGTATAGAAACTGGCATATTTGTGAGAGTTTGATGAAAAATATGTCGCTTCTCTAAAACTCCACATCGAGTTATTGTCGTAAATTGACTTATATATCTTTTGGAATGATATACATTTAATGGGCCGTATCCCAGTTCGGAGGGTCCGCCGAATCGAGTTCAGTGAGCACGCCAAGCGTGGGCGATGTCGCCAAATTCTAGAACCCAGTTTTCTGGCAGACCTTGCTGTATCTTTTATTTTCTATTTTTTTAATTTGTATTTGTCTTAACAAAATTTCAAACCTTTTTTTTCGTTCAAAATAAGCTTTGAAATTGGGTATAAACTTAATACAAAACGAAGCACAAATTGTAAACATCACTTGGCGACCGTTTGGCGGTCACTTGTACAAAAATAGAGCCAAAAACATGGCGGCCGTCCCCCGGAACTGGGATTATACCCATTTTATAGATATATACACATCTATTTATTTATCTCTATCTATCTCTACCTATCTATCTATCTATATCTATCTATATCTATCTATATCTATCTATCTATCTATATCTATCTATCTATATCTATCTATATCTATCTATCTATCTATATCTATCTATATCTATCTATATCTATATCTATATCTATATCTATCTATCTATATCTGTCTATATCTATCTATATCTATATCTATCTATATCTATATCTATCTATATCTATATCTATCTATATCTATATCTATCTATATCTATATCTATCTATATCTATCTATCTATATCTATATCTATCTATCTATATCTATATCTATCTATCTATATCTATCTATATCTATCTATCTATATCTATCTATCTATATCTATCTATCTATATCTATCTATCTATATCTATCTATCTATATCTATCTATCTATATCTATCTATCTATCTCTATCTATCTCTATCTATCTATCTCTATCTATCTATCTCTATCTATCTATCTCTATCTATCTATCTCTATCTATCTCTATCTATCTATCTCTATCTCTATCTATCTATCTATCTATCTATATCTATCTATCTATCTATCTCTATCTATCTATCTATCTCTATCTATCTCTATCTATCTATCTCTATCTATCTCTATCTATCTCTATCTATCTATCCATATCTATCTATCCATATCTATCTATCCATATCTATCTATCCATATCTATCTATCCATATCTATCTATCCATATCTATCTATCCATATCTATCTATCCATATCTATCTATCTATATCTATCTATATCTATCTATATCTATCCATATCTATCTATCTATCCATATCTATCTATCTATCTATATCTATCTATCTATCCATATCCATCTATCCATCTATCCATCTATCTATCTATCTATATATATGTATGTATGATATATGTTGATGTAGGTATGATGTAAATACACTTGTGGGTCTGATGAAATCATAATGTCTTACAAAAGCTCTTATTGTTTTCATGAAATAATGATAAAATTTCTACTCATGACATTCTAGTTATAGATAAATGCATTTATCTAAAAATTATTTGATTTCATTCAAAAATATTCAATTGAAAACTCTAGGTGTGGGTTGAACGAGAAAGTTTTCTGATGTCTGTCAAACCACTGTGTCACTTTGTAATGATGATAATAATTATAAATCGGTCAGGTGGGTACTCCAACTACAAGAATTCACACTGGTTTATTACATTTTTCCATTTTAATTCCACGCGATCGACCACAAAATCCCCCCGTACTTCATATAAGTCTCATAATACTAGCTGATATATAAAAAAGTATGAATATGGACTACAACAGTCTAATGTGTTCATGTTGGTATGATGCAAACATACGAGTGGGTTTGACAAAAACATACTTACTATAGCTCAGGTATTCTCGAAATGATGGTACGATGATATTTTGAAGAATACATTAGCTTATGTTACAAAGATATGTGCAAGTCTAAAAAATTACCTAATGGACATGACCTCAAAACAACGCATTGAAAACTTCATGCAAGAATGGACATACTAGACAAAGGCAAATAAGTTTTAAGGGCTGCAGTCTTGAACACAATTGTAAAGTATTGTTAACAAAGGACAAACTTGTTTAAAACATTTTATAAAAACCAGTACAAATATTGCTTGTAACATACGAGAATAACATTAAAAAAATTCCGTTAGAGCATCTTTTGTAACAATATAGGGTTAGTTTTCGATACATAAAAGTATGCTTGTTTTCACAGGATTTTCAATGCGCTGTTTGTAGAAGATGCTGTTTGTTTCGTTTATAATATTACAATGCTAAAGAGGTAAGATCGTATAGAACTGAAAGTTTCGTATAGGCAATTCAATAGGTAATAAAAGTAAGTATTCACAGTTCTGGAATTGGAGATGAGTAAAATAAATATCTATTCTACGTTTATGAACTGTTTTTTAAAAAAGAAAATTTAGCCATTTTACCATGGAATGAAGGAGGTTACATTTTAGATATCAGTCAAGGGCAACAAAATTGTTAGAGTCTGCCCTGCCTTATGTGTGGGTTTGACGGAAAAGCTTCTTACCAAGACGTCACCTTACAAATAAAAGAAGGAAAAAAAGAAATGTGTCGTGTGGTTCTGGGAACTGCGGCCACCAGAATCCACGCTAGTCCATTACTTTCTTCCAATTTAATTCGACGCGATCGGACTCTAAATCGCGACACAGCCCCAGCTTCTTTCTCTCCAAGCCCCATCTATGCTCACTGATCTTCAAATCCCCGCTTCAT
>CM063500.1:112522540-112530040 GCA_032207245.1 Pardosa pseudoannulata | reverse complement strand
AATAAAAAGCTTTTACCGTATGTTTATTTGATCTTTATATAGCTTACGTTTTATCAAATTTTCGATACATCCTTTTGTTTTAAGGAGACAGTAAAGTGCTCGCACATAATGTCTTTGGTTATTATCGGAATTTCTAAATGTATTAATCCTGAACATATAATTAATAACACAGCAAAAATTATAATAAAATAAATCTGTCTCCCTTAATTTAACCCGTTACTGTCCAATTTATTTATTTATTTTACTTTTATTTTTTTGTTGCTGAATATATATTGATGAATATTTTAAGGTATTACGGTATTTGAGAGTAGATGAAGCATGATATTTAAACAACTTTGAATATCACTTTATCAATTTTAGGGAGTAATATTGGCTGCATACATGACCTCCCGTTACTAGAGGCAACAAATATTTTTTGCTTGGTAGCGGGGAAATCTATAATTTTACCCGTTACTATCCAATTTATTTATTTACTTTTAATTTTTTGTTGTTGAATATATATTGATGAATATTTTAAGGTATTACGACATTTGATAGTAGATGAAGCATAGATATTTAAACAACTTTGAATATCATTTTATCAATTTTAGGGAGTAATATTGGCTGCATACATGACCTCCCGTTACTAGAGGCAACAAATATTTTTTGCTTGGTAGCGGGGAAATCTATAATTTAACCCGTTACTGTCCAATTTATTTATTTATTTTACTTTTATTTTTTTGTTGCTGAATATATATTGATGAATATTTTAAGGTATTACGACATTTGAGAGTAGATGAAGCATAGATATTTAAACAACTTTGAATATCATTTTATCAATTTTAGGGAGTAATATTGGCTGCATACATGACCTCCCGTTACTAGAGGCAACAAATATTTTTTGCTTGGTAGCGGGGAAATCTATAATTTAACCCGTTACTGTCCAATTTATTTATTTATTTTACTTTTATTTTTTTTATTGCTGAATATATATTGATGAATATTTTAAGGTATTACGATATTTGAGAGTAGATGAAGCATAGATATTTAAACAACTTTGAATACCATTTTATCAATTTTAGGGAGTAATATTGGCTGCATACATGACCTCCCGTTACTAGAGGCAACAAATATTTTTTGCTTGGTAGCGGGGAAATCTATAATTTAACCCGTTACTGTCCAATTTATTTATTTATTTTACTTTTATTTTTTATTGCTGAATATATATTGATGAATATTTTAAGGTATTACGGTATTTGACAGTAGATGAAGCATAGATATTTAAACAACTTTGAATATCCTTTTATCAATTTTAGGAGTAATATTGGCCGCTTACATGACCTCCCGTTACTAAGGACAACAAATATTTTTTGCTTGGTAGCGAGGAAATCTATAATTTAACCCGTTACTGTCCAATTTATTTATTTATTTTATTTGTATTTTTTGTTACTGAATATATATTGATGAATATTTTAAGGTATTATAGTATTTGAGAGTAGATAAAGCATGATATTTAAACAACTTTAAATATCATTTTATCAATTTTAGGGAGTAATATTGGCCGCTTACATGACCTCCCGTTACTAAGGACAACAAATATTTTTTGCTTGGTAGCGGGTAAATCTATAAGATAAAATGTCCTGTACTCTAATAATAAACCCATAAAAAATAAATTTTAATTCCACACAAAATAACACAATAAAAATAAACCTCCCAGATTTTTAGTAACTGTGTGATAACTCTTCTAGACCCCATTAACATGCATTTTCAATGGCATATACCTATGGTATATTCAGGAGGTGCAAAGGGAGCAATTGTTCTTCTAACCCCAAAGCGTATATCTATGTGTAAATCTGATATAATATATCTCCCCGATTCCACAGGAAAATAGCCCCTATTATATATTTTGCCCAGGCATGCTGCGCAAAAACAACTCTTAATTGTAATGCAGTCATAAAGCCATTAGAAACACTATTCCAGATTTAAATATATATGTATGAGTATTAAATGTATGAGTTAAATTTCTGGATTTCTTCGATAAAAATGCACCAGTCAACCGACCGTCTTTAGAGTGCAACAGCTGGGAATAAATTGGTAAAAAATCTGCACATCTTCTAGAAGATCACGGGATTTTTTTCCCAAGATACTTAAGACTGTTCAGCCATTTTTGAACGGCAAGAGTGGGCCCTAACCTTCGAGGATGCACACCAGGCCTCGTTTCTAAAATTTTGCTGTTATAGCCGAAATCGTCCCATTATTTAGTGTCTAGATTTCTCTGGCGCCTTGACGGTTATGGTTTTTTTTTGGTTTTGGTTTGGAGCGCTACGGTCTACTTTTTTCAACACGAGGGCTAATGAGACCGGGACCTACTGCTTAAAGCCGATTCCGAACGGCTATGAACATCCATGCCACAGTGGGATTCGAATCCACTAACTCCGGTTCCGAAGGCCAGCAATTTAACCATTCGGCCATCGTTCGGCGCCTTGACGGTTATAGCCACAACTTAATTAAAGGTACTGAATTAATCAAAATTAAGTTTATTTAAGTAGAAAGAGTAAAACTATACTTCTAATACTATAAAAATTACGAAAGCATATAGAGTCAATTTTCGAACTTCACGGGTTTCTACTCTCCGTCAATGTGTTAGTATTATTAGAAATAATAATAAATTTTAGTTAGTTTATGAGTGTACACATTAGTGATATGCTGTCATACTAAACATATCAAATGTTATTTGTAAAAAAGAAAAAAAATACAGAATGAGGTTTATTTTCTATTGTACATATTATAATAGTATTACGAATTTGTTAGTGAACCTTAAATTTAACATAGGACTATGGATGGTGAGATACCGGCTCGTTGGCGATAGTTTTGGCACCAAGTTCGTCGCCAAATATCGCCAAGTGTCGCCAAATGTTGCCAAGTGTGGAGTCACGTGACCTCTTTCGGTTCCAGTTTCTCGAATATTCCGGCAGTTTCTTCGGGCCTATATAAGGCAGGCCGAGTCCCAAACAGGAGAGTCTCAATCCTCAGTAGTGTTTTTCTTATTTTTACATGAAATAGTCTTTTGATTAATCCTAAGATTCCATTAATTCTAATAAATTCTATTGTTGTTAAAACAAGATCCCACTTTGACTTTGCTGTCGTTTTATTGCAATCCTGTATGCTGTTGTCTAATTCTCTTTAAAAAAAATAAAATAAAAAAAAATAATAATAGTAATATAACTTCTTCAGGTCAAGAATACCAATTTTTTATATACGACGTTTACTTGTTACATATTTCACTGTACGTAAATAAGCATTTTCTCACGTGTTTTCATCATTTTCCTTTTAATATTGCCATAATACTCATATTTCATGCAACCAAATTACAAAACTAATGCAGGAATACTGTTACTTCCAGAAGAGCTCCAAAAAAACAGGGAGAGTCGTTAAGTGGATCTCTCGGTTTACAGAGTATGTACGGTGTGTTGTATTTTCCAACTGAATGCTAATAAATTATTGTTTTCGTGCTGTAGTCCTTAAAGTCCATCCAATAACCTAACTCAGCTTTGAAGTTCATAACAATAGCTTTAGAACAGATATTCGTTATGCTATAAACTTGCTGTTAAAGTAAAAAAGTTTTGTATGGCACTAAAAAATAATGAAATGTCTATCGAAAGGACAAAATTATTTAGAGAATTGTTTACAGGATTGCCACCTGCATTCCTATAAACACCGAAAACATGCACGAAAAAATAGTTCAAATTTATGAGAATCTTTTATTGTAAAGAAGACACTTTTCAAAATAATTTTTAAGGAATAAAAGAAATAATGGCGGCTATATCATCAAAAAATAATCCATGGTTAGTGCATACAGGTTATTCGTAAGAGGTTAAACGACTAAACACCAGCTTATTTGAGCTCACTTAAATGGAACAATCATTAAAACGGCCTTATTCGATTATGCTATATTCGTATAAACCGACATAGAACTCTTTTAACTTGATTTAAATCATAAAAGAAATCATTTATTTTCACCGGAGTTCGTATTCGAATACTAATGGATGTCCTACTTGAATCGGTTAAGCAGTAGATGTCTCATTAGCCTCGTGTTGCAAAAAGTAGACCGTAGTACTCCAAAACCAAAAGTTCAAATTAAAAAAAATTTTACAAACTATTTAACTGTTCTCAAAAATTGACAGTAAGTGTTAATGGGTTACTTATCTTTAGAACACATTAAAAAGAAGCGTTAACATAATATCGCATTGTTTAAATTCATGTAAAGCAGTAAACTACATTTGATGGAAAGGTACATATTCATTGTTATACGTGCCTTCCCGTTTTTATTCTAATACAAAATATATGCTTTTAAGATTTAAAATTTTATTTTACACCTACAAAAATCATTGTTTTTTGCACCCAGCTATCCTAGTAATCGAATAAAAATTTTTCATCTACTTGAATACAAATGCATTAGTTTTCATTTTTTTTCATTCCTTCAACCAAAGAAGAGTTCGAGGAGGCTTTGAAACACAGATCCTCAAAACAAATAAAATGACATAAATTTTGTACGCCAAAACATGCTTTCTTTCATTCCCTTATTGTCTCTCCGGGGAACACTGAAATATTTCGAAAAAAAAAAAGTTATTAAAAAAAGAAAATAACTTCGCCTTATATATATCTTCGAGTGCATCAACTTTTCGAAGCATTACTAAAGAAAATATGTTTACTGCATGTTTCGCATATTTTCTGTTTCGTATTTTTCCCAGCTGAAACACATTCCGAGATTGATATACTCTCTCGGAACACGAGTGAGAAACAGAATGAAATCTCAGGGAAGAGCATTTATTCCACATAAAAACTTAAGTACCGGACTAGCTCGCTGAAAAAGTTGTCATAATTACACTGACGTAAAACGTCGTTAAATTGTGTGAAATTGTTACCAGGAAAATACACTTCTATTTTAAGACTCTTTCCGCAATTATGCCTGCTAGCTCTTAAATACTATTTCAAAAACTAGTCTCTAGCCCATCACATGACGGGATCAGTAACGTTTTTAATTTTCCAGAATTGTGAAGTACCCTATGAGGCAGGTTTGTTTTTTGGCTGAGAATTATCTTGCAACAAAAAATAATCGATGGTTAAATTTAAAATTATCACATATGTAACTAATCTATTATTTAAGCCAAATATAAAAGGAAATTATTTGCTTAACATCTAAGTTCAGGGATAAAATTTATGAAAATAAGGCAGACATATTTAAATGATTTAAAACAAATGATTAAATGAGATGGTTAAAGGAAAGACGCCATAATACTAGAAAAAATGTTATTTTTACCTATTTATTATGTGTTATATTGATAAATTTAATCGCCTGCTCTTAACCGAGGAAAATATGGCTTGAAATAATGTCATTAAGCGCTCGAAATGGGAGGAAGGTGTGGATTTCGAACGTTTTAAAGACGACAGTAATTTTCGATATTTAAATAATTTAAAATAAGAAATGATGCAATGAAATGTTTAAAGGAATGACGTCATAACGCTAGAAAAACATGTTATTTTTACCTATTTATTATTTGATTGAGGGATAAATTTAATCGATTGCTCTTAACCGGGGAAAATTGGGCTCGAAATAATGGCATTAAACGCTCGAAAAGGTATGAAGGGGTAGATTTCAAACGTTTTAAAGACGACATTAATTTTTGCTGTGATATGAAGCATATTTATACCAATTAATTTTAGGATCGGAATGGTAGTTTAGGAGAGGATAAACTTTACTCGCTTTAAATTTTGCTAACCCTAACTCATCAAGAATCCAATATGGATGCTTCTATCCATTCTAGTTTCAACCGCTTCATAAATTCGAGGACAGACGGACATATTACTTATTGTTTATTAAAAGATTAGGTATTTATGTAATAATTTTGAACTTACTGATCGATTATCTTTTGTTGCAATCAAAAATTTATCACCAATTTTAACAATAAATTCTATCTACCTCTAGGGTGTAGCAGAAATGATAGTTTAATTCCTTTACTTCCATTAATAACTGAGGAAAACAAATTGGGAAGAGCTTAACGGTAATTTCGACGTAGCTAAGAAAACTTTGAATTATCTTTCTAATTGAATTCAACGTGACTCTAAACTGCATTCACAGTATCGGGAGACTTTAGAGGAGTATGAAGATAAACAAATTATTCAGCGTGTACCAGATAATTCTCAGCCAAAAAACAAACCCTTTTTTTACCTGCCTCATAGGGTACTTCACAATTCTGGAAAATTAAAAATGTTACAAACCCCTTCGTATGACGGGCTATATGCTAGTTTGAGAATGTTTGTATATTTATGAAATTATTTTCAGTGACAAAATTCTTACTTTGAGAAAATATAAAAATCATCCCTATTTTATCTAACAGTATCGGGAGATTTTAAAGGAGTATGAAGATAAATCAATTATTTCTACCAGATAATTCTCAACCAAAAAACAAACTTTTTTTTAAATGCCTAATAAGGTACTTTACAATTATGGAACATTAAAAATTTTACTGATCCCGTCATATGACGGGTTATATGCTAGTTTATATTTTTCTCAAAGAAAATTCAATGTTGAGATAGTGTAACTCTAAATGATAAATGTGTAAATTCATCATAATAACGTGACTTGCCAAAAATCTAATGGGAAAAATAAACGGTTCTTCTGAAGTTCACAGTCGTCATTGAAGACCCGACTCGGGTAATATTCAGGAGGCTGTCAAACCTAACACATTCCATTACACCTGTCCCGGTAGGTATTAAGCATGCTATGATAATTTGTTAGTAGAGAAATAAAATGCTTCTCAGTACTGCGTGACAAGTGGACCTGTTATTAAACGAATTACGTCGGAATGGGTTTCCTGAATCTCTGCTTCTCGACCAATCTCGGTTTTCACAGTGTGACCCGTTATTTATTCTTCTCTTTACACAGTTTCGTGCTTTTTGGAGAGGGTTTTTTTTTATTGCCGGCAGATTTATGGCAGAGGGGCTTTTTTTCCCCTTCCCTCTTGCGAGTTATATTTGCTGCACCTGTAGGCTTGCGAGGGCGGACCCATTTGTCAGGAAAAAATGAACAGGTGTGGAAATGGGTAGTGTTTTTTCTTCGGGGGTGAGATGGGGTGTCGGTGTACGTAATGGAATAGGCGGCTTGAATGTGCTGATAGGGATGTATTGCCACAATTCGTCTTGCAATGTAAGTGGAATATTGGGAGCTGTGAAGATTTCCATGGAGATCTTGCAGATAGATGTTTTTCTCTATCCAGCTACTGGTACTTTTATTTTTTATTTACCATAGAGACTTGTTGACAGTGCTGTCTATCATCTGCTGATAACACTAAGGTACTTTTACCGGTTAGAATATTTTTTTTTACTTTTAGGATTTAATTTATTTTAACATTTGACTAACCCTTTGACAGTTTCATTTTTTTCCAGAATTCCGTCAAAAAAATTGTCACATTTCTTTATTGCATTTTTTTGTTCATTTTACATTTTTAACACTAGATTGCC
>CM063500.1:112497540-112507540 GCA_032207245.1 Pardosa pseudoannulata | reverse complement strand
AAGAAACACATCAGTCGTCGTGGCCGAACGTAATCTTTATTTCATCCGATCAAAATAGCACAAAATCCAGAGGCGTCTGAACCGGACGGTGTCAGAACGCTCTCTCTAACTACATGTGGCAACGGCAACCTTTAGCGAGAGACGACTAAATACCATGTGTGGTTTAGTGTCGTGGGAAAATGCTGAGGCAACAGTTATTTGCTTATAGAAAGTAACCTTTGATTAGAGACATCTGCCAAAGTGTGGCGTTTCAGAAGAGTATTATTGCTGATCGTTATAGATTTTCCTGGGAGAGTTATTGCTTCCTCTTTAAAATGCCAGCAATATCATTTTATGTTTTAAGAATAAAGAAAGAATTTCGGGGCTCGGCTGAAGGAATGAAAACTTCCTCGTTCAAATTGCATGGCTGGGAAAATATGATTAGTATAAAGAGGAGGAATTAAAATTTAGAATAAAGAATGGGAAAAGGGGGTAATTTTGGATAAACTTCAGGGCTTAGATATTGATATTATATATATATATATATATATATATATATATATATATATATATATATATATATATATATATATATATATATGTGTGTGTGTGTGTGTGTGTGTGTATGAACATGTGTATATTGTTGAACTACTAGTAATACTAAACAATTTAGTTGTTTTTCTACCAAGTGCTGTTTTTCATTTGTTAGTTTCTTCATGCTTTCGCTGTTCTCTAAAAGAAATTAGTCAATTTTATGCTACTAGAAACTATCAGATCACTTTTTTCCTCATAAATGATAGAAAAAAGAACTTCATCCTTCTATTTCAAAATACATAATTTCTGAATTTGTCTGTCTTACATGTGCGGCACATATATATTTATGTACATACATATATACATTATACTCGCTGGAAGCAAGCCTTCTTAAATCTTCGTAATATTTTTTTATTCTCTGTTTAATAAGTGTTTATAATCGACTATATTATTTCAAACAACTGTGTATTAATAAACTAAGCTTACAGATATTGGTACTCAAGATTTCCTGATGCAGGTGATCCTAAAAATGGCAAAGTCATTAATGTATATACATATTTCACACAACAACTGATGGTTATAATATACTTATAATTTATTTAAAATATTTATACAGATTTATATATCGTCGAAATTTCCATCTACTCTATCTTTACTCTTTCTTTTGCTAATACTATACCATCGAATCTTTAAAGTGGAACAATCATCAAGTAAGGCTTTTTCCACGAAACAATTACTGAATTAAACGAGAAAATAAAAGGCTTCCAGAAAGCTCCATACACTCATGACCATTTCTTTCTACACACACACACACATACACATATACACAAACACACATATGGTCCCATCGAGACAATGGCTGTCGACTCTATCTTTCCGACCATTTTTATTGACTCCCTTCGATTTCCGGCCCCTCAAAAGGCCATTACGAAGGGGATGGATATGATAGAAAATGGGGTGTGAAGTGAAATGAAATGGTCTGCTACCTTTTTTCCGGGGGGTGGGGCGGGGGAAAAAAGGCGCAATAAAACGGTATAGAGCAGTTGCCGGTATTTACGGCGTGACTTTGATGCACTCACATAAAGCTGCAGAATCGCTGCAGCGAGATGGCTTTTATCCGCTCCGTTTTGGAACAACAGAACATTTTGGGTTAAATAAGGAGCTCATTAGATTTATTGCTTCGACGGCTAGAATGATTTTAAATGAAGATTCTCTCTGGAGATAGTGTAACGTGTGGCACTAATCGTTAAAAAAGTATTCGGGAGTAAATTGCGTGACATTTCATTCAGCTAGGACTACTGACGCAAAATCCAAGAACTGATGCAAAGAAGATAAAGAAGTGAGCTGTGGTAAGCTCAGCCGGCAAAGACAAAGCTCTCGTAACTGGAGGGTTGTGGGTTCAGAGCCTGAGATCCTCCGTGTTCGTTAAAGGTGACTGAGGCACGTAAAATAGGTTCATGGTCACAGTGTCCTAAAAGTTCTGAATAAATACATCTCCGGTTGGCAGGTCAAGCCTATGGGTTTTCTGCTTGGCCCCTGCTTCAAAATGGCAAGGACCTGCTTGAGCAAAAGTCATACTTTCACCCTTGAGGTCCTTGTTGAAACGAAAGCCATACCTCTTCGCGTTAATACATTGTATGCGGGACAAGTACTAGTACGTTTTCTGACGATTGATATTTGAGCACGGGACACGTACTAGTACTGGTTAGTGTAACAACATGGCTTGATTGTGGGTACAAAAATAACGGTATATACAGGAAAACGAAGCCGACGAGTAGGCCGCAGTATCTCAGTCGACAAAGGCAGAGCTCTCGTAACTGGGAGAGGGGGGATCAAGGTTTGGAGCCCTAGCCAGCCCGAGATCCGCCGTGTTCATTAAAGGTGACTGGAGCAGGTAAAATATGTTCGTGGTTACAAAGTCCTCTAAGTTTTCAATCAATACCTCTAGGGGTGGCAGGCCAAGCCTATGGGCCTTCTGCTTGATCCCTGTTTGAAAATTACGAGGATCCACGTGAGAAAAATTCACACTTTCACCCTTGAGGTGCTTGTTATAAAGAAAGGCTCACCCCCTTTGCCTTAATACGAGTAGCACATGTTTCAATCATGCTTGATTTGACCAAGTGGCACAAGAAAACAACAATAACAACAGATAAAAAAATAAGTCTTGACATGGGTCGAACGCTGGCCGATTGGTTAGGGCGCTGATCGTCGGTACCGGAGTTCGTGGGTTCGAATCCCACAATGGCATGGATTTTCGTAGACGTTCGGAATCGGCTTTAAGCAGTAGGTACCGGTCTCATTAACCCTCGTGGGCAAAACAGTAGACCGTAGCTCTCCAAACCAAATCTTGACAAGGGCCGAAACAGCTTCTTTGTTCCTATGAATATATGGGTTGTGAACATATATGTGATGAAATATCACGATAAAAAAAAGCTTTGGAAGAAAAAGTTATTATTCTGGTTTCCAAATCTCAAAATGCTCTATTGAAATAGCTAGAATTCCACAATAAAAGGAATTTAATAAAAATCAAAAGCTGAAGATATTTTTCCTAAATAGATAATAATATGAAAAACATCTTATTGCAGTATTATCAGCTAATACACAGCCATAAAAATAATAATATAGTTTTCAAATATATACAAAAAATTTAAAAAATAAACAAAATTAAGTGAGTCAAGTCCATTATATGAGAAGCAAAGTACAACTTCAATCAGGCATAAAAAATCAGCTATTAAGGCAATGTATTTTTTTATTCCTTACCTTAAATTATATTCTTTTCAAAATTATCTGATATCGTAAAAATATTATTAATTCGATGGTAAAACTGATTTAAATCCAATGTATGCATTTACCTCACCAAAACAGGGTAAGTGAGCATTTCCCTTCTAACAACCCTATTCTAGCAGGATCGTTGTTTGTAGAACTCTATGGTGTAACAATGAGTTACACTACTGGACAATACCTGACCGAAGGACGAAAGAGGTGTCAGAGACCCCCCTTGTACCCCCATTGGACAAGATGGGTTGCTAAAGCGGGTCAGTCGTCTTTGGCCCTGGCAACAGTAGTCATCGGATTTGTTCGGTAGATTTGAAGGGCCCTTCAGAGAAAAAGCAGGCCAAGACGTAGTGAAGAGATAGCAGCATCAGAGGCAGGGAGTTGCTCCACCATTTTCATCAGTACATGAAGACTCTATTGATACTTAAATTGTTTCATTTGCTTCACCAGATTGTTCTTCATCAAAAATAGTACTGTAAATAAAGAGTCTACAATAGGGTATGTCTTCGCTCTCTTGTATCTGGTGTCTTATTCTTTGCGTTATCTCAACATCCCTGGTATAAGTTATTGGTACGTAATATATGACCAACCGTTACTAGAAGGAAGATATGGACCTAAGTTTGACATTAAGGTTTTGACCTTATTTACTACATCAAGTATTTCAGTTACCATTAGCTGACGGCAGAGAATCCAAAGAAACTATTGGTCAGATAAAATTTACCAATGAAATATTTGAAAATATACTATGGTCACATACATAATTTGACCATTACTATGCTAAATATTTGACTATTAGAGGTGATAGTCTAAAAAATTATCGGCAATCGGAATACCTTCTGTGTTATCAGTTTTATGCATTTAGTTGGATGGGGACAACAAACTCATTCTTTTGCAATATGAAAACTAATTAGCTTGGGTGACTTACATAAAATTTAAGTGATGCAAATATTTTAAATGAATATATTTTCTTTCGTTTTTGGATATGAAATTATATATACACCTCTTTCTTAGATTTGAAGCTTTAACCTTATTTATGAATCTAATAACTATTTATTATTATTTTATAGAACTTTTTGAGAAATTATAAAATACCTTAATAAGCAATTATACTTTTTAAACTAAATTTTACTGTAAACACATTGATGAATGTAAGCATTTCAAGATAATAGTAGAATCTTCTCTGCGGCTTTGTACTTCAAAGCCAGACCCTTGTTTCCAATACTACTACAGTTGGCACAATTGCTTGAAATGATTTGGAATCAGCTTTAAGCAGTTGGTTTCTGTCTAATTACCTTCGCGTAGCGGAACATTAATCGTAGCTTCTCCATCAAGAAACCTACATCGTAACCAATGAGAGATTCGACATTGAAGAATGAGGGAATATGAAATGGGTATATTATCTTCAATGCAACATTTCTCAAACCACCATCTTCTCATATGTCGAGGGATTATCTGTCTTAAAGGATTTAATGTGCGAACCCTTCACGTGCCCATGAATGCTCTTCAGTGGTATTACTAATTCGGAACAAGAACTTGTTGTTTGCAATTCAAAGCGTTCATCTGCTAGAATAACCCTGTATTACAATAATGTTGCATGGGATATTGCAATTTTGTAAACTATTAAACTATAAAACACTTAAATGGAGAATAAATATACGTCTATTTGTGATTCGGATTGTTCAAACTTACAACGTACATAGCTATTTTGTAACCTAATAAAACCCACAACGTCTGAATTCCGAATCAATGTGGTTCTATTTGCGAAAAGCATTCTTGAACATTTTTTACCCTAAGTAAAGTTGTATGTTAACCTTATAACTATGAAAAGATAGCCAATCTTCATGGAAAATCAGGGTCGAAAAATGGATAATACGAAACATGTACTGCTGATAACATAACGAATTAAAAAAATTAAAATAACAACATTATATACATCACATATTCGGCAAATTTTAAGATAAAAAAATATTAATAAAGTGTAAGAATCCAAAAATCTCCACAATTTACCTTACACACTTTAAAATAACACTCGACATCTTGAACATTTTTTACTCTTTACGAAGTTGAAATTTAACCTTATAACTACGAAAAGATAAACCTGCCTTAATAAGAAATCAGCGTCAAAAAATGAATAAGGCGAAACACGTACTGCTGAGAACTTTACTTATTAAAAAAAATTAAACTAAGAGCATTATATGAATCACATATTCGACCAATAACGCTTAAGCATCCAAAAATCTTAATAATTTACCCCACACTGTAAAATAACACTCGACTTTTTGAACATTTTTTACCCTAAACAAAGTTGTAATTTAACCTTATAACTATGAAAAAGATAGCCAGTCTTCATAGGAAATCAGAGTCGAAAAATGAATAATAGGAAACATGTACTACTGAGAAAATTAAAACTAAGAGCATTATACGAATCACATATCAGATAAACTTTAAGTTATAAAAAATCAATAAAGCTTAAGAATCCAAAAATCTCAACAGTTTACCACATACTTTAAAATTAACACTCGACTTCTTGAACATTTTTTCACCTTAAACAAAGTTGCAATTTATAACTATGAAAAGATAGTCTGTCTTCATGGAAAATCAGGGTCGAAAAATGGATAATACGAAAGATGTACTGCTGATAACATAACGAATTAAAAAAATTAAAATAACAACATTATATACATCACATATTCGGCAAATTTTAAGATAAAAAAATATCAATAAAGTGTAAGAATCCAAAAATCTCCACAATTTACCTTACACTTTGAATAACACTCGACTTTTTGAACATTTTTTACCCTAAACAAAGTTGTAATTTAACCTTATAACTATGAAAAGATAAACTTGTCTTAATAAGAAATCAGAGTCAAAAAATGAATAAGGAGAAAACACGTACAGCTGAGAACTTAACGAATTAAAAAAATTAAACTAAGAACATTATACATATTCGACAAAATTTAAGTTATAAAAAAATCAATAAAGCATAAGCATCCAAAAATCTCGCTGAGAAAATTAAACTAAGAGCATTATACGAATCACATATTCGGCAAATTTTAAGATAAAAAAATATTAATAAAGTGTAAGAATCCAAAAATCTCCACAATTTACCTTACACTTTGAATGACTTTTTGAACATTTTTTACCCTAAACAAAGTTGTAATTTAACCTTATAACTATGAAAAAGATAGCCAGTCTTCATAGGAAATCAGAGTCGAAAAATGAATAATAGGAAACATGTACTACTGAGAACTTAACAAATTAAAAAAGTAAACTAAGAATATTATACATAACACATATTCGACAAATTTTAAGTTATAAAAAAAATCAATCAATCAATAAAGCGTAAGCATCCAAAAATCTCAATAATTTACCACACACTTTAAAATAACACTCGACTTCTTGAACATTTTTTACCCTAAACAAAGTTGTAATTTAACCTTATAACTATGAAAAAGATAGCCAGTCTTCATAGGAAGTCAGAGTCGAAAAATGAATAATACGAAACACGTACTGCTGAGAACTGAACTTATTAAAACAATTAAACTAAGAGCATTATACGAATCACATATTCGACAAATTTTAAGTTATAAAAAAAATCATTCAATCAATAAAAGCGTAAGCATCCAAAAATCTCAATAATTTACCACACACTTTAAAATAACACTCGACTTCTTGAACATTTTTTACCCTAAACAAAGTTGTAATTTAACCTTATAACTATGAAAAAGATAGCCAGTCTTCATAGGAAAACAGAGTCGAAAAATGAATAATAGGAAACATGTACTACTGAGAACTTAACAAATTAAAAAAGTAAACTAAGAATATTATACATAACACATATTCGACAAATTTTAAGTTATAAAAAAAATCATTCAATCAATAAAAGCGTAAGCATCCAAAAATCTCAATAATTTACCACACACTTTAAAATAACACTCGACTTCTTGAACATTTTTTACCCTAAACAAAGTTGTAATTTAACCTTATAACTATAAAAGCCTGTCTCCATAGAAAGTCAGGGTCGAAAAATAAATAATACAAAACACGTACAGCTGAGAACTTAACGAATTAAAAAAATTAAACTAAGAACATTATACATACATATTCGACAAAATTTAAGTTATAAAAAAATCAATAAAGGTTTAGTTTGGAGTGCTACGGTCTACTTTTTGCAACACGAGGACTAATGAGACCGATAATCAATAAAAAGCATAAGCATCCAAAAATCTCAGAGCCGAATGATGGCCGAATGGTTAGGGTGCTGGCCTTCGGAACCGGAATTCGTGGGTTCGAATCCCACTATGGCATGGATGTTCGTAGCCGTTCGGAATCGGCTTTAAGCAGTAGGTCCCGGTCTCATTAGCCCTCGTGTTGCAAAAAGTAGACCGTAACACTCCAAAACCAAACCAAACCAAAAATCTCAATAATTTACCACACACTTTAAAATAACACTCGACTTCTTGAACATTTTTTACCCTAAACAAAGTTGTAATTTAACCTTATAACTATGAAAGCCTGTCTCCATAGAAAGTCAGGGTCGAAAAATAAATAATACAAAACACGTACAGCTGAGAACTTAACGAATTAAAAAAGTAAACTAAGAATATTATACATAACACATATTCGACAAATTTTAAGTTATAAAAAAAATCAATCAATCAATAAAAGCGTAAGCATCCAAAAATCTCAATAATTTACCACACACTTTAAAATAACACTCGACTTCTTGAACATTTTTTACCCTAAACAAAGTTGTAATTTAACCTTATAACTATAAAAGCCTGTCTCCATAGAAAGTCAGGGTCGAAAAATAAATAATACAAAACACGTACAGCTGAGAACTTAACGAATTAAAAAAATTAAACTAAGAACATTATACATATTCGACAAAATTTAAGTTATAAAAAAATCAATAAAGCATAAGCATCCAAAAATCTCAACAATTTACCACACACTTTAAAATAACACTCGACTTAAGTGATCCTAAAAGAAAACACGATTTTCTTAGTGAAAACAAAGTGAAGACGATTCTCTAAGCACTGAAACCAACCCATTGCAATAAATTTCCTCGTGAGCCATAACACGGCCTATAAAAAGCCCCCGAGATGATAGCACGGATCACTTGTTAATTAAAAACAATTACCCTTAGATTCTTCATTATCAAAAATCTAAAACACTGCAGCCCATTAACCAATGCGAAAACATACGTCTTCCGAAACCTCCGCCATAAAACAACATTATGGAGCATCTTTTAAAACTTGCCAAACTCGACATAAACCAGGCCAAAAATTAACACTTTATCAATGTTCCTGCCCCCCCTCCCACTATATCGTAAAAATAACCACCGCCCCCCTCCCACCTTGGCTTCCTCAAAACGATTTCAATCAAGTGCTTTACGGCGACCTCATGTCTTATGGAGCAGTCTTATGCAACTCTGAGTTATGAGGTCTTAACTTTAATACAATACGTCCGCTTTCAAGAGAGAGGAGGAGAGGATAGAAGGAGTAGGGTGGTACGGAAAGGGGTGGGGGTGGACGGCGGCTTTATTAGCATCTCGCTATATTTTCTCATCCTCATAAATGACCTGGAGTTTACGATACCAGGCGATAAAAGTGGCCCGTTATAATCGAGGGAGGTAAGCAGAAAAGTGGCAGGAGTCAGTTGTGAAAATATTGAGAGACGGGTCATTCCACTCGCATAAGAAATGGACTATTTAAAATGCATTCTTAGACGACTATAAAACCAAATAAATCTGTCAGTCATGGTAAAACGTCATGGTAAACCAAAAGTCTTGTATTCCAAGTAATATCTGGTCATACCTGGTAAACCAAAAGTATTTGCTATACCATGGTAAACCAAAAGTCATGGTAAACCTGGAGTTTTTACACTTGTATAGGCAATATAATATCAAACGGTGGGGATTCGTACTGAATATAATATTCCTATTCTAATAAAACTAGCATATAGCCCGTCATATGACGGGATCAGCAAAATTTTTAATTTTCTAGAATTGTAAAGTACTGTAACGTCACGAGATCCTTGGGTAGCATGTGGATGTCGAAGTGGCTATGACACGACGTACATCTTAGAAATAATAACAACGTTCATTCTTGATTAAAATGGAATATGTACAAATTTTCCAAATGGAAATCACAGAATCAGGTGGGCTGGTACGGATCTAAAAGTCCCAGGTTCAAGGCGAACCTAAAAAATACAATCTGCGGACAGGTGCCGACAGATACCGTAGTACAGGGGTACAACTGGGTAATCTTGAGTCCCACAAAAAGGCTGCAGAAAAGCACACCAAAAAAACCAACCGCCGCAAATCCAAACTCTGTTCGTTCTCTTTTCTTCTGGGGACTCTCCGGCGAAAAACTCGAGCCGCCTGACGTCACCTTTCGCCTCTTCTCATTGGCTTTTTCTTTCCGCGTCGCTGTCCTGGTAGAATCTGATTGGCTGCTTCAGTGACGCCTCATTGTCTGACATTTCGTTGTCCCGTTCATCCGTCCGATTTACCCTGGACATATCATTCTGGATGGCTAAGTCCGGGGCAGAGTATGACCACTCTTACCTTGGACATATCAAGGCATGGTCGAAGCGACAACCCTTTGTATCAAAAACCCAGGCAGAGTGTCGTCCTTCCCTGGGGTTTAACAAAACCCCTTTGTGAAGCCAATGGGGTGTAGCGACGTCACAATACCCTATAAGACAG
>CM063500.1:112465040-112492540 GCA_032207245.1 Pardosa pseudoannulata | reverse complement strand
TGAGACTCCATGGCGATGTAAACAATTCAGAATTCCTTTGCACTTTGTTTTGAAAAGTACCACTAGCTTGAAGACTATTATCTTAATTTTACCGTTTCTGATACTTAACACTATGTAAAAAGTGGATTTTAATTAAGAATATGTAAGAATTGTAAAGTAAAACAAGTTTTTTAAATAAAAAATAAATGGTTACTTCACGCACAGTTTTTCATTATTAAATCGTACCGGAAGAACCATGCTAAATGCTCATCTGTCAGTCTACTTCTGAAATTATTCTTTCTAAGGATCAGAGTTGAAAACACTTGTTCACATATAAGAAGCAAATATACCGCTGATCTTCTGGACGTAATATAATAAATTTGGGATATAATATTTAAGCAAAGTAGAAAAGGAGATGGATATATAATGTATAAATATATATTTCTTTTAATTTGCCTCGAACTGGCAACTTAAAATTCTATCCGCGGGCCGGATAAAACCTTCCGGTGGGCCGAAGTTTGCCCATCCTTGGCCTAATCCATGAAAATTCCATAAGAAATTTTAATCCAAGTAATAAGCTATTAGAGCAAAAATAAAAGACAAGCTAACTGAGCATATATTTAGAAATTTTGCCAAATAATCAAAAAGTATTAAATATGAAACTTTCCACGAAATTGCTTGCTTAACGAGCAATTTTACGTAATGCTTTAGAACGAGCAGTGCTCGTGCAAGTCGAGCGTTCCAATTCGCATGAACCCGAGTACAGCTGGCTGGTTTCAATTTGTTCAAAGTTTCACAAGAGATGAACAATCCACACTAGCCAGACGCTGTTGAATATTTGTCCGAATTAGTGGATGTTGTTTTCATTGTTATATACTATTGTAAAACGTTGCAAAACCTTTTGTAAGTATTTATGTCCAGCATTTTTACTCCTTCAAAATTGCTTCCATGATTAGGCATTTTGAGATTTTGGGCACCAGAATAATAACTTTTCCTTCCAAAGCTTTTTTATCGTGATATTTCATCACATATATGTGCACAACCCATGTATTCATAGGAACAATGAAGTTCTTATGGTCCTTGTCAAGGTTTGGTTTGGAGTGCTACGGTCTACTTTTTGCAATACGAGGGCTAATGAGACCGAGACCTACTGCTTAAAGCCGATTCCGAACGTCTACGTACATCCATGCAATTCTGGGATTCGAACCAGCGAACTCCGGTACCGAAGGAAAGCACCCTAACCAATCGTCCATCGCTCGGCCTTCCATGACTAGTACTGAAATCAAGTTAAAAGAGTTCTATGTCGGTTTTCACAAACGAATATAGCATTTAATCGAATAATGCCGTTTCAATGATTGTTCCATTTAAGTGAGCTGCCACAAAATAAGCTGGCGTTTACTCATTTAACCTCTGGTATGCATTAACCTGTATGCACTAACCATGGATTATTTTTTGATGATATAGCCGCCATTATTTCTTTTATTCCTTAAAAATTATTTTGAAAAGTGTCTTCTTTACAATAAAAAATTTCTCATTAATTACTGATTTGTCTACGTAATACATGATAAAGAATAAACTGATAAATGCGTGTGAATAACCAGTTACAGTCTGAAAAAGACCAGTCAGTAATCCCATAGCTGAGAAAGTAGAATTGGTTATAAAATATAAGAAATTATATTTTACAACCACGATATATAAATACTATAATAAATCGCTCAGATACACAATGGCTTAATGTGATCAGTTTGGGACACCGCGATTTTGATAACAATAAATGATATGTAAAATTAGATAAATTTCTTCTCCCTCCTCATTCAATTCACAAGTACTAAATTTCAAAACAAAATGAAAAAACACACCTTATATTTATGTACTGCATATTACTCTTTAGAACATAAGAATTGTATACATAATTAAAAAAATAATCAATTGTTGCTTCTTTACAATTGTTTCTAAGAAGCTCATTCATAAATTGTTCATAATCATAATCAACCTGTCATAACGATTTAAAATTTCGATCTTTTATTTTAATGTTAAATCATTTCGCTTTCTGGCTTCCATATCGACAAGCTGCATGTAAGCGAGCAAGGCATAAAATGTGAATACGCTCCTTCTCAGTTCCGATAATAATGTGTTGCCTTCTGCTTATCTGACAAACATTGACCAACAGCAGGGTGTGCGCATTTCTGAAAAATTTCTGGAACGTGTAATTTTCCACTCCTTTGTCCATTCCCCATTTTTCTAAGTGGAAGAGGGAGAAATTTCAAACAACAGCGAAGGAAAAGAAAAGAATGGGTTCCTTCTGAATATATTGTGAATATTCCTTTGCCAGTTAAAATGAGGTTCGAAAACTGATCCCATTAACCGATGTAATGATCACATAAAGCGATAATTTTAACATACAAATGAATAGAGAAAATCGGGACCAAGGGATTTCGATAACAATAAGCGATTGATAACATTAACTGCGATCACATTAAGCGGAGGCCACTGTATTATTCTGAGAATTTGGCCTTGGACTGAAGGTTAAAAAATTACACAATAGATTTATGATTTGGAAGAACATAGTTTTTGTACTTCACGTATAAACACATATAATATTTAAAATATTACTCTATTCTAAAGCAAATACCGATTTAAAACAGGATCTTGCAGTAAAATGCAGGAATGAGTTGTAGCTATCCTGACCTTAACGTATAATTCTTTAGGTTTGGAAAATATATTTGCATGCGCTGTAAAAGGTCTCAAAATATTGTTTGCCTGTGTTTTCTGTTGCTGCTACGTTTCTAGGAAAAATTGATTGTAGGGGAGACCGGGGCATCTTGGGACACTTTTCAGTTAAACATTTTTATGAATTTTTTTAAAGCTAATTAAAAAAAATTAGTATGCATTCATATATTGTCATCATATCTGCTTCTTATAAATATGAAATCTACTTAATATCTCATTTAGTTAAAGAGTAATAAAAGAAATAAAATACCTTTTCAATGTCCCAACATGCCCCACTGTATAGGGTAGGTTGGGACACTAAATAACAAATACAAAATACTGTTCAAATTATTTTTATTAACTGTTATAACAGAGAAATGGCTGAAAATTGTTCAAGTTAATACATTTTTTTTAAACAAATCTTATATTTGATGCCAGCAAATTCTTCTTTAAATTCTAACAAAATGCCCCTTTGGCCTATTGTTTCTTTAGGAGTGTTCAACGTCTATAACTTAATAAATTAATATTTTGACATGTTAAATCACCAATTAAAAATTGGGCACCAAAATATTAATTATTTTGCTTGAATTGATATTTGTTTACACTTTTTAAAGTGTCCCAAGGTGCCCCATCTATGTGTGTCCCAACCTGCCCCATTTTACATAGTATCTTTTGGTAACTATTATATAGTTAGGTTTAACAATACAGTTTATTTATTAGCATAAAAATAATAATAAATGAGTTTTTTTCATAACAATACACTTTTTTTAAAATACTTAAATAAAAAAAATTACTTTTTAAAATGCACATTGATGTAATTTTGGGTTATTCAAAACAAAGAAAATGAAATTGTTCCTTACCTATAAGCACTATCTTCATCAAAATTCTTTGAGAAGTGAAGAGTAATGTCATCTATCAATACACATGAGCACTAATTCCTGGTTGCAAATTAAAGCCCGAAAATAAAAGTGTCCCAAGATGCCCCATTCTCCCCTACTTGAAGCTTTTAAACTACGTATGTATGAAAACTATCTTTAACAAATTCCTTTGATCGCATAAATTTTCAACTCAGTTTAGAGGTTTTAAAAATGATACGGTTTTCTAGGTATAGAATGCGACAGACGTTGTGAACTTTTGAACCATATCATAAGCTGGTACGCACCAAAAATTATTATAAATTTAAGATGATAAGAATATCAATTTAAATTTTAGGTTTTTAGAATATACAATGGACGTTCTATTGAAAATGTTAAAATATTTACTACTTTTAAACTATTTGCTTGATTTCAATAAATTAAAAATAATTTTGTAAGTCATTAAATACATTTCAAGTATATATAAAATAGATAAATTAATACATTTTTAACTATTTAAATGGACAATTTTATTAGATATATTAATTATTTCAGAAGAACTTAAGTGTCATCTGTTATCGATCAGCAAAGTTAAAATTCGTTATATTTAGATTTTGCATTATAAAGATTACAGAAAATGGTTTATTACTGACAGTACCCGTTTGGCAGTATCAAGGATATTTTATAAATCTACGACGTGAATTTTTAAAGAACAAATGTACGAGTATACATACATACATACTCTTAAATGCGCAGCGGAAGGTATACATATTTTTAAAGTAGAAGGTTAGTGTTAACGCTTCACACACAAAAACACACACACACATATATATATATATATATATATATATATATATATATATATATATATTGTCACGAAGATTCGAATGAACACACCATTTAACTTAACAAACGAATTTATTGAAGCTAAATAGCAACTAGAAACTTTACAAGATCGAGAAATTGCCTGCAACTAGTGTGTAACAGCTTTTATACCCGAACAGAATATTCGAGAAATAACTAATTTACATATTAAAGAAAGATCTAGAAGGTTCAAGAACATAAGGAAACAATAAATAACATTTTTAAATTAAAAATCCGTACTTTGGATAAACCGCCATGGCAAGCATCGAACCCCCCAATCTTCGGGTCTGGATCGCGTGCTTTGACCATTCGGCCACTGAGCTCGTTGGCTAAGCTTCTTTATGCGGCAATATATATATATATATATATATATATATATATATATATATATATATATATATACATACATATATATATATATACATGCATATATATATACATGCATATATATATATACATATCTATATACACACACATATATATATACATATCTATATATATACATATATATATATACATATATACATATCTATATATACATATATATACATATATATATATATATATATATGTATATATATATACATATATGTATATATATACATATATATACATTTACACACACACACACACACATATATATATATATATATATATATATATATATATATATATGTATATATATATATATATATATATATATATATATATATATATATATATATATATATATATTATATATATATATATATATACTATATATATACACACACAAAAGTATTTCGGTAATATACTATGTATACGCTCATTTGTACAGTAACAGTCAGCATGTTAAAGAAATTTAATGTGACTGAAATTCA
Organism: Pardosa pseudoannulata; assembly: GCA_032207245.1. NCBI lineage: Eukaryota > Metazoa > Arthropoda > Arachnida > Araneae > Lycosidae > Pardosa > Pardosa pseudoannulata. The sequence goes on along the minus strand of CM063500.1, from coordinate 112,487,274 downwards.
AAGCATTAAATTTGAAATCAGTTGTTAGACAGATTTCGTTGCCTTAGATATAAGGAAAGTACGAGTTTTTTTAAGTTAAAACTGCTATAATTATTTTATTCAGTAACTAATAGAATTTCCTATTACGGATTCAAGCTGATTTAATCCCAGAATTTTAGGCTAGCTGTAAATCACACCTAGTACAACAGACAGAAATCAAAGTACAACATGGTTTCAGAAACAAGATAAAGAATGTGCGCTCTGTCTTGTTTTTAGGATAATGAGCCCTGTTTCTGTTCTTCTATTATAACTTATTGTGTAATTTAAAATGTAACTAAGCCAAAGCATACCATTCTTTGAGTTATTTCCAAAGGCAGAGACATATCTGTCTGGCTCAGTAAAATTATCGACTCTTCACTAAAAGTCATTATAGTTCGTCGCAGTAGTTTGACGAAACAGGTACGGACTTTGTTTTAACCTCACAATTTTTATTCTGTAACAAACCACCTTTCTTTGTAAGTCTTCAATGAAGCGACTCATAAATAAGCAAACATTCAGCGGGAGGTTAAAAGACAGGACAGTTCTAACAGCGGGGGCTCTGTTATTAGTACTGGTATGTACTAAGACGCATATTTCAATGGATACATTCAATTCCCTTGTAAATAAGCAGTAGAGAAGCGAAATGATAAAATGCAGAACTATATGCAGTCTGATACATATTCCAAACTTTCCTTTTATATTTAGAATTACATTTGAACAAGTAACTAGTAGTTATATAAATTTACAAAACTATTGTATACTGCTATTTTTCAAATACTTTGGTTTCATTTCTTGAAGACTTGAATTTCACGAAGAATTATCTAGAATATAACGTTTAATATTTACATTAAAAAATTAATTAGCTATTAAGTAAAATCAGATTTACTCATTTTCAACATAACATACATAAGCCTGACGTAAAAACGATAAATATAAAATTAACTAAACAAATCAACCATCATTGTATGACGGGTGGAAATTGCCTCTTGATTGAATAGATTTTCCATGAAATTCAACATTTTTAAATATATATGCTACAAAAATATTTAAAAATTAATATAATAATACTATTGCTTTTAATAATTGACTGAAAGCAAATAAATTAAGCATATTCGTCGTGAAGAATACTGTAAACTAATTCATGGCTGTAAAAGTAAAATACAAATAAAATTATAGTAAATATATGTACATAACTATAGTAAAATCAAACTAAAAAATCACCCATCGTGATTTGACGGGTGCAAATTGTTCTTTCATTCAATAGATTTCCCATCAGAATGTTTAAATATATATGCGAGAGTAATGTTTAACATTGATTTTTAATCAATGTTAAACATTTCTCTAGCATACAGCTAATAAAACAAACATATTCATCGTAAATAATGTAGTAAATTAATTCATAACTGTAAAGTAAAATACAAAGTAAAATATAGTTAAAAATAAAAATATAATTCTATAGCTATTCTACATATGTAAATTATTCCTCGTCCTGATGAATTTTAAGATTCTTAAATATTCATAATTTAATTTAAAAAAATAATAAGGGATTTCAAGTTATTTTTTAAAGATATTATGCTTACCAATTTATTAAGTCCCATTATACCCCCATGACTCTACCACAATAATTTTGGAATGAAGATAATTTGGTGGAAATTATGCGAAGAATAAGAGAATGTGATAATTTTGCGAACCACCATTAGTGAATATGGTGAATTATCGGTCGAGGTGGGCTACCATCCCAGTATCCTCCAGTTAGAATGTTGCCTTTACCGACTGCACTACTTCTTCCCAGAGTACAAGGTAAAAGGAAAGATGTGAAGATGAATAGAAAACCGGAACTAAGATATTTCTCCACCCTATGGAGAATAATAAACAAAAATTCTATAACTAAAAGTAAAAAAACAGAGGGCGATATTAATACACACCGTAAAAGTCAGAAAAATATTTTGCCTCTACATAAAATTGAGTAAAATTTACGTACGAAAATATACGTAGGGAATAAAACATGTATTCGTACTAGTGAATATTTCGTATTATTGAATATAAACTAAAAACTAAACTCCTCGGTGCAACAGCCTGTAGAGGCCCAGGGCCTATGGTGCCAATCTCCGTTTTCCAGACCAAGGGCCCTGGGGTGCAAAGCATATGTTCCGGTTAGGTGGTCAACCCTACGCGGAACCCCCAGTGTTTAGTTCCCAAGCTGTAGTTATTGGTCCTTAGTTTCTCCACCCACTGAAGGGATGGGTTTGGTTTGGTTTGATACGGTCTACTTTTTGCAACACGAGGGCTAATGAGACCGGTACCTACAGCTTAAAGCCGATTCCGAACGGCTACGAACAGCCATGTCATAGCGGGATTCGAACCCACGAACTCCGGTTCCGAAGGCCAGCACCCTAATCAATCGGCTATCGATCGGCCACTGAAGGGATGAAAGCCTGATAACTGAATAGTCTTATAATAAATTTTTACACAGGTCTTACGTAAGTGTCGGGTAACTAGAAGTATTTCCTATTATTGAAATTTCCTTATAAGCGATTTTCGTATAAATGAGTTACCACTGTATATACATAGCCTTTCACAACAACATAAATCTAATTTGATCCATCTACATCGTTTCCTTACAATGATAACTTGCAGTTATCTTGTTCATACATTTATGAACAATCAGAATTTGACGGTCACATAAACGTTATTCCAAAAAGGTCTTTTACTAATGCAGGTCGATTATTCATCTGATGCTGAATACCGAATTCTTTGCTGATTACTGTATTTTCTCTATGTAGAATCTGTAAGGCTACAAGTAATGAGGAAACTCGTTACTAGTAAATTCTTTCTAGCTTTTCGTCAGGGAAGCGCGTGGAAACCAACCGATAATTCCCGATACCTGACTCAAGCCATTGTCATCCGAAATCCAGATAATCTTCCGTTCATTTTGCATACTCAGTCGAAAGGAGGCGATGAGCTATTAACCTCCCGAAAAGTGCCCTTTAAATGAGACAAGCACCAAGCTAATGCTTTCCTCAAATGATTGGTTAATTCTTGCATATTTTCCGCTGGCATGTTCTTCGGAACAGAGGGGGGAGGGATCTGGCTCTCGAAGGTAGTCAGGGATTATTTCAGGTGTAAAAGGGGAGAAGAAGGGCGGTATTTAATGAAATGATTAGCGCATTTCGGATTCATCGAGGAAATTAAATCCGATAAATAGCATCCGAAAACTTTTACCGTCGGCAAAATCGTAAAATTTTTGGAGCTAATGAAGTTTTGGTAACGCCTCCGGATCGGAAGAGTTATATATAGGGATCGGCTTACAATCAGCTCCAAAAGATATTTATGGCGATTCCATTCTAGCCAAAACCTATTGGGATTTAGTTTTATATTAGGATCTCCCTCAAGTAATTTCCATTGCCCTGAAGTGCTTTGAAACTGATTACGTGATGTCATGAAACCGCATGTGCTTTTGATATATTTAATATTTAACGTAAGAATAACATAAATGTATTTAAAACATGCTTTGGGGGTCTTTGGAATGGAATGCGTTGAAGTTTTCACCCGAGGATGTAACATTTTTTAGTAAATAATCGTTTTTGATTCGAATTGGAGTAAAGTAATTTAACAATATCTATTGCCTATGATTAATCGAATTAAGCAGCATACAATTCAAGCCAAAGTACAGAGAAAATAGGTCTTATTTATTCTACCTAATTCACATAGAGATATCATGTATGGATTTTAATTTCCATTTATACGGTATATACAGGGTCACTGCGTGAAGTAACTTAAAGGTGTGTACTCAAATATCTTGTAGAATTGCTATAGCAAATTTTAGAATTAAAACATGATGGGGACTGCTTCAATGGATATCTTAACAAAATAGGCATCTTGGATTAAAGAACCAAGCGTCTTCATATAAGGCTCTACATACAGGGTGTTTTAAAAAATGACCGGTATATTTGAAAAATCCATAAAAACTAAATGGACAGTTATAGAAATTCACAGTTTATTGCGATATGCTTGGGACAATAGTAAATTTTCAGGCAAACAAACTATAAAATTAGTTACAATATTCCACAACAGATGGCGCTGCAGTCTGAAAAAAATCTAAACTACGATATATATCTGTGGGGACTCTTAAAAGCCCAGGTGTATCTCCAATATCCAGAAACAATTGAATAACTGGAACAGTACATCTGTTCTGCATGTGAAGCCTGAGACGTTTACACGGGTTTCTGATAATTTCGTTCTAAGAATACGCTATATTATTCCTGCCCATGGTGGATATCTGGAAAATATCGTAGTCGAGATTTTTCCAGACTGCAGCGTCATCTGTTGTGGAACCTTGTAACTAATTTTGAAAGTTTGTCTGCCTGAAAATTTACTATTGTCCCAAGCATATTGCAATAAACTGTTTATTTCTATCACTGTTCGTTTAGTTTTTATTGGTTTTTATGGATTTTTATGGAATGTATATCTGGAAAATATCGTAGTCGAGATTTTTCCAGACTGCAGCGTCATCTGTTGTGGAACCTTGTAACTAATTTTGAAAGTTTGTCTGCCTGAAAATTTACTATTGTCCCAAGCATATTGCAATAAACTGTTTATTTCTATCACTGTCCGTTTAGTTTTTGTTGATTTTTCAAATATATTGATCATTTTTGAAACACGCTGTATGTAGAGCCTTATATGAAGACACTTGGTTCTTTAATCCAAGATGATCATTTTGTTAAGATATCCATTCAAGCAGTCACCATCATGTTTTAATTCTAAAATCTGCTATAGTAATTCTACAAGATATTTGATCACACACCTTTAAGTAACTCCACGCAGTGACTCAAAGTGTGCCATTGAATAATCCACTATAACAGTGTCCAGAATGAATTCAGCTCCTTTTTCTACCAGTACATCGAACTTTTAATTACTGCCAGTGGTAACATGAGATGGTATCCAGTGGAGCATGATGGCCCTACCTTTTACACGGAGGAACTTGATATCCTGTTTTATTTTGGTCACAGTTGAGTCTCACAATATCGTATTAAAGCTATGGCTTCTTTGGATGATTTATCATCAAAAAGGAATACAGTTTTACAGAAAGATTCAATTCTGTGATCGCTTGAGGTATAAAAGATGGTATAAAACTACATTATAGAATATATTAGGAAGATGGTATAAAACTGCATTATAGAATATATTAGGAAGATGGTATTAAGCTACATTATAGAATATATTAGGAGGATGGTATAAAACTGCATTATAGAATATATTAGGAAGATGGTATTAAGCTACATTATAGAATATATTAGGAGGATGGTATAAAACTACATTATAGAATATACTAGGAAGATGGTATAAAACTACATTATAGAATATATTAGGAAGATGGTATAAAACTACATTATAGAATATATTTGGAAGATGGTATAAAACTACATTATAGAATACATTAGGAAGATGGTATAAAAATACATTATAGAATATATTAGGAAGATGGTATAAAACTACATTATAGAATATATTAGGAAGATGGTATAAAACTACATTATAGAATATATTAGGAAGATGGTATAAAACTACATTATAGAATATATTAGGAAGATGGTATAAAACTACATTAATATCAGAATGTCTTGAAGTCTAAATCATCCATATTCCCCCAAATGAGTGATTCAATTTTTTGATTAGAATATTTTCTCAATGTATAGTTCATTTACCAGAAAATAATATATAAATAAAGATAAGGAAAAGTAACTTGTTCTCTAAAAAATGCGCATAATTTTGCTTCTTTTCGTCTAATTTTTTTAATATAAGCATTAAAGTATTTAGGTGACTTTTACCTCTTGATCTGATAATGTAAGGGATTAACAGAATTTTCTTTTTCCCTTTATTCTTAAATCCCATACTTTATGGTTGTAAATATGTAGAAAATTACAACTTTTCTTAGCGTTGTCTAATAAACAACGAAACTTGACTCTAAACGTAATGTTTTAAACCAAAATAAAAAAAAGAAGATCCTAGACACTTTCTGTGGTGCATAAACACCGTTTTTTTCTCTCTCTAAATTTACTTGCAGGCTATTCAGAATTATATTATTGAAAGATATTTCAAGATTTCAGTCACCTTTTTTTCTGTATTATTCATAAAGTTGCGAGGATTAGGACCGTATTAACGACGGCGTTTCGAAGAAAATCAACCAGGTGTTGCTCTCTGATCTTGTGGTACTGAAAAATTTACATTTTGAGGGAGAGGTTACTCATTGCATTATGGAAAAGAATGGAAATATGGTCTCCGTTTTCTTTCAATAAACTAATAAAATGAGAAATTCTTTTGTCATAGTTAACCTAAAAGGCTTTCGTAATTTGGGTGATTCCTGAGAAAGGGCAAGGGTTAATTCAATTAACATTACAACTAGATACGACTAAGTTTTTTGTAGAACACGTACTGCATTAATTGGTTTGGAGTAGAACAAAACTTGAAAATAACTTTTTTTCAGTAAAAATTGTAGTAGTAAAGGCATATTCTTCCTTCTCATATCCTTAAATGAATTAAAAGAAATGCTTGAAAGTTGTATTAAACTTAATTTTACTTTACTGATTTAATTTTACTTTCGTATTGAAAAAGCTTTATGAACAAGTTTTTATTTTAACTATAAATAGATATAAATGCAAATTCAATTTTTTTAAATTCCATTACATAATTAATTCAATAAAAAATAATCTACAAAACAATTTATTTTATACACTTTTCGAGAAGAGATTCAATTTGTAATAAAATATCTATCCTAACTCTTTTACATTTGTTTACATAAATAATTATAAATGTATAAATATTATGACAGGAGATTTTTATGATTATCGACATTTCTGACAGTGTTCTTTCTATCAGTTATGTCGCCCCAAACAAAAAGCCAGACTGCGGACATATTAAAAATATAAATTTAATTGTTCTTTTAACTAAAGGAAAATTATTTTAACTATAATAAACACATATATTTGGACCTAAACATGTAACAACCTAAAACTATTAATCAAGGAGAGCAGAAACTAAGAAATACCTGTACCTTTACACAATCTGTTAGTCACATACATATTTTATTTTATTATTACCATTAGAAAAAAGTATTAATGCATAATTAAAGATATCATCAGCTGCGTTAAAATCACAAGACAGTTTTTTTTTACTTTTTTCCCTCCTTTATCAGATCTTTTAAGTTTATATTTAATCAGCAGTTTCATGCTTAATCACCAAAATATAAATTGACTTACTCTTAAAGTACTTTTTGAATTTTGTAAATTAAAAACTAATTTCTTATATAAAGTAGAAACTAATTATCAATTTTATCCCATGAATCTCAATTATAACAATTATATTTGATAGCGAGATAAACGCTATCTTTTTTAATAATTTTTCATGAAATGAAACAAATAGAAATTGACTTACACGTAAAATACTTTCTGAATTTTGTAAATTAAAAACTCATTTCTTGTATCAAGTAGAAACTAATTATAAATTTTGTTTCGTGAACCTCAATTATAACAATTTTATTTGATAGCAAGATAAACACTATCTTTTTAAAAAAATTTTCATGAAATGAAACAAATAGAAATTGACTTACCCGTAAAATAATTTTTGAATTTTGAAAATTATAAACTAATTTCTTATATCAAGTAGAAACTAACTATGAAATTCGTTCTGTGAATCTCAATTATAGTAATTTTATTTGAAAGCTTGGTAAAGACTAACTTTTTTAAAACTTTTAATTCACAATTTTGTTTCACATTGAAGTGTTATATATCTCTAAAGTTACTCTTCACATTACAAATAGTTATTTTTCTTCAATTATACCTGAGAATTTAGTTTCCAATATGCATAATTTAGTTTATAATATTTCTGATTCAAAATTGCGGGTAAGTGAATTTAAGTTTTATCCCTTTGTGTATATATTTTGAAATTAGAAAACTCTAATTATTTTAAAGTTAGAGGATTATTTAACTACTTTTAAAAAATTCATTTTAAAAGGAACAGAACATTTTATTTTATATTGAATCGAAAAATTGTTAACTGTTATAGTGAAGATTTTATGATTCAAAATGTACTATGCACCCTTAAATGTAAACAACCTAGAGTGGGAACTATTTTCCTCATAGGTTAGAATAGAGCCAGAGTAATTCAATATAGTCAATATTCAACCACCATAAGAAGACAATGAGAGTTAAATTTCATTTTTTCAATGTTTTAAAATTCTTAACGATATTTTTATAATGAGAGTATATAATATTGTCACATAAAACAAATAAGACACAAATCTACTAGAAAAGATTTTTTTAAAGAAAATATGAGTTCATAAAACATGTCTTTCAACAGTATGTCTTAAAATTGTTCCTAGTGATCAGCATTGCTTTTATTTCTTTTTTTTTATCTGTAGAATTTTTATAGGAACTAAACTGGGTATCGATTTTTATATAAGTTAAATACTATTTATCCAAAGAAACTATTCAAAATTATACAATGTTTTAGCAGCTGTTTATGACTCTTTATGGTGTAAAATCCTCTGTTACTCAAGAGTACTGAGTTTAACAGCAAACACATTAAAAAAAATCTCTAAAATTTTGAATTAGAAATATATAAGAGTAATGCACTCGAAAATTTCAAAATTGCTAATTCTGTACAAATCGTCAAACTTGAAAATATTATTTACAAAAGATAAAATACTGGTGCATTAAAAAAAACAAGTTTCAGAGGAGCTTTTTTAATCCATGCCATTCAAAAAATGTCTTTTGATAATGAAACGTATACTATACTTTTTAGAACAAAAATTCATTTGATAACCGAATCGGAGTTCTATAAATTTATACGCCTAAACCAGACTTGCCAACTGTTGAATATTGAAAATAGTAGCACTTGACAGTTTTGAAATCAAAAATAGTAGCTCACTAAATTGCGAGGTAGGTTTGGATGGCGAGGTTTTACACCATAAATCCTGGGCAATCGCACGCGTGCCATAACACAATGCACATACCAAATCGTGTGTATGTTTAGGATTCAAACAAAACAATCAATTCTTCTAAAGTATCTAAAATTCCATATAAATTTAATTTTCAAAATATCATATACATTTAAATGCATTTCTGAACTGAAAACCCCCCATTAACAGGTTAGATGAAGTATTTTATTTAGATTTATTTTAGTTGTATTTAAATATTATTTCACAAAAAATTTTATAGTAAAAAATAATTTTTAAAAAATCTCAGAAATATATTGAGGGAAGAACATAGAAATATTGTCAATATCACATTATTATCAGACACAAAATCTAATTTTTAATCCTAAGTTTTAATATAAGCGTGTATGGTATTGCATAGTAGTTACACAAAAATTAATCGAAGGTGTTTTTTTTTTTATTAAGTATATTCATTTATTTTGATTTTCCGGATGCGATGTAATTTTTTATTTTTGTGTATACTTTTTTGACGAAAAATCGTATTTTTTTTTGACCGATTTTCGTATTATCGTAATTATTTGCTAAATTCGTAGAAACTACTATTTTTTCGTACCAGTTTTCAGGTCTAGCCTAAACAGACGGATTAGGCAATCTATAAAGAAGAGAAAATACACTTATATCCTAAATTGTGACTCTTTTTTCCATCTGGCCATTGAATAGCGAGAAACAGAAAAAAATTACAAAATAATAATTTGCACTATAAATCCTGGCAATCGCAAGCGTGCCATAACACAGTGCACGAGCTAAATGATCGTGTGTACGTTTACTGCTCAAACGAAACAATCAATTCTACTAAAGTATCTAAAATTCCATATAAATTTCATTTTCAAAATATCATATACATTTTTATGCATTTCTGAACTGACCCCCCCTTTAAAAGGTTAGATAAAGTATTTTATTTAGATTTATTTTAGTTGTATTTAAATGTTATTTCACACCTTAACATTTTTATAGTAAGAAATAATTTGTAAAAAATCTCAGAAATATACTGAGGGAAGAACACAGAAGTATTGTCAATACTACATTATTATCAGACAGAAAATCTAATTTTTAATCCGAGAGTGTATGGTATTCGCACAGTAGTTACACGAAAATTGATCGAAAAAGTTTTTTTTTTTTTTTCGGATTTCCTTACATTTTTTTCTAAAGTATATTCATTCATTTTGATTTTCCGGATGCGATGTAATTTTTTTTATTTTTGTGTATACTTTTTTGACGAGAAATCGGTTTTCGTAGGATCGTAATTATTTCCTAAGATAGTAGAAACTACAAATTTTTGGTAGCAGTTTTCAGTCTGGCCTAAACAGACGGATTAAGCAACTTATAAAGAAGGGAAAATACACTTATATCCTGAATTGTGACTCTTTTTTTCCATCTGGCTATTGAATAGCTAGAAAGAAAAAAAATTACAAAGTAATAAGAAAAAAAGCTTAAGCGTCTCTCTTTCCAGCAAGCACCTTGTCATAAATTCACAGTCTCTCTCCAAATGGCGTTTTGTAACATGACTGCATTCACTTTAACCACACGGTTATTCTCACATAGCGAAAAAGAGACTCCAACACACATATAAATATAATAATAGGAATGATCAGGGACCACGCGAATCGTTTCTCATTTCCATATTTTGTTACTTAGCCTTTAGTAACTCCGGCTATAATTTAACCAGGGGAGGAACCATAAATAACCTATATTATCCAATTTTAAGCTCTTGCTTTTTATTTCCCCCGGACCGGTTCGGCCGTAGCATGCGGGCATCCAAATTCTAAACGCGTCCGCACACACGTCTCTCGAGAGGCCCCCAAGATGTCCGACAAACCTGTTATTGACTTCCCCAGCAGATGTGCTTAAAGGGCAGGCTCGGTTCATTCTCTGGAACTTAATGGGCACCTCTGAGTTATCTTAAATGCATTGGAAAGGTGTCCCACATATACGCGGACATGCTCGAAATAAATATCCTCATGGGCGGGTGGTAAGTGTTTATAATGGGCTATTAGAATGCCTTTTTGACGTATATTAGCCGGTTGGCGACATTTGTATGGATATGTTAATCAGCTAAAGAATGGCGGCAGATGAGAGAGAATAGATCTAGGTTTATGGGGAAATGATATGCGGAGGGGAAAAACAACTTTTCTTTTTCGCTCAAAAATTTGTGTTTACCGTGGTTTTTTTTTTATAAAGAGATGTCCTAGTTTAGGGAAATGATTTTTTTGAACACAGATAAATAAAAAAAATATAAGTGCCGTCTTTCATGTTGGGGAACATTAAAGGGGAGTGACTTTCCTTATTAGGACATTTTCGGAATAAAGATTGAAGTGGATAATGGATGAAGGCGACCTACTGGAATTCACGAAGTAGAGTTCTATAGAAATCTAAAGAAGCACGCTATTTAGGTTGAAAATAGGGTTATTTAAAATGAACATTAAACACTGAAGGCAGTATTTTCATATCAACATTTCATTTTTCATTTGCAAATTCTACATACACACATGGGACATGCATATATACTTGTATGTATGTATATATATATATATATATATATATTTATAGATACATATATATATATATATATATATTACATATATATATATATACATATATAAATACATATATATATAACACATATATATATATACATTATTATATATATATACATATACATATATATTATATATATATATATATACATATATATAAATATATATATATATATATATTATATATATATATATATACATATATATATACATATATAAAATATATTATATATATATAAACATACATATAACACATAACATACATTATATACATACATATAATTATATATATATATATATATATATACATACATATATAACTATATATATATATATATATATATATATATATACATAATACATATATATATATAATTAATATATTTATATATTATATAATACATATATACATATATATATATACATATATACATATATATATATATATATATATATACATATATATATACTATATATATATATATATATATAATGCATACACACATAAATATATACATTATATATAATACACACACAGATATAATTTATAATATTTATTATTATAAATATAGAAATATATATTTGCATAATATACAAATAAAATATATATCTATATATATATATACTATAATATATTATATGTGTGTGTGTGTTTGTGTGTATTGTGTGTTATTATATATTTAATATATTTCTTTTAATTGTCGATTATATATATAATATTTAAATTTTAAAAATAATGACATATTTATATATAATTACATCTCTTCAGAGATTTTTTACGATATTACGATATTATATAGCATATAGCCCATCATATGACGGGATCAGTAAAATTTTTAATATTCCAGAACTGTTAAGTACCCAATGAGGCAGGTAATAAAATGGTTTGTTTTTTGGCTGAGAATTATCTGGTTCACTCTCAATAGTTTATTTATCGTCATACTCCTCTAGAGTCTCCCGATCCTGTAATGCAGTTTAGAATCACATGGAATTCATTTAGTCAAACCATGTGGTTATGTATAACAAACAAACAAACTTCTTAATTTCCAAATATATATAAATTAAAAGTTAGATATTTAGTAGTCCTCGACTTATATGAAAAGAATTTATTGTTAATACCGATGATAAAATTTTCATTACAACAAAAAATAATCGATGATTGAATTTAAAATTATCACTTATATACTTAATCTATTATTTAAGTCAAATATAAAAGAAAATTATTTGCTTAATATGTAAGTTCAGCGATAAAACGTATGAAAATAATGCACGCGATATTTAAATAATTTAAAACAAGAAATGATTATATGAGATGGTTAAAGGAATGACGTCATAATGCTAGAAAAAAAAATGTTATTTTTACCTATTTATTACGTGAATAAATTGATTAAATTTAATCGCCTGCCCTTAGCCGAGGAATCCATTCCATTTAACCAAATTTACAAAATTGCCGTTACAGTTAATTTTTACATAGGGATTTTTTACGATATTAATGTATACATTATAAATTTCAGTGTTCTTTTGGCACTTTAATTCTCAGTGGAATGTCTCTGAAAATAATTGCATATTAAGTAAAAGGAACGATATTTAATGATAATCTCCTTTGCATTTGGCATTAATAAAGTTGATTAACAGGAAATTGTTCTGTATTTTCAAGGGCATTTTATATTTCTAATATGTTTTTATAGCATAATATTATGTAAATCATCCGTTTTAGAAAAAGTACCAGATAGTGTTGCATGTAATACTAAAGTTTTCACAATAGACAAAATTTATTTGGCAAAGAAATGTTTCTTAAAATACCTTAAACAGAAAAAAACACAACAAACTTTGATGAATTGCAGTTTTGGGATGCATTACTTTTTACATTGCACAAATAGCGACGGGTAAGTAAGTTTAATATTGAACTAAACTGTTTGTTCTTTGAAACCCATTGTGACAGAGAATCACAAATCTGTCAAAGCTGTTTTAAGTTTGTAAATTTTTAATATCTTAGCTGACAGCTGCGTTCTAAGTCAAAACATCGATATCGTATAGTAATCTTATTTCTGAATACTGGATTAAAACGAAACTATAAGATAATCTGCTATACGTTTGGGCATCATTGAAGTTGGTTGACAGTTAATTATTTTTTATTTTAGAATATTTTTGCATAATTTATGTAGTATTAAGTAGTATTTATTTCGATAACTTTCCCAGTTTATATATAGATATTAAATTTAATTATTAAGGCAATATTTCTTCAAAATGACCTGGTCAGAAAATATCCATAAACTTTCCTTAACCAAAACTTTCTGTGGCATTAATTTTTCTCAAAACTAGTTTCCCAAATAACTGACAACGGAGTAACTCTAGTGCAGAACTAAACAGTTAGTTCTTTACACTTCATAATAGAAAAAAAGGATGTAATTTCCTCAAAACTGTTTTACGACTTTGTAACTGTTACTTTTTTTTTCTGACTGCGTTATTAGAAGAAGAATTCTTTAATATAAAGTTATTGAAACATCAAACTTTTCGAATGTTATCACTAATAGCAGAGAGTTCAGCAGTAAAACGCATTAATTAAAAACAGAAGCAGGCATTAAAGATATATAGAGGCAATTCTAACCGCTAAATTTAACGGCGGCAATAAATTTCTCCCCTGCCATTCAGTTTCAAATATTTCTCTCGCTGATCAAAAATGTATTTAAATAGGAAGCCGAAACTAATGTCCAGAAATTAAATCTGGTCACTCCTTCTTTATGAATATTTAAATACCGCCCATAATTCATAGGGCACTGTCATGATGCTTATGGATAGAAAAAAAAATTGTATACTTAGGAAATCCGGCAGCGCCATCTATCGAGAATCCCAGTAGACCCATATATCTTCCGTCCGGTAAATCACGGCTGAAAATAAAGAACGATCCAGCTCTGCCTAGTTAGGGCCAGATAGAGACGATTAAATGTTATTTATTGGAGCTATGACTCAATAAAGAAAATGTTTTGGGGGGTAATTTTTGGGAAGGAAAATGGAAATGTCTGGAGATAAGATGCCCGAAATGTACGGAGAAAAGAGTAGTTGAGATGTTTTCAGTAAGATATTGTTTTCTAAAAGGAGTGTGTTTTTATTTTTACAGGTTTCTGTGCCGATAAAATTAAATGGGATTTATTAAGACAGCTTCTGGTGAAATTAAATGTGCCCAGTTGGAAATTATGGACTTGCGAGTCAAAGTATCTGCAAATATGGAATGAAATATCGTTTATGGTAGATTTGGACACGAGACAAAATATTTTTAAGGATGCCTCAACTGTAAAATATATTTTTCTGTCAAACTATTGGTGATTAATTTTCTTTATATTAAGGCAAAACTTGTTATCTCTTTAATGCAGCTTGAGCTATGCTTCTGTCATAGACATTTAATATAAAGTAGTAATTTTAATACTAAGTATTACTTTTAACCTATTAATGAATAGCATTCTTTTTGGAGATAGCTAGATTATGTTTCTAGATTATGTTTTCTCGAGTGTCTGTTATTATTTATTTTTTTATTTATTAAGACAGCTTCTGGTGAAATTAAATGTACCCAGTTGGAAATTATGGACTTACGAGTCAAAGTATCTGCAAATATGGAATGAAATATCGTTTATGGTAGATTTGGACACGAGACAAAATATTTTTAAGGATGCCCGAACTGTAAAAGATATTTTTTTGTCAAACTATTGGTGATTAATTTTCTTTATATTAAGGCAAAACTTTTTATCTCTGCAATGCAGCTTGAGCTATGATTCTATCATAGACATTTTATATAAAGTAGTAATCTTAATACTAAGTATTACTTTTAACCTATTAATTAATAGCATTCTTTTTGGAGATAACTAGATTATATTTCTAGATTATATTTTCTCGAGTGTCTTTCATTATTTATTTTTTCCGTTTTATGATATCTCGAGCTTTGTACATAAAATGAGTTTTTTCGGAGATAAATCAACTAAAATCGTGAACAATTACTCCGAACGATGGCCGATTGGTTAGGGTGCTGGCCTTCGATATCGGAGTTCGTGGTTTCGAATCACACAGTGGCATGGTTGTTCGTAGCCGTTCAGAATTGGCTTAAGTTGTAGGTCTCGGTCACATTAGCCCTTGTGTTGCAAAAAGTAGACCGTAGCACTCCAAACCAAACCATGAACAATTACTACTTTTTTAAAAACTATAATCTATTTCAAAGCTTCATTTTACAGCACAATGTATACATGTGATACCAAATAATTTTTTTTAATCTAAGTTTTTCTTTTATTTTTATAAATGACATCCTATTATGTTTAAAATGAAAGCTGATCACTAATGAAAATTGTCTGTAATATCCAATGTTGTACAAATACAAATTTCGCCTTTCTTTCTAGTTTTGCAGTCTAAATAAACTTCAAATAAACACATTGTATTCGGGACACGTACTAGTACGTTTTCTGACGATTGATACTTGAGTGTGGGACACGTACTAGTACGTTTTCTGACAATTGATACTTGACAGCTGGTCACGTACTAGTACGGGTTAGTGTAACAACATGGTTTGTTTGTGGGTACAAAAATAACGGTATATACAGGAAAACGAAACCGAATGTTCTTGTCTACTACATAGATTTTGGAAAAATTGAGACAAATAAAAAGTAGTTTTCACATTATTGCTTTTATGATTGCTCTTTTCATTTTTTATAATGTAAAAATGTTTATATATAACATAATTCGAAAAAACTAAAACTACATACTACTTTTTTTTTATTTGATTTTTCATATTTACGATACTATTATAAATTTATCCACTAAAAATGTATTTTTTGTTTACAAAAACATACATACACATATGAGACGGACTTTACGATGAGTGGTTGCAATCATGGCCCATAAAAACGACACCGTTTTAGCTAAAGACTTTTATTAAGATAACATTGGAGGACGGGCTCTCACTTCATCATAGGGACAGGACAAACTGAGGGGTCAGCTCGCATGAAGTTATATGTACAAGACCCTTAACACCTGGGTCAACATCTCAGTCAAAATCTGGGGGGAAAACTCTGCCTGCGACAGCGTGCATCTCCGTTCTTTTTCTTTTTATTTATTTATTTATTTATTTTTGTTAATTTTCTAAATTGTTCATTAGGGCAATGTAGAGTAATACTGTAGACCTAGTAATCAATTTAGGTTAGGTATTGAAAAAGGGGAATGCAAAAGGACGAGGGAATTTTTAGTCCTTGATTTCAGATTTGAAAACCCCTGAGAATTTTCTCGGGATGTCTTAGGGGCTTTATATAAAATGCTTACACTAGTTTCCCGAACCTCTTTATTTTTTCTAACATATACACACACACACATATATATATATATATATATGTAAATATATGCATACATACATGTGTATATATATATATATATATATATATATATATATATATATGTAATGTGACTTACTTCTCTATGGGGGGTTGCAGACATGGCCATAAAAATGATACCGTTTCAGCTATAGACCTTTATTAAGATAACTTTGAAGGACGGGTTCCCACTTCATCATAGGGACAAACTGAAGGGTCAACTAGCATGTAGTTCTATGTACAAGACACGTAACACCTGGGTTAACATCTGTGTGAAAATATTTTTAGAAAAATCTAGCGTGTATCTCCTTTTTATTTGGAAATTTCCTAAATTGTCCACTAGGGCCATGTAGGTTTATAATTGGCCAGGCCCCTTCTCTGAGTAACTGTAGCAGTGGTCAATTTAGGTTAGTTAAAAAGAATGAAAATGACGCGGGAATTTTTACCCTTGATTTAAGTTTTGAAAACTGAGAATTTTCCTTACATGTATATATATTATATATATATATATATATATATATATATATATAATAAATATATATAAATATATTTATATATATATATATATATATATATATATATATATATATATGTTGATATGTACATACATCTATACACTCTCACACATATTCATTAATTTATACAAACCTACGAGGTAGTCTGTAGCAGTATTCAGCAGTAAACACTTAGATTAAAATAAGCAATACTAAACTGATAACATATATTTAAATAACCTTATTTTTCTTTTTCTGTAGAAACATTAATCTATAAAACATTTTTTATTTTACAAGTCTGCTCCGAGAAAAACAACCGCGATATCGAATTCTAGTATCATTAGATGTTAAAAGACAGACAAAACGCCATACGGGAAATGGAGATTGCAATTAGGTGATTTATGACTGGCAAACGGTCTGAATTATTTTTCCTTTTCCCCGTAATGTCCTTTTGGCAAACTTGTTCAGCATCAAATGACGTCATTTTCTAACGAATCTAATATTACCCAGACATCTCTCCCCAAAACATTATTTTTCTCTTCCATGCAAGTTTATATTTTGGCTTCATAAATTCGTTCGCGGTGCCGGCAAATAAGTAAATAAGTTTACATAAACAACACTCTTAACTTGAGACAAGCGAGGTGATATATGGAGGGGCGGTTCTCATTATTCTTGACGAAAATTCTCAGCTTTTGGTATTCCAACTCGAGTAATTATGGTTAAACATGATTATATATAAAGGAATATTAATCTTTTAACATTGCCCGTTTCGCCTTTTAACACTTTCTCTTTTCCGTCAAAACCTCGGTTTGTTTAAAATAACTCAAAATCTTCAGCTGCAAATCCAATTCGCGAAAGTAAAGGGGTTATTCTCCAAACCCCCTAATTAACTCGACAACGAAATTAGAGCTTGTTAACGGTCTCTAATTAAATCAAATTAAGAGGGATTTAGTGGTCTCTTTTGATCGCCTCTAGCTTCCATTTCACCCTTTTCTTTCATTTATTATGCAAGACTTGCACGGAGTGTCTCGATAGGGGGAAAAAACAAAAGAAAATAGAAAGAAATGAGAGAAGATTACAAAAAGGGGTACTTTAGTTTTGTTTTGTTAATTTTTGTTTGGAAGGTGTTTGGTACCTGTTAACTGTCGTAAAAGTCAAGAAGAAAAATTTCGATATTTTATATGTAAAATTATTTATTTAGAAAAGTGAAATGTTACTGAATATTAAGCTCGCTAACTTTTTCGGATTTGTAGAATTAAAATTTTTTTTACATAAAACAAAATTTAAAAATTTAAATATTTAAAAATTTTTAACAGTTATATAAATGCTTACAATTTCTTTTATTTAAAATAAAAAATATATATATAGTGTGTAATTAGAATAATGAATGATTTAGAGAAAAAACTGTTACTGAATATTAAGCTAGCTAACTTTTTCGGATATGTAGAATTAAAATTTTTCTACAAAAAAACATAATTAAAAAAAATTTAAAAATTTCAGCGATTAATTTTAACAGTAATATAAATTCTTAAATATACAAATTCCTTTTATCTAAAATAAAAAAAAATATATAGTGTGTATTTAAAATAATGAATTATTTAGAAGAAAAAATGTTACTGAATATTAACTTAGCTAACTTTATCGGCTATGTAGAATTAAAATTTAAACAATTTGGAAAATTTCAACGATTATTATTAACACTTATGTAAATGCTTACAATATTTTTATAAATATACAAATTTCTTTTATCTAAAATAAAAAATTATATAATGTGTATTTCAAATAATGAATTATTTAGAGGAAAAAATTTCAATCTTCTATATGTAAAATTATTTATTTAGAAAAGTGAAATGTGACTGAATATTAAGCTAGCTAACTTTTTCGGATAAGTAGTTTTTCTACATAAAACAAAATTAAAAAAATTTAAAAATTTCAGCGATTATTTTTAACAGTTATATAAATGTTTACAATATTTTTATAAATATACAAATTTTTCGGATATGTAGAATTAAAATTTTTCTACATAAGACAAAATTCAATATAAAAAATTCAAAATAAAATTCAATATAAAAAATTCAAAATTCATAAAACAGCGATTATTTATAACAGTTATATAAATGCTTACAATATTTTTATAAATATACAAATTTTTAGGATATGTAGAATTAAAATTTTTCTACATAAAACAAAATTAAAAAAATTTAAAAATTTCAGCGATTGCTTTTAACAGTTATATAAGTTCTTACAATATTTTTATAAATATACAAATTTTTGGGATATGTAGAATTAAAATTTCTCTCTCTCTCTCTCTCTCTCTCTCTCTCTATATATATATATATATATATATATATATATATATATATATATATATATATATATATACAGGTCCTTATTTAGAAGAACGAGTGCAAACTCTTTTTTCTTTGTGTGTATGCGCACCTTTATGCTTTTTAAATACATAATTCTAAAGAATATGTTTTAGAATTTGTTAATAGGGAATCTAGATTTTCAATAGGGAAAAAAATATTTAATTTAGGATTTTACATAAATAGTATTTTATTATTACAAATATATATACATTCATATGTTATACACTTCCAAGAGCTGAGTTTGTAAAGAAGAGAAACATTTTCCAACCAAAACTCTTTTCAAGAGATAGACATAAAGACGGATTACAAATGGAGTGATATTGTTTATAAGATGAGTCTGTTTGTTCAACCAGTTTGTTAAAACATTTTCTGTTGTTTGATATGAAATTTGCTGACTTTATTTCTCCTATAAAAAGTATTAAATTTGTTTCTGCATAATGTTTAGGCCAGAAAATGAGTTTCACTTCAACGATTAAGATCATTCATGGTATATTCTCCAAGGTTTTCATCGTGAAGTAAATCCCATTCTTTTGGAATCGAACAATACATTAACTAGTGATATGGATCAATAGACACTGTTCCTGTTTATCAGAATGTAACTGAAGAAACAACTGTTAGAAAAATGATAAAATTCTCAAAAAGTAATCAACTTCACTATTTGTAATATAGTCTATCAATTGACAACATATAATGTTAGGCTATACCATTATTTTTGAGTGTTAACACTAAAGTACACACAATAAACACTGTTTATTGTGTTTACTCCATTTCTTCCAATACTTAGACATTACAAATAAAACATGTAAAGTGTTTTGTAGTTTTATTCCATTTATATCAGTGTCTGATAGCTGTCTTTTTAAATGTAAAGAGGCTAGAAGCACTTCTAAGAATCAATAGAAATCAGACTAGCTTAAATATACTTGCAGTGGCTTCAACTGATAAAAAATCGTATATATATACCATATACAATGTTACCGATCTTTTTCCTTGAAACTAAAGAAGAATTTATCTAAAGAACTGATTTTATGTTAAAGTAATTGTTTAAGCTTTATCAAAATTCAGATTTATGGGTAGTAAAAAATAATTTTCGTTTTTATTTCTAAGTTTAATTTTATCGAATATATATTCATGACGTGTTTCTAGATTGAGCGTGCAAAACGATGGCCGATTAGTTAGGTTGCTGGCCTTCAGAACCGGAGTTCGTGGGTTGGAATCCCACAGGGGCATAGATGTTCGTAGCCGTTCAGAATCGGCTTTAAGCTGTAGGTCCCGGTCTCATTAGCCCTCGTGTTGCAAAAAGTAGACCGTAGCACTCTAAACCATATCAAACTAAACCTAGATTGAGCGTAGCAGCCTTCTTGCGTTTTTAAGTGTCTAGCTGGCACTGCCGCAGTAAAACTTTCAGACAGATTTCTGGAACATACCCTGGTGCTAAAAAATCTCAATCACAGAGAGTTCTGTGTTCAGAGTTGTGCAGAGCTCACACCTGTACTTCGCTCTTTGAGTTAATAAAATAGGTTAACTCTACTTCCTGTTTGTGTGTTTTGTGTTGCACCTTAATCCCCTACGTGACAATATCCCCTATATAATAATAGCCTGAGTTATCTGTCCGTCTGTACTCGAATTTATGAAGCGGTTGGACCTGGAATGGACAAAGGCATCTATATTAGATTCTTGATGAGTTAGGGTTAGTAACGCTCGAAATCCAATCCTTTTCATATTTTCTAGCATTTAATGCCATTATTTCAAGCACTATTTTTCCCGGATAAGAGGTGATTAAACTTATCAATTTGTCACATAATAAATAGGTAAAAGCAACATTTTTTTCTAGCATTATCACGTCATTCCTTTAACCATATCATTTAATCATTTCTTATTTCAAAGGATTTAAATACCGTCTGCATTATTTTCACACGTTTTATCACTGATCTTAGATATGACGTCAATAATTTTCTTTTATATTTGCCTTAAATAATAGAGTAGGTACATATATGATAATTTTAAATTGAATCATCGATTATTTTTTGTTAAAATTAAAATTTTATGACCAGTATTAATAAAAAATTCTATCTACCTCCAATGTGTAGTGGAAATGATCGTTTCATTCCTTTACTTCCATTAATTACTGTGGCAAAAAAATGGTGAAGAACTTAACAATAATTTTGACGTAGCTAAGAAAACTTTAAATTACCTTTCTAATTGAATTCAACGTGATTCTAAACTGCATTTATAGTATCGGGAGACTTTAGAGGAGTATGAGGATAAACAAATTATTGAGTGCGTACCAGATAATTCTCAGCCAAAAAACAAACTATTTCTTACCTCCCTCATAGAGTACTTTACCATTCTGAAAAATTAAAAATTTTACTGATTTCGTGATATGGCGGTGTGAAGACTCCCCTTTGTCCGAGCACGCGCCAAAACAGCTGACCGTAGAACACCTGCTTACCTGGACAATAGCGTGGCGTCGCAGAGTCTGGGA
>CM063500.1:112447540-112457540 GCA_032207245.1 Pardosa pseudoannulata | reverse complement strand
ATACATATATACATATATATATACATACATACATATACATACATATATATACATATATATACATATATATACATACATATATATATATATATATATATATATATTATATATTATATATATATATATATATATATATATATATATATATATATATATATATATACATATATACAATATATATATATATTAATGTAAAATTAAAATTCAATAAATTAAGTTTTAATACTTTAAACATTTTTTACAGTCTAGAAATATTTAATGCATAATAATAAAAGAAGAAAAGTATAATTTTTTTAAAAGTTTTACTTTTCTAAATAAATATTTTTTTTTTAGATTCCGGAAAATTGAAGAGACTGTTGATGTTGTAGACTTTTGCATCAGATAAAATATATCACTGCTCTTAAAAATTTCAGTCTTAATTATAAAAATTCATCTCTATAAAATACGAATAGGAATAAATTTAAATGTTTTAATTTTTTAAATATTAATATTTGAATTTTTAAATGGTTGAATAAAATTTCATTTTTGATATAATTAAAGTTTTTTATTTCTATAATTTTAATATTTTAAATATTTTCCGCTAAATCTAAAAACGTTCGGGGTCACAGAGTGAAGTAAAAAAAAGATAACATTCCATAAAAATTACCTTTTAGTAAATAAATAATTTTTTTCTGTTGTGAAAAACTTACAAAAATGGTCCATGTTGTTGATTTTTACATCAGGTAAAATGTATTAGAGCGTTAATAACTCAAGACTTGTTTTAAAAAAATGATTTCTATAGAATTCGAATGTTAATATTTTAATAGTTTTAAATATTTATATTTTAATAATTGAACTCTTCAATATAACTTACTTTTTAACATGATTTTAATTTTATAAGTATTTTTCGTTCAATTTAGAAAATTATCGAGACCACATAATGAATTAAAAAAAAAAGAATATATTCTATAAAAATTTGTCTTATTCTAAATAAATATTATTATTTTTTTTTTAAGTTATGGGAGTTTGCAGAGAAGGTTGATAAGGCTAATGTTAAACAGTTCTTAAGTATTCAAATTTTAATTATACAAACTCATCTCTAAAAAATTTGGCAATAAATCTTAAAGCTTTAAATATTAATAATTTAATATTTGAATACTGCAATAAAATTTAATTTTTAGTGCAATCTAATATTTTAAATAATTTTTTGTCTAATCAAGAAAATGTTTAAGGTACACAGTGAAATAAAAAAAGGATAAAATTCCGTTAAATTTCTTTTTTCTAAATAGGTATTTTTTAAATTACGGAAGATTGTATATAAGATTTATATTAATGACTTTATCATCAAGTAAATTGCACCACAGCTCAAAAGAATTAAGTAAATATTTAATGTTTTAAATATCAATATTTTAATATTCTAAGCATTAAAACTTTAATATTTAAATGCTTCAATAAAATGTAACTTTTAGTTAGATTTAATTTTTTTAAACTATAACATTTTCAACATTTTGTGTCAAATTTAGGAAAATCTCTAGATCATGTAATGGGAGAAGAAAAAAAGGTAGTATTAAATAAAAATATTTTAAATAAATTTTTAAGTTTTGGAAGATTGAAGATATAAAAGTAATTTTTCGACATGTACTCGAAAATATGGGCAGTAATAAATTTTAATAGTTTATTAATAATTAATAGTTTAATTCATCAATAGTTTCAATCATTAATAGTTTAATTATTATAATATTCATACTTATTGCTACCCATAAGCTGTTTAAATTAAAATTTATTAAGAATTTTTTTCTTTAGCTGAATTCGGAAAATAGAACATAGGTTGAATTTTGTTGACTTTTGCAGAAGGTAAATATATTAAAGATTCAAATCTAATTTATAGAAAAACAGCTTTATAAAATATGGGAAGCAAAATAAAAATGTAAGCAATTTAAATAAAATAGCATTCCATTGCTTGTAATACATCATTAAATTTATTTTATCTCGTCATTTGAAGTACGTTAATGAAAAGAAAAAAAATATTCTGTTTTATATCATTGCTAAGTACTTTTAGTTTAATCACTACAAAAACTTACACATATTTTTATTTCGTATATATCAGTCTATAACCGATGCACAAAAACGATGTTATTTTCTCATATGCATGCTTTTTTTGTGTGTGTCCCAAACTTCTCGAAATAAATTACTTTTCGTAATTCCACTTAATCAATATTCGATCGCATTCGAATCTGAAATTAAATTAAAAATTTCATTGCAACTGGCGTTTTACTTAAAATTCATTATTAAATCTACCTCGTAGCTAGAACTAAAAAAAGAGGATTTGAATTAATAATTAATTTGATTTAAAGTACTGGTGGAAATGAAGTTGGAAAAAAAAGGGGAGAGGAGGTACTGAACTGAAGAGAGAAATTCTTTGTCTCAAAGAAAGAGGAAAAAGTGTTTCATTAAAAAGGAACTTTTACTAAACAGATACATTAATGTTAAAAGGAAGGAGAAGTAGAATAAAGTTTAAAACCTTTCAAAGTACGCAAACGCAAAAAAAGCAAATAAATTATAAACAGAAAGTGGAGAAAATTGGAATGTTTTTAACAGACATTTAAAATAATGGCTAAATGTTTCATTAATGTATACTTAGCAGCCTATATGTAACTTATTTCTAATAGTAAAATTTTAATGAAATATTCAGAATTTCTTAATTTTAACATTCATTAATTTTTTGAAAAAAAAAGTACTTATACGTTGAAACAGAGTAATCTTTTGTAAATCATAAACGATTGTTTGAATTTTATGATAATATCTTAAAATATTTTTGGTTAATTAAATTTAAATGCTTTAAATTGCCAAGATTTTAATATATATTAAAGCGAGCTAAATAGATTTCTTTTTTATGCAACAAAGGAAATTTAATTTATATAAAACTTTGCATTTTCTAAAACCAGATGACTTGCAAATTCATAATTTCATAATTTTAACAAACATTTATTAATTTTTGAAAACTTTTTTCTTTAAGAAGAAATACATTTTAGAACAGAATAAACTTTTATTAATCATAAACTAAGACTCGTTTTCTGACAATGTACTGAAAATATTTTTAGTTGTTTCAGTTTAAATGTTTTAAATTGCAAACCTTTGACAACATATTTGATAAACAACCAAGCGTATCTCTTTTCTACATATTGAATAAAACTTTATTTATAAGAAATTTTACATCCTCTATTGCTTTGTAAATTAAATGTTTATATACAGGAGTAAAAAAAGATTTTTGTCAAACTGGTAATTTTGTGTATTCAAAATATATTCATTCTGTTAGATTCTTAGAAAATTTTAAACTAATTATATCTTTTAAAGATTTATTTTTGTCGGCATTTATTTAACATTGTATAGAAACTGCAGAGATATTTGTTTAAACGAGCCAAACAATTTTAAAAGTGAGTAAAATATTTATATTAAAGGAAGTTTTTTTTATATGAATAGAGAGTATAGAGTCTACAGCATGTTTACCATCGAATTTCTTAAATTTTGTGTAATGTTGTTGAAAAGTATTTGATGAATTTATATTTATATCGGACTTTGATCTTCTTTTTGGAACACAATTCAATATTTATTATGCAATTTTCCGACTTTATTTTACTAGGAATCCACTTTAAAGTTAATTAGATTTTTGAGACATAACTCGATTTTCTTGACAAAACATAATAAAAGTTACGGGTTTTCACATATCATATTTTTTATTTACAGTTCTTTTATTAATATGGGCCTAC
This sequence comes from Pardosa pseudoannulata, assembly GCA_032207245.1. NCBI lineage: Eukaryota > Metazoa > Arthropoda > Arachnida > Araneae > Lycosidae > Pardosa > Pardosa pseudoannulata. Next base: position 112,453,794 of record CM063500.1, on the reverse strand, counting down.
GAAATAAAAATACTCTGATATTTTGATGATAGGAATTCTTAAAATATAGGAATTGAGTAAACCTGATTTATTTACTATTATCTTCCTTTTCTGTCAATGTTGTTCTTCAAAATAAAACCTTTTAAAAAAAAATGCATTTTAATCAATTATAGTCACTCAGATCACTAAACAGACTTGATTAACAACTTCTTTTGGTAATACTGAAGAATACCTTTGCAAATATGGTGGAAATATTGGCGAAGTTTACTAAAATACGAAGGTATTCCATCTGAACACTGTATCCCTTGGTTTTTTGGTGTCTTTAATGGTTGCATAGTGCGCCATTGTAATAGAACTATATACTTTTACTTAATTAACCACTTAGAAACTGGGCATTTATGGGTAATTAATTCCTCAACAGTTTTGGTAACTTTAATGGTTGCATTGTTCGCCACTGTAATGGAATTATAAACTTTTACTTAAATAACCACTTAGAAACCGGGCATTTATGGGCAATTAATTTCCCAACAATTTACAACATTCCTCAACAGTTTTGGTAACTTTAATGGTTGCATTGTGCACCATTGTAATAGAACTATAAACTTTTACTTAAATAACCACTTAGAAACCGGGCATTTATGGGCAATTAATTCCTCAACAGTTTTGGTAACTTTAATGGTTGCATTGTGCACCATTGTAATAGAACTATAAACTTTTACTTAAATAACCACTTAGAAACCGGGCATTTATGGGCAATTAATTCCTCAACAGTTTTGGTAACTTTAATGGTTGCATTGTGCGCCATTGTAATAGAATTATATACTTTTACTTAAATAACCACTTAGAAACCGGTCATTTATGGGAAATTAATTCCCCAACAATTTATAACATTCCTCAACAGTTTTGGTAACTTTAATGGTTGCATTGTGCGCCATTGTAATAGAATTATATACTTTTACTTAATTAACCACTATTCCTCAACAGTTTACAACATTCCTCAACAGTTTTGGTAACTTTAATAGTTGCATTGTGCGCCATTGTAATAGAATTATATACTTTTACTTAATTAACCACTTAGAAACCGGGCATTTATGGACAATTAATTCCTCAACAGTTTACAACATTCCTCAACAGTATTGGTAACTTTAATGGTTGCATAGTGCGCTATTGTAATAGAATTATATACTTTTACTTAATTAACCACTTAGAAACCGGCCATTTATGGGCAATTAATTTCCCAACAATTTACAACATTCCTCAACAGTTTTGGTAACTTTAATGGTTGCATTGTGCGCCATTGTAATAGAATTATATACTTTTACTTAAATAACCACTTAGAAACCGGACATTTATGGGCAATTAATTCCTCAACAGTTTACAACATTCCTCAACAGTTTTGGTAACTTTAATGGTTGCATTGTGCGCCATTGTAATAGAATTATATACTTTTACTTAATTAACCACTTAGAAACTGGGCATTTATGGGCAATTAATTCCTCAACAGTTTTGGTAACTTTAATGGTTGCATCGTTCGCCATTGTAATAGAATTATATACTTTTACTTAATTAACCAAAACCACTTAGAAACCGGGCATTTATGGGCAATTAATTCCTCAACAGTTTACAACATTCCTCAACAGTTTTGGTAACTTTAATAGTTGCATTGTGCGCCATTGTAATATAATTATATATTTTTACTTAATTAACCACTTAGAAACCGGGCATTTATGGGCAATTAATTCCTCAACAGTTTACAAGATTTTTCAACAGCTTTGGTAACTTTAATAGTTGCATTGTGCGCCATTGTAATAGAATTATATACTTTTACTTAATTAACCACTTAGAAACCGGGCATTTATGGGCAATTAATTCCTCAACAGTTTACAACATTCCTCAACAGTTTTGGTAACTTTAATGCTTGAATTATGCGCCATTGTAATAGAATTATATACTTTTACTTAAATAACCACTTAGAAACCGGACATTTATGGGCAATTAATTCCTCAACAGTTTACAACATTCCTCAACAGTTTTGGTAACTTTAATGGTTGCATTGTGCGCCATTGTAATATAATTATATCCTTTTACTTAATTAACCCAAACCACTTAGATACTAGGCATTTATGGGAAATTAATTCCCCAACAATTTACAACATTCCTCAACAGTTTTGGTAACTTTAATAGTTGCATTGTGCGCCATTGGAATATAATTATATATTTTTACTTAATTAACCACTTATAAACCGGCCATTTATGGGAAATTAATTCCCCAACAATTTACAACATTCCTCAACAGTTTTGGTAACTTTAATGGTTGCATTGTACGCCATTGTAATAGAATTATATACTTTAACTTAAATAACCACTTAGAAATCGGGCATTTATGGACAATTAATTCCTCAACAGTTTACAACATTCCTCAAGAGTTTTGGTAACCTTAAGGGTTGCATAGTGGGCCATTGTAATAGAATTATATACTTTTACTTAATGAACCACTTAGAAACTGGGCATTTACGGGCAATAAATCCCTCAGCAGTTTACAAAGCCAGAAGCTCCAAATTATTAAAAATTGGCCATAATGAACCATTAATGGCTCATTATAGCTAATTTTTTTAAGCAATAAGCGCATTTAATATATAAGAAATGGGACCCACAAGGATATCTGGATACAAATAAAATATAAATTAAAATAAAAATACAGATTGTTTGGACTCGGAGAGATTAGGTGAAAATGTTAGGCTACCATGCTCAGATCTTTATGGCTAAGTTGGCGGGGCACCCTGTTCTTCAGTAAACCCCTTCTTTTTATGTCATTTTTTCGTCAAAATAAATCTCTTTTGAATAAAAAGTTTACATTTTATTCGATTACATGCATTCAAATTACTAATCCAACTTGTATTTATGAATTCATGGCAATGTATATTTTTATCTTAAAGAAACTGTCTTTGCCCACAAAGAGTAATCGAAACACAAAGAACACTTTACAAAATTAAACATTAGAAAAATCATTTTCAGTATGGATGTAGGACATTTTTAATAAAAGTACTAATACTTTCCTAACATACAAGAGGAATTCTTAAAAAAAAAAAATACACCTTGAAGAATGACTTTCTTGAGAAATAGCTTATGGTTTGGTTTGGTTTGGTTTTGGAGCTCTACGGTCTACTGTTTTGGGTGTTCGTAACCTTTCAAAATCGACTTTAAGCAGTAGGTCCCATTTCATTAGCCCCAGTGTAGTAAAACAGCACACCATAGGGCTTTAAACTAAACCAAATTCCTATCTTTAGTTTGGAAAATATTTAAATCTTTTAGTAAACATGAATTCATAAAAAACTGCTCATAACACATTTGTGCTTCCTTAATATTTTGCTATCATCTATTTTAAATATTTATTTCTCGCTTTTTAAAATGCATAAAAAATATGCATATATTAAGCGTATAACATTTAAATATTTTATACGGAATTGTTCATTAGATTTTGAAGCAAAAAGACAGAGCAAAAAAAGGTGCTATGCGAGTAAGGTAATAAAAAAAATTATTTCTCTTAATGTCATAAAACATTTCTAGACGATACAATATTCGCTGTAGCTTGGATATGCACTGAGAAAAAAGCGTAGTTGAATTCCCCAGGTATATTAAACTTGACAATGTAAGGCAGTTAAATCAAATAAAGTTGAATCAGAATTCGGGGAATGTATAATGCTTCAAATATTGCCTGGAAAGATGAAATCTCAGAAAGAAAAACAAAAATATAATCGTAAACTCAATTTCATGAATACAAGAAAATTTGGACTTACAAGTCTGACGGAGTTTATTTCACTTGCAGCATCTAGAAAACAGAAGAATCTATTAGTTTATGTAAACAAAAGTATAACATCGTTTGAAATTTATTAAATAATTTCTTTAAGACTTTAAATGTTTTGTCAGACGTAGGGAATGAAGATAAATAAACTTATGTACAAATATTTTCATAATTGAGTAAGATATAATCATTTGAGATATTTTCTTAATCATTATTTTCTTTTCTTAAAAATGCATACGAATTTATTTCACATAAAATAAAATAATCTACTTTTGTTAAATGTATTACTTTAATTAGATATTTCATTAGTACGTTATAATTTATAATAATAACAAGTTGATTAGTATTTGAAAATCATAGATTAGTTTTTTTCGTGTGAAATAAGATACATGGTAGTAGTTTGAGGTTAATTAAATATTCTGATTAGAAATATGCAGTATAATTTTAGTTTCGTGGTAGCTCAGTCGGCAGAAACAGTGATCTCGTAACTTGTGGGTTTGGGGTTCGAGCTTCTCAAAGATCCGTCATGTTCGTTAATGGCACGTACAATAGGTTAGTATGCGTGCACAACAACAAAAAAAGTTCTCATAGGTAAAAAATGTAACATTTTATTTTTTACCATGAAATAAAATAAAATTACAATAATGCTTGTAATATATCTTTGAACGGTGATTACATATTTGAACATTGATTAGGTCAAATATAATTTTTATAAATTAAACCTGCTTGTTTGCCCCCCCCCACCTTTTTTTAACGGTTTACCCTATTTTATATTTGTTTTCATAAAAGAAAAACAAATCAAAATCGTTTTCATTGAATTTAGTTGTATCATTTACCATGTATTTTACAATTGAAAACAAGCTAGAGAGATTAGTCTATCTTACACATAGCGCTTCTTAAAAACATCATAACTGGTTTTAGAGTCAAGAAGCAATCTTTCAACTTTAGCAGTCGTCATTAGTAACTATATTTAGCAACAGTTTGTAGATCTTACAGAAACGTAGTCTGTAAGATGTTTTCTATTATAAATTGTAGAAAACTGAAGAAGCTAATAATAGAAACTTATTCAATTTTCTTTCTGAAAAGACATTGTTGAAAAATGCAATTGCTTTATTTCCAAAACACAGATTTTAGTAACTGCTATCTGAACAGTTTGCAATAAATAGATCAAATAAAATGTGATAACAATAAAAAATATAATAAGAAAGCGGAAAAAATAACTGATTGAATATATCAAACCAATTTTGATGGGTTAAATGAAAAATACGAACTCTGATACTACACTGAATATGTGCTAATGTATAGATAGAATCCAGTGGCGTGCGGTACGTGTTCATGCAGGGTGTGCAAAGAGTAACAACAACAAAAATAATAAAACCTTAAAAATGCACATTAAACACTTCCTTAACGTTTATTATTCATTTATACACAAAATACCTGCATCTATCCGTATTACTAATAAAATAGCGAAAAGCTTATATTTCCACGAAAAACTTACATTTTCAGCAAACGTAGCACCACACGGCGCTCGCCGCTGCGGTAGCCTCAGTGCTATAGTATGCTGTTCTTCTCCAGTAGCCCATGCCCATACAGATAAAGCGTGATATTCTATTAATGCGCAGTGCGTACACATAAAAATTTCTTATGTTTGTTTGCTTTTAAACGCGCTACGTGCTGCAGCACCTAGTACCGCAAGCACTGCGAGATCACAAGCAAACAAATCAACAGAATATTTGAATATATTATAAATAATATTTATTATAAGATATAAAGATAGGTAGACATAGGTGCAGAAAATTATTGTTTCTCATAATTTTGCCAGGGTTTGCACTGCACACCCTGCACATATGGACCGCATGCCACTGATAGAATCGGTGCCTTTCCTATGTCACTACTGTGTCTGCTATCATCCCTAATAATTTGTTGTTATTGTTACTTATGCTCCTTGGGCAAGCCAAGGACTTGAGCAATAGACTACTCGAATTAAGGCAAGAGGTGCACCTTCCGTTTTATAAACAGCACCGCTAGGGTGAAAGAACGATTTTGCTCAAAGTGGATTCTCGAAATTTAGAAGCAAGGACCAAGTAGACGACCCCCCAGTCTCGGCCTGCCACCCCCAGATGATCGCTTGAGAACTTGGAGGACATTGTTACTACAATGTATTTTACGCCACCTTTAACGAACATCTTGAATCTTACTCCAGCTCGACTCCGAACATGCAACCTTTCAGTTAGAGACTTTAGTTCATTGCCTTCGACGACTGAACTACCATGGGTCAAGCTTCCACTGCAGAAGAACTTTATAGGTTAATCTGAATTATGACAACAATATTGCTGAAAAGTATGATATAATGATTCCAAAATGATAATCAAAGTTGTTCTGCACTAATCGAAGATTTATCAAAATAACTTAGTTTAGAGACTGAATTAGGAATGCAAAATGCTGACATTTACGTTGGTCTGGAATCCTTATC
>CM063500.1:112440040-112442540 GCA_032207245.1 Pardosa pseudoannulata | reverse complement strand
TTTCCCAAATCTTTCTGTCCTTTAGATGTCAATTTTCTATCTATTCAACACGTTTCCATCTGTCGCCGGCAAATGACACCGGGTTTTCCTGATCTTAACAATTAAATTCGACGAGTAAGTTTCTTGTCCCTTAGGAAAATTCTTTCTGTCTTCGCTCTTGGGTGCACCCCTGTTCAAGCAGAGTGATTTTTGTGTCTCTCTCTTGTCTGTCGTTGACTAGAAAAGATGTCCGTTTTATCAGCTCTGAAATAAAGTTTTAATTAGACTTGTACAGTTGTGTTCAACGTGGTGAGACTGCATGGTTCGTAATTCTGCTAGCTGATTACCTTTCTCCTTGCCCAGTAACCAGGGAAAGTAAAAAAAAAAAAATAGGGACTATCATGTTTCTAACAGTTTTACGATTATTGGATTATACACACGCACGCACACATATATATAATTACATACATATATACATATATGTATACATATATATCTATATATATGTTTGTATATACATATATATATATATATGTGTGTGTATATAAATGTGTTTGTGTTTTTCTGTTCTATTCAGTTGTAAATATAATAACATATTGATATAAATACACACTGGAGACTTTTGGGGCATTTTCACGCCAGGTAAAACTAGGTAAAACCCGGAATAACTAGGTAAACTTCATAGATCACAAGGAAGGATTTTGGATTGTTATATCAAATTATATACCGAAAATACATGATTTGTTGTAAAAAGTATATCTATCATGGTTCATCTAATTTGAAATATCACTGGCGCATGATGCACTGTAATAATTTATGCACAAAAATATAATTTACTGTCTTCGAAGTTTTAATATTCGATGTAAAAACTGGATCTGCCGAATAAGTTAAAATTATTCGAGAGAATTGATTAAATAGAAATAAAAATGCTAATAATCTATTCAACATTACTAGCATTATTATACGTACTCTGTGAAAACGAATTTCAAATATCTATGATCAGACAGAAAGAATGCAAAACTACTAGAAAAATCGAGACATGAGAAAATGTAATATATATTCAACACATATATCTCATAAATATAATATTCCGAAATTCTATATCTATCTTTTTATTGGAAAAGTACAAGGCATGCAAAAAGTTATGTTGAAATATTAAATAAAAGTAGAAAATTATACGTTTTAACATATAGAAGCCAGAAGTCCTTAATTTATATAATAGTTGAAGAACATAATATCTCGCTTAATATAATTCAGATCACATTAGAAATTGCAAACAAAGTCTAGATGAAACTTGCAGCTTTAACTGTAGTCTTTAAAGAAGAAAATGTTTTATCATAAAACATGTTTGGATTTCAATGCAGGGTAAAAGTTAAGAAGGAATATCGGAATCATTATAGAGCGAAATTGATATATACATAAGATTGTGTTGGAAGATGAATAATGTATAATTCACAGTTTTATAAGAATTATGAAATATATAGAGTATAAATATTAATCAGGTTTATAAAATATTCAATTTTTAATATGTATGTATTTGGCAATAACGGGCACTAAATCCCCTATATAATAATATCCTAAGTTGTCTGTCTGCGAATTTATGAAGCGGTTGTTCTGGAATGGATACAGGCATCCATATTGGATTTTTTTATGAGTTAGGGTTAGCAAAATTCAAAGCGAGTTCGAAATCCACCCCATCCCCATTTTTCGAGCGTTTAATGCTATTATTTCAAGTCTTATTCTCCCTCTTATTCTATACTAAATTCATTCTTGATATGAATTTAGTATAGAATAAGAGGGAGCAGCGAGGGCAGAGCGTAATATTTAAACTGGACTGTGTTTACTCGACCCTCATATACTCTAATTAGTTAATACATAGAGTGTAGGCCTAGCACGTTAGGTAGAGGGTTTGCCCATTTGGTTGACGGTTTTTTGGAACTTCTCGGGTTGACGGTTCTGTCACCGACTCAACCAAATTTTTCCAAATGTCTATTTCATTTAATATTTATTGCTTTTTCTTTTAAATTCTTATTCCTAAAGTCGTTTTATTATTTTCAAAATAAATGTTTATTATTTTTTCAAATTCTTTTCCTAAACTATAGATTTGATTCTAAAATACATGGGTATGAATAAGCGTCGTATCACAGCGAAAAATACTGTAATATTTAAAACGTTCGAAATTCCCCTCGTCCCCCTTTTGGAGCATTTAATTCCATTAAATCAAGCCCTATTTTAGGAGTAGGCGATTAAATTTATAACTTTATCACATAATAAATAGGTAAAAATAACAATTTTTTCTAGCATTATGACGTCATTCCTTTAACTATCTCATTTAATCATTTATTTTAGATTATTTAAATATCTTCTGTATTATTTTCATACGCTTTAACATTAAACTTAGATATCACCTAAATAATTTTCTTTTATATTTGGCTTAAATAATAGATTAGGTACATATGTGATAATTTTATATTTAATCATCGATTATTTTGTTGCAAGATAATTCTCAGTCAAAATCAAA
>CM063500.1:112400040-112435040 GCA_032207245.1 Pardosa pseudoannulata | reverse complement strand
TCAGCCGAAAATTTACAGACTTACCCCATTATAGCAGTTTATAATATCAGTGGAAAATAAATGCTTGTTTTAGCCGCCGCACCCGTGCTGTTGCCACCGTGATGTAAGAGAAATTATAGTTTCGAAATAAGAATAAAACATTTTAGCCTCATTATCTAACTCTTACATAGCCCCCCCCCTCTTTTCTTTCAGCGGTTTTGCAGTTTAACAGTTATAGTACAGGGTGGATTTATTGCATTACTCCGGAAATAGTAAAATTTTAAAGGTTACGGTAAGGTTACTTTAATTGTTATATGAATTATGTTTTATATACAGTGGTGTTACGATTATTAGCCCTTAATTTGACATGATGTTTTTTTCAAATATTTTTTTAATTTCTGTCAATTTACCATGCCTGTACATTAGGATCTCTGTAAAATAAACAATATATATATATATATATATATATATATATATATATATATATATATATATATATATATATATATATATATATATATATATATATATATATATATATATATATATATATATATATATATATATAGTAGACGATATTTAAATAGTTTAAAATATGAAATGATTCAATGATTCAATGAGATATTGAAAGGAATGACGTCACAATGCTAGAAAAAAAATTGTAATTTTTACCAATTTATTAAGTGATAAATGGATAAATTTAATCGCCTGCTCTTAACCGGGGAAAATGGGGCTTGACATAATGGCATTAAACGTTTTCGAACGTTTTAAAGACGGCAGTATTTTTTGCTGTGATATGAAGCCTATTTATACAAATTTATTTTAGAATCGGATGGATAGTTTAGGAGAAGATAAACTTTATTCGTTTTGAATGGATGCCTCTATCCATTCCAGGTCCAACCGCTTCATAAATTGGAGGACAGAAGTACAGATAACTTAGGCTATTATTATATAGGGGATGAACGACTTTTTTATCAGTTGAAATCACTGTAAGTATATTTAAGCTAGTCTGATTTCTACTGATTCTTAGAAGTGTTTCTAACCTCGTTAAAAAACAGTGACCAGATACTTATATAAATGGAATAAAAACTACGAAAATTTTTAGATGTTTTTACTTGTAATGTTTAAATATTGAAAGATACGGAATAAACACAATAAACACTGTTTATTGTGTGTACTTTCGTCTATATGTTTTTCTACTATTTATACTTTTCGATATTGTTATGTCTTATTATTTTTTATCAATCCCTATATAATAATAGCCTAAGGTATATATCCGTCTTTCCTCTTCAGTTTCGATGGTCAGTAACATTATATATGGTATATAAGTACGACTTTTTTATCAGTTGAAATCACTGCAAGTGTATTTAAGCTAGTCTGATTTCTACTAGTTCTTAGAAGTGTTTCTAACCTCTTTACAGTTAAAACGACAGCTATGAGACACTGATATAAATGGAATAAAAACTTTAAAACATGTTACATGTTTTTATTTGTAATGTCTAAATATTAAAAGAAGAGGAGTAAACACAATAAACAATGTTTATTTTGCGTACTTTAGTGTTAACACTCGAAAATAAGGGTATAATATAGCATTATATGTTGTCAATTGATAGAATATATTACAAATAGTGAAATAGATTACTTTTTGAGAATTTTCTCATTTTTCGCACCGTTGTTCCATCAGTTACATTCTAATAAACAGGAACAATTTCTATTCATCCATATCACTAGTTAGTGGATTGTTCGATTTCAAAAGAATGGTATTTACTTCACGATGTCGACGAAAAAGTGGTAAAATATACCATGAATGATCTTAATCTTTGAAGCGAAACTCATTTTCTGACCTAAACATTATTCAAAAAGCAATTTTAATACTTTTTGTAGGAGAAATACATCATTAAATTTCATATCAAATAACAGAAAATGTTTTAACAAACTTTCTAAACAAACAGACTTATCTTATAAACAATACAGTTCATTTGTAATGAGTCTTTATGTCTATCTCTTGAAAACAGTTTTACTTGGAAAATGTTTCTCTTCTTAACAAACTCAGCTCTTGGAGGTGTATAATATATCAATGTAAATATATTTTCAATAATAAAATTCTATTTATGTAAAATCCTAACTTAAATGATTTTTGTTCTCTATTGAAATTCTAGATTCCCTATTAACAAATTCTAAAACACATTTTTTAGAATAATGTATTTAAAAACCATAAAGGTGCCCATACACACAAAGAAAAGGGCTTGCATTCGCTCGTTCTTTTAAATACGGACCTGTATATATATATATATATATATATATATATATATATATATATATATATATGTATTAATAAAATTATATTTATGCAAAATCCTAACTTAAATGTTTTCTGTTCTTTATTGAAAATATAGATTCCCTATTAACAAATTCTAAAACACATATTATATTATAATGGCGGCGAATGCTCATTTCCTGGCACCTTGAATTTAGAATTGCAGCCCCGTTGACTCATTTTTCCAGCGCATTGTGACGCACTATATCTTCTAGAATAAACTAGAAGTAATTAAAGTGAAATGATTGGTTACCTGAATGACATCATTCCTGGAGCCACTCCCCTTCCAAGTGTTAATTAAAAGGCCTATCACGCAGATTTCGGGGCTTTTCCTTTGAGAACGCGATGTGATATATCATCAAATATTTTATGTGTTTTGTGTTTCTTTCCGTACTGAGATTTGCGTGTTATCTGGTGTTCTAAATAAAAGATGTTTTTGTAAGTTGACGTCTGCATCAATTATCTCAGTTACTACATTCTACAGTATTTTTAAATTATGTGGACGTTATATTAAGTTATTATTATATGTATATATACATATGTATAGAATATATATATATATATATAATATATATATATAATATATATATATATATAATATATATATAATATATATATATATATATATATATGTAACTCCTTTTGTTAAGCATTATATAAATCCTATTTACACCCCCATACTAATATTAGCCTAAACTAACTAAATTATAATTGTATTATAAAATAAGTTCCTAGTGATTATAAGCCTAAATTTACCATCTTCGGCCAAATTCCTTTGTTCCTCATCTAACTATAGAAACCTTTGACAACTTCCCGAACACCGAAATAAATTCCTGCTTACATCAACTATTCTTATACTACCATATAGCCCGCCACACGACGGGATCAGTAAAATTTTTAATTTTCCAAAATTGTAGAGTACCCTATGATGGAGGTAAAAAAATGGTTTGTTTTTTTTCTGAGAATTATCTGGTACAAACTCAATAATTTGTCTATCTTCACACTCCTCTAAAGTCTTCCGATACTGTGAATGCAGATTAGAATCATGTTGAATCGTTTAGAAAGATATTTTAAAATTTCTTAGCTACATCAATATTATCGTTAAGTTCTTCCCATTTTGTTACAGAAATTAATGGAAGTAAAAGAATGAAGCTATCATTTCTCCTACACCCTATAGGTAGACAGAATTTGTTGTTAATACCTATGATAAATTGCAATAAAAATAATCGATGTTTAAATTTAGAATTACCACATATTTACCTAATATATTATTCAAGATAAATATAAAAGAAAATTATTTACGTAATATATAAGTTCAGCGATAAAAAGTACGAAAATAATGCAGACGATATTTAAATAATTTAAAATAAGAAATGATTAAAGGAGATGGTTAAAGCAATTACGCCATAACGCTAGAAAAAATTTATTTTCACCTATTTATTTTGTGACAAATCGATAAATTTAATCGTCTGCTCTTAACCGGGGAAAGGATAGAAAAGGGGGAGAATGGGGGGATTTCGAACATTGCTAACCCTAACTCGTCAAAAATCCAATATGGACGTGTCCTTCTTTTCTAGGTACAAACTCTTCATAAATTCGAGTACAGACGGACAGATAACTTGGGTTATTATTTTACAGGGGATAAACAGTAGGATGGCTGAATCGATAGGGTGCTGGTCTTAGGTATAGAAGAAGTCGGTTTCAATCTCACTGAGGGCATGAATATTCGTAGCCTTTCTTTAAGCTGTAAATTCTATTCTCACTAGGAATCGTGGCATAAAATACTAGATCTCAGTGCTCCAAAGCAATCTATAATTATATAACACCTTTACGTCACTTTGATTTGCTTTTTACTTGTCATCATACCAATAATATTAACACATTGTCAGTGGGTACATTTCGCAGCGGCATTGTACCGGGAGTGGACGTTTTGGACGTAAATTTAGTTATTCAGTAAATTCTCAATATATCGAAAATTATTTAATTTTTTAACCAAATTTCGTATTTTATATTGAAATATATAAACAAATATTCAAATAGAAATATATAAATAACAACCATAAGATTTTTGTAAACAAAATATACATTTAGTGGATAAATTTTGAATACTGTTGTAAATATGAAAAATCAAATAGAAATAGTAGTATATAGTTTTAATTTTTTCTAGTTCTGTGGTTCAGCATCGACTGACGTAAAAAGTGTCTATTTGTCTAAATTTTTCCAGAATCTATGTAGTAGACACGAACATTCGTCTTCGTTTTCCTGTATGTACCGTTATTTTTGTACCCACAAATGAACCATGTTGTTACACTAACCCGTACTAGTACGTGACCTACGCTGAAGTATCAAACGTCAGAAAACGTATTAGTACGTGTCCAGCGATGAAATATCAATCTTCAGAAAACGTACTAGTATGTGTCCCTAATATAGTGTGTTAACACTCTTATTGTCTGCATCAATTCTACCCCCACAATATACACACGTAACGTTACTACGTAACCGTCAAACGTAAACGTCCCTACGTAATCAAATGTAAGGCGTTTTGTAGACAACACGCCAAAGACAAGTTCTTCAATGAACTGTATATGTTTGTACTTGTGTTTAGTTATATTTTACAATTTAGTGAGACATAAATGTCAATTTTTCAGTAAAATAACGACCCTTAAGTAGAAATAAGGATAGCTTTGATTTTAAAATGTTAATATTAAGATTTACACAACATCATGTTATTCAATATTGATGCGTATATTTGTCTGGAATTGGCTTCAATGAGCATATTCCTGATATAATCTTCAAATTTGAAAAAAAATTAACCGTATCCGTCCAAACAAAAATGTAACCCAGAATGAAGTTGCCGAAATGTGTAACATCCTTTCTTAGAATATTGATTAGTTCAAACATTGATTAATGAAGAGTCAGCCTGCAGTGAAATTAATTTTTCAGTGAATTACTAAATTAATTTTTACATTTCAAGGGAATTACCCATTCTACCAGAGGGTAAAGATCCAATTTTTGAATGCAAAACATCGATTCGTAGAAAATTCCCTTTCATGGGTTAAATGGGGCTAATTGAATTGAATACAGCGGATATCTCGTCACTCTTATACATTAATAAGGAAAAGTGAGAATTTTGTTCGAATAAAATAAATGTAGTTGACTAGAATTCTCGTTGTATGAGCATGCAAGATTTAATCATAATTCGCAGTGAAATGACTCAACTCTTTATATGGCTATATTTTCATACATTGGTATGTTAAATAGATTGATTAAAGAAAATTAATTCATTCAGATTTTTTGATTAACCTCTCGAGTGGAACACACCGATTAAAAAAAGTCTCCAAAAATACACTAAAGGTTTATTGTGTCAATGGCCAAAGCGTTCTATGATTTTTTACTTCACCCTTTGTCGAGTAGAATGGAATACGGGAAAACCACTCTCATTATTGTCCCTTTAATTCCGGTTATAAATAGATATATAAATAGATATTACAGATTGTTAATTTTTAATACACATAAAGCCCGTCAAGTCTCGAAGATAATCCCATAAGAAATAATGGATTCTAAAAGTACAAATAAAAATATTCTTTAAGAGAATTATTTATATTTTTTTGCGAAAGTTATCCAAGATATTAAAGTGATGCAATTAGAGATACATCTGTTACCGCAAACGAAATACTTCGAAATAGAGATTAGCCTATAGAAAGCCATGAAAAGCTAGCAGCGTCTTTGTGTCTCAGGGAGTAGGGGTGCATCCCTCAATAAATGTCAGTCAAAGAGGGGTGCGGTTTCTGAACAATCGACCTGATCCTCCTACCTCAAACACTGTCAGAAATGTACATTACATCCATTTTCAGAACGTTTTTGGAGGTCATTAGTTTGGCGGAATTGTACGTGCAAACCGCTTAGAGGGTTAAATTAAATTAATTCCAACTACTTTTTGATGGGAACTGGCTTGCTATCCAGGGCAGGTTTAAACCACTTAGAAGCCACGGGTTCCTTTCCCAAAGCCGTAAGAGGTTTAGCACACAAAAAAAATGTAAAATAGTAAATAAACCAAGACTAAATAATGTGAAAAACTGAAACTAAAAAACAATTAATAACAGAGACAACTCAACTTTTATTTTATTTAATTTTTGCGTATTTGACTCTATTCGCTTTGATTTTATGCTTTGTGTCCGTGATGATTTTAAGGCAGGCATAAATATGCATACAAAAGATTTTCAGTTCAAAGGAATTACAAAAAATGAAGGAATACCAGAAATATTAAATTGCTTTATGTCCTGGAAAGTTGTAACTAAACTTTAATACTAGCATATAGCCCATCATCTGAAGGGACCAGTAAAATTTTTAATTTTACAGTAAAATACACTATGAGGTAAAATACTCTATAGTAAAATACCCTATGAGGCAGGCAAAAAAAATGGTTTCTTTTTTGGCTGATAATTTTCATTTCAACAAAAAATAATCGATGATTCAATTTAAAATTATATGATATGTACCTAATCTATTATTTAAGCCAAATATAAAAGAAAATTATTTACGTAATATCTAAGTTTAGCAATAAAACGGGTGAAAATAATTCAGATGATAAAAAACAAACACACAAACGAACAAAATTCTTAATTTTTAAACATATATAACTTAAACTCTAGATATTTATTAGCACGTGAAATAGACTCCTAGACTTTTATGAAAAGAATTTGCTGTTAATACCGGTGATAAAATTTTCATTGCAACAAAAAATAATAGATGATTAAATTCAAAATTATCACAGATGTACCTAATCTATTATTTAAACTAAATATAAAAGAGAATTATTTACTTAATATCTAAGTTCAGTGATAAAACGTATGAAAATAAAGCAGACAATATTTGAACAATTTAAAATAATAAATGATTAAATGAGATGGTTAAAGGAATGACGTCATAATGCTAGAAAAAAATGTTTTTTTACCTATTTATTATGTGATAATTGATAAATTTAATCGCCTGTTCTTAACCGGGGTTTGGTTTGGTTTGTTTTGTTTTGGAGTACTACGGTCTACTGTTTTGCACACGAGGGCTAATGAGACAGGGACCTACTGCTTAAAGCCGATTACGAACGTCTACGAACATCCATGCCATAGTAGGAATCGAACCCACGAACTCAGGTACCGATGATCAGCGCCCTAACCAATCGGACAGCATTCGGATTATAACCGGGGAAAATAGGGCTTGAAATAATGTCATCAAACGCTCAAAAAGTGGGGAAGGTGTGGATTTCGAACGTTTTAAAGACGACATTATTTTTCGCTGTGATAGGAAGTATATTTATAATAATTTTTTTTAGAATCGGATCAATAGTTTAGGAGAAGATAAACTTTATTTGCTTTGAATTTTGCTAACCCCAAGTCATCAAGAATCCGATATGGTTGCCTCTATCCAATCCAAGTCCACCCACTTCATAAAATCCAGGACAGACGGACATATAACTTAGGCTATTATTATATAGGGGATTACTTAACTCGTAACAAACTATTGCCAAACTTTGTTACTAGTAATTATATAAAAATCGACATATTTCCATATATTATATAGAGTTGTACAACAAATACGAAAATTTATTTGTAATCTTATTTAAAATTAATTTCTAATGATAGTTTGACAAGGTTCTAGACAAATGTCTGATTTGTCTATGCTATGATAAGGCCCTGTTACCACAGGGCAGCTGTCAACTGATTCATTCCATGTTCGAAGACTGAACAAGAATTAGTTTGTTTTCGTTTGGAGCGGCAAGGCTAAATTTTTGCATTACGAGGCCTAACGGGACTGCAACTTAAAGCGTGTGCAGCGTATACGCTTGGAAGCAAATCTACCTGAAATTATGGTAAGTATATTTCATTATGGCCTTAGAACTGATTTCACATCCGTAAAAATTTAAACTATTCACCCAATTTTTGTTACATTTTGTTAAGTTTGAAATTACCAATCGGCAAATGAATGGTAAATGCGGTTTCTCAACCAGGTTTGTCAATAACTACCCTCTACTAACAAGCAATTTCATATTTCACGTTACATTTCCTACAATTCAATTTCTCACGGTCGATTTTTTTCTCTCCGTCATTTATTTTCTCTGTTCTACTACGAGACCCCCCTTAACTCCCTCAAAAAATGAATGAATGGGAGGAATACTAATATAGTGAACAAGGCTAAAAACTGAAAATTCGGAGTGGTGGGGATGTAGAAGATTCCGGCGTGGCGACATATTCTATTGATTGATCGACCTGTTCGATATACAGAGAAGATAGATGTTGGCCCAGGAGGAATACGGGAGAAGGGGAGGGAAGGGCCTTAGAGCTGTCACTTCGTAAAAATTTCGACGGAAAAATTTCGGCAGTGAGCGATGCGTCGACTTTTATCTCGCAAAAGTGTCATAAACCCTCCCAAATTCGGGAGAGATTGAGTGAAGTTGGCAGGGGTTGCCCGAAGGCAAAATGTTCGAGTGTAAGTAAGGAATAATAAAGAGGAATAAAGAATAATATTATAAAAAATAAATCGAATTTGTGCGGAAGTTTGTGATGTTTTTCAGGACTCAATGAATATTCCTCTTCATATTATGAATTTCGAACTTGATATGCAAGTTAAAAATCACTGATCCTGGGTTATTTTCTTCCTTTGTTTACTTTTTTTATAGATAATCTATCATAAAACTTATAATACCAAAATAATTACTCCAGGAAATACTGCAAACTATTATTTCAGTTGTGGATTGGGTAAATGATGTTAATCATCTAATGCAATGCATTTAGATTTATAATTCATAATACGATTATTCAAGAAATTAAATTCGGTGAACTGGCAATCAGATCTGGCAGCACACTTGTTATCGGATTGCCAGGTAATAAATTAATTAAAAAAACTGATCTTTGGTACCAGAGTTTGCAGGTTCGAATTTTGCTGCTTGCACGGATGTTTGTAGCCGTTCGGAATCAGCCTTAAGCTGTAGGTCCCGATCTCATTAGCCCTCATTCTCGGCCCTCGTGGTTCGCTCCACCCTCACTAACTCTGGCGTCAGGAGATCCGCATAGCATCCAGTAAGTATTATAAATTCTCTCCTCGGTTGTGCTCGTCTTCTGCGTTCGCTCATGGAATGCGCCTGCTTCGCTGCGAGTGCGATCCTGGTCCTTCAAAGGGTTTGGTGCGGGGTGGGGTGGCCCAATACTCGCAATCTGCCCATCGCCACGGACATGATCCTGGAGGGCCCAAGGCCATATGGGCCCGGTTTGGCGCTTGATTGTCTCATTAGTCCTCTTGTAGACAAAAAAAGATTCTAGTGTCCAAACCAAACTAAATCGATCCATTTAAAAGAGTATTTAGGTAAGTATTTTATTTTCAGTCGTGCAGGATACTGGGCTCAAAGCGCATTGATACTCTTGTACAGTACTTTTGCACTAGCTGAGATGGTAAATGAATAAGAGTAATAATTTCAAGAGTAGAAAAGTATGTGTTGGCCACAATGCAGTACATATTTTTACTATTGCAAATATTTATATTTTAGTTTTTGTAATTTGCAAATGCTTATACAAATTCCATGGCCAGCGACCAAAAATGTCCACACATTTGAGTTTGGTGGCTATAAAAAGGAAGACACAAGACTACTCGGCAGTACCTGATTCCTGTGCATACGGCATGAGATAGACATTTGGGTAGGTTCGATGCCACTATTAGACGAAGTTAGCAGGAATGGGTGGACCATGGCTGTGAAACACAGAGTTAAGAAGGAAGTTGTCGGCCTATAGTAACGACAGAAAGTGAAGCCTGAGCAATCTCACAGCGGCACTCACAGCCCCAAATGCATGATTATCATCGATTGTAAGTGCTACTAGGGCTTCAGTGACTATAAAGACCATTCAAAGTTGACTCACAAAAAGGGGGATGAGGTCACGGTGCCCCTTGCGCCGACTACCATTGACCTCTGTAGAACAGCAAGCCCGTCTGCAGTGGTGTCGGGCTCATTTGAACTGGAACGTCACTGACTGGAGTAGAATAGTCTTTCTTCAGTGATGAGTCCTGCTTTGAATTGAGTCCTGATGATCAGCAAATCTGTGTCTAAAAACTCCCCGACAGCGGTGGGATACCAACCTGACTGTCTTTCGGTATATAGGCCGAAAACCAGAAGTAATGGTCTAGATTAACATTTCATTTCATGACAGAATCCTTTGGTTGTCATCCGTGGCAACCTCACAACACAGTGGTACTTCAACAAAATTCTATGCCTCACTGTGTTGCTCTTCATGTCACGCCATCGTAGACTTACATTTCTGAAAGATAATGCCTGGCTCCACACTGTATATGTTTCTACTGCTTGTCTTCGGGCTTGCCGAACGCAATTAGACTAGCAAGTTCGTAGGATCTATCTCCTATTGTGCAAGTTTGGAGCATTATGAGTAGGGTCCTCCAACCAGCTCGGGATTTTGATGATCTAACGCAACAGTTGGACAGAATTTGGCACGATAATTTTTAAGAGGACATACGCCTCCCCTATCAATCAATGCCAAGACGAATAACTGCTTGCATAAGAACCAGAGGCGGAGAAAAGCTTGAGTTTTTCCCTTTGTAAAACTCAACTACTTAAATAAGTTATCGAATTTTTTATAAATTGTAATCATTTGATTTTCTGTACATTTACATCATATCTACTGATTTTCGTTCTATTTGGATAACTCCTTGGTGCGTCGTTTTTTCTTTTTGTATAAGAGTGTATGCATACATATATATATATATATATATATATATATATATATATATATATATATATATATGTATATATATATATATATATATATATATATATATATATATATATACTAATATATGTATAAATATGTGTGTATATGTATATGCTTATACTTATGTATATATATGTGTGTATATATGTATATTCTTAGACTTATATTTGTATATATATATATGTGTATATGTATATTCTTATACTTATATATGTATATATATATGTATATGTATATGCTTATATATATATATATATATATATATATATATATATATATGCTTATACTTATATATGTATATATAAATCTATATATGTAAGTGTTTACATATATATATATATATATATGCATATACTTGTATATAAACACACACACACACACACACTTATATATATATATATACATATATATATGCATATATATATATATATATATATATATATATATATATATATATATATATATATATATATATACATATATATATATACACACACACACACACACACACATATATATATATATATATATATATATATATATATATATATATATATATATATATATATATATGTGTGTGTGTGTGTGTGTGTGTGTGTGTGTGTATATATATATGTGATTGCGTATATATATGTATTTATGCATCCATATGTCTATATGTATAATGTATATATATTCTTATACTTATGTATATATAAATCTATCTATCTATCTATCTATATATATATATATATATATATATATATATATATATATATATATATATATATATATATATATCTATCTATATATATATATATATATATATATATATATATATATATATATATACACAGAGAGAGAAAAAGAGAGGAAAAGCGATACAGAAAACTCTAAATAATTCACCAGAGTTCATATTATCAGAGCTAGTAAAAGAAAGTTTGAGATATAAATTGCTGTTATGAAATAAGAGCTAGAAAAGGATAGTTTTAAACTGAACACTGAAGTTGAGAACTGAATATTTAAAGGAAAAATACAGTGCTTTGTCTTAAAATAAGAATCACTACATCTAAGCTTGGGAGTTCAGCTATATTCTTCTTTGCATTCAGTAATTAATACTCTTGGATAGAAAAAAGTGTTAATTGTTTCCCTTTTTTGCAGTCTGACCTTATCAGGAAATTCTGGCTTTGCATAAAACAATACAACAGATAAGAATAGCTCAATAAAAACAACCAAGTTTGTAAACTATTTATTTATTATGTCAAACTTTCGTCATATAACACTATTGTTATACCTGAATTTCTACAGAAGTGAATCTTTAACAAAGATTTTAGAAGAAGTAAACAGTTTATGCAATCGCTGAAACAATGCAAAGCCCCACGGTACAAAGTAAAACTAAGAAGCAAAGTCAACATTTAAAATAAACTGCAATTCTATCAACCGAACTTAACGAGTCTTCGGTTTTTACTTATCTATGGGATCCAATTTTTAATAGTGCACAGTCACGTAATGAGTAAGAATGTTTAAGTTATTTGGAACTCGATAAAATTATATTTATTTTTTCAAGTGTTTCTCTGATAATAAAGTTCGCTTGAAAATAAAGCAG
Organism: Pardosa pseudoannulata; assembly: GCA_032207245.1. Classification (NCBI taxonomy): domain Eukaryota; kingdom Metazoa; phylum Arthropoda; class Arachnida; order Araneae; family Lycosidae; genus Pardosa; species Pardosa pseudoannulata. The sequence continues at coordinate 112,422,391 of CM063500.1, read as the reverse complement.
GAACTCGTAAAGTGGCAATTTGGTTTTAACAATCTCATTTTTGTCTAAGTATTTCGATTTTGTAAACAAGTTTCTAAAAGCAATCCTGGAAATTCAAGCCTAATGAGCTCAATAGCTACAATTGTTGAAACTTATTGAGATAGCTTATTTAACTTTAAAAAAATAAATAAAAATAAGGTTTTTAAACAGGCTTGATTTTCGTAACTACCTGTTTCAGATGTATAGTTCTTCATTATTTGCATTGCCTGACAGATATGTTCGTTGAATAGCAGGGAATTCATTTGTTTTTTGCAAATACTTCCCAATTTTATTTCTTTTTACAGATTAGTTAAGTATTCTACAAAACCGCTGAATGAAGTTTATATAAGAAAAATAAAGAATACACTAATGGGATATTTTCATCTATGAGGTAAGTATCCACGCTTTATGAGGGATAAAATATTAACCCCTTCCGGTATGATTTAATAATGAAAAACTGTGCATGAAATAACCATTTAATATTTATTTAAAAAACTTGTTTCATTTTACAATTCTTACATATTCTTAATTAAAATCCACTTTTTACATAGTGTTAAATAATATCAGAAACAGTAAAATTAAGAAAATATCAAAGCAAAACATTAATAAGGTATACGGATAATAGTCTTCAAGCTAGTGGTACTTTTCAAAACAAAGTGCAAAGGAATTCTTAATTGTTTACACCGCCAGGTAGTCTCACTTTTAATTTGATTCTTGTAACACACACGGCATTTCTTAGTAGGTTTTCTTTTATATGCAATAGTGACTTGTGATTTTCACAAGTGATAAAAGTGTTGCCAAATTCAGTACACTAGAAATTTTAAACTAAATTAATTATCATATTTAATAGTAACTTTAATCGCATGACGAGTGTAGCTCGTCATTGTGCGGTATGGAATAAAAAACTAATGACGAGCTAGACTCGTCATTTTACCGGAAGGGGTTAATTAACATACCAAGGCATATCTCTCATACAATGCTTGGTACTTGCAGCTTTTCGTACAGTCTTCGGTCTTACATAATTAGTGAACTTACGTGGTTTTGTAAAGCTCTTTTATGGTCAAACTTACGTTTTTGGAGAGATGATTTAAGTAAGGTATCTATAAAAATATAAATATCAAGTATATGGAATAGGTAAAGTATTAAAACATTTAAATTTTTCAAACAATTTACCTGTTACACTAAATAACGGAATACATTGGGTTTCGTTTGGTTTGGAGTGCTAGGGTCTACTTTTTGCAACACGAGGGCTAATGAGACCGGGACCTACAGCTTAAAGCCGATTCCGAAAGGCTAAGAACATCCATGCCACAGTGGGATTCGAACCCACGATCTCCGGTACCGAAGGCCAGGACCCTAACTAATCGGCCATCGTTCGCAAAATAGACTTAGAGAGTTTTTGCTTCATTTTTATGAACTGTTTGATTCGTATTTTGAATTCACCATCCACATTTGATAAAACTCTTAAAAGATTGACATGGGACTTAATGGTACTTCTTGTACATGAGGTTACATTTTTTTACGTGACGAAATTAGACTGGGTATTGCAAGGTACCTATATGTGAAAAAAAATTTAAATTCTATGAAACTTAGCCGAGATTAGGAGGTATAATCAAGAAACAACAGCTCTGATTAATAGAAACAGGATCGAAGAATTTCTAATTTAACTTTCATGAACTTTTTGACCCGTATTGTTTGATAAATTTGATAAGGAATTGAATTTCTTGTGCTTTATGACACTTCTTATTCCCGAGCTACAAATTTGTCTAGGTGATAAAACTGGAGTGAGTATTGCAAGGAATCTGTTTGTGAGGAACTTTAAATTAAATGAAATTTAGCCAAGATTTGGAGGTATAAACAAAAAACAAGAGTTCTGAACAATAAAACCAGACTTGGAGGGCTTTGTCATTTGACTTTCATGAACTATTTGACCTGCGAGCTGCAAATTCATCTAGGTGATAAAATTGGAGTGAATATTGCAAGGAACCTGTTTGTGAGAAACTTTAAATTAAATTAAACTTAACCAAGATTTGGAGGTATAAACAAGAAACAACAGTTCTGAACAATAAAAACAAACTTCGAGGGTTTTGTCATTTGACTTTCAAGAACTATTTGACCAGGGAGCTGCAAATTCATCTAGGTGATAAAATTGGAGTGAGTATTGCAAGGAACCTGTTTGTGAGAAACTTTAAATTAAAAGAAACTTAGCCAATATTTGGAGGTATAAACAAGAAACAAGTGTTCTGAACAATAAAAACAGACTTGGAGGGCTTTGTCATTTGACTTTCATGAGCTATTTGACCGGCGAGCTGCAAATTCATCTAGGTGGTAAAATTAGAGTGAATATATCAAGGAATCTGTTTGTGAGAAACTTTAAATTAAATGAAACTTAACCAAGATTTGGAGGTATAAACAAGAAACAACAGTTCTGAACAATAAAAGCAGACTTGGAGGGCTTTGTCATTTGACTTTCATGAACTATTTGACCGGTGAGCTGCAAATTCATCTAGGAGATAAAATTGGAGTGAATATTGCAAGGAACCTGTTTGGGAGAAACTTTAAATTAAAAGAAACTGAGCCAAGATTTGGAGGTATAAACAAGAAACAAGAGTTCTGAACAATAAAACCAGACTTGGAGGGCTTTGTCATTTGACTTTCATGACCTATTTGACCGGTAATTTGAAATTCACCATCAAACTTTGATAAAGCTGACAAGCGATTGAATGTTTGGGTCTTGATGACACTTCCCACACGAGCTACAAATTTATCTAGGAGGAAAAACTGGGTATTTCAAGTAACCTCCATATGAAAAAAAAAATTAACTGTAATCTTATCTTAGACCTGTCCTGTCCCTATCAAGGGAAATCGACAGGGTGGAAAGCTGTTGACGCGAAAGGGTATTATAATCCGGCAGAGGGGAGGAATCCAAAAATGTCGCGAGTTTAATAACACTAAGTGACGGTGACAGATGAGACTACGACGTTTTATTATCTCGAGGGGAGGGGGGTCATAATCTGGTGGCATTTTTTTTTATTATCATACTCTAGCAGATGCCCCAGGAAAATAGAAGTTTTGTCTTGTTCATTACCCCATGAGATTTGAGTCAGGGCTTCCATGGTATTAAGTTCTAAGATATCGCTTTCAAGAAAATCATTTTAAGAGTATTGGATGCACAGTATTATAAACGTCAAATACTCAGGTCTAATGTGAAAATTGAGTTTAGAAATCTAAATGCCTTATATATGTTTTTATCGGTCTCAAATCAGTGAGGTGTAAAAGAAATTAATGAGAAGAATAGTTATAATCAAATTAAATTTTAATTTTTCTTAGTTACCTTAAACTTTTGTTTTGTACATTATTACATAAGATTTGAGCCTGGCAACTCAAGACATTCTTTTACTTTTATTCACGTTTTCTTAATTTCAGTGTCTTTCATTATTAGAGACTTGATTTTCACTGTAAACTTTGATTATTGATATTATTTTAGAATCTTTCATACCATCCATTGCTTTATGAAGACCCATTAATTTACTTTTCCAAAATATTTCTGTGAATTTTTCATTGAAAAACCTATTACTTCTCTTCCAGTTTGGATTTATTGCTTTGTTATTTTGGAGTTTTGGATCCCAAATTATGATAAGCTTGCATCGTTGCCATTCTACTTTTAGCTTTAAGATACATTACCATATCACTTGTTAACTCTTTCATAAACTAGTTTACTCATTCTACATTAACTGGAGAGTTTGGCCTAGTTAAAGATTTGACTTCCAAATCCTAACCAAGAAATTCTTTTGCAATTTTTCATCACTTCTATAGTTGAGGCACATTTATTAGTAAAATAAAATTACGTGTTATAAAACAATTTAACAGGAGTAAGCTTTCAAAATAATTCAAGTATTAAAATTTGTAACGGAAATCAAATTTTTAATATATCAGGGTAATTCCTTTAAAAGGAAACGAATAAAAAAAATATTTAGCTAACAGTAACGGTTTAGAAAGAGGAGTCTGGGGCTTAAGAAGAATGATGAATGCTTCTAAAATGATTTCAGAAATGTTTTATAATTTTGGTATAGAAATCAAATTTCTAATAAGGCGAAGCCTCCATTTCAATGAGTAGATAAATTTATAGCGGTTAATACAGACTATTTGGGAAATAAAATTTAAGGTTGTAGAATAATATGTAAGCTTCCAAAATATTCCCAGGATTAAAAGTTTCATTGAAAACCAAATCTTTAAATAGGGATATTCTATTTGAAACGAAATGAACAGAGAAATTTATATCGGAAAAGAAGGGAAGAGATAATGCTTGGCGACTCTAGTTAAGCGAAAATAGGTGAAGAGCGATTAATTTATGAAAGAGTCAACAGAAATGGTTTGGAAAGAGGAATCGTAGACTTTTGGCAGAAGTATAATGATATAAAATTTTAAAATAATTTCAAAAGTAAAATATGGTAAGAAATCAAATTTCTAATAAGGTGAAAGCTCCCTTTTAATGAGTAAATAAATTTATAGAGGTTAATACATACTATTTAGGAAAGAAAATTTAGGGTTGTAGAATAATATAATTAATGTAAGGTTCCAAAATATTTCCAGGATTAAAAGATTTATTGAAAACCAAATCTTTAAATCGGGATATTCTATTTGAAACGAAATGAACAGAGAAATTTATATTGGAAAAGAAGGGAAGAGATAGTGCTTGGCGACTCAAGTTAAACGAGAATAGGTGGAGAGTGATTAATTTATGAAAGAGTCAACAAAAATGGTTTGAAAAGAGAAATTGTAGACTTTAGACACAATAATGATATAAACTTCTAAAATAATTTAAAAAATGATTTAATTCAAACTATTTCAGAAGCATACATAATTGTTATTATGTTAAAAACTTTAGATTTGTCTTTCTAAACCGCTTATGTTAACTGCGCCATAAATTAATAATTTTCTACTTATTTACTTTTAACTTCAGTCACCAAGCATTATATTTCTCACTCTTTCCTTCTTTCTGAGTATTTTAAATGCAGTTTAAAATTGGAATTATTATAGAAGAGTATATCAACAGTAATGTTTTACAGACTCTAATTTTTCTTTTCTAAATTATCTGATTAACAGGTATAAATTAGTCTATTCCTTAACATTGATACTTCACCTTATTAGAGATTTGATTTGTGTATCATGATTTAATTCAAACTATTTCAGAAGCATGCATCATTGTTATTATGTCAAAAACTTTAGATTTCTCTTTCTAAACCGCATCTGTTAACTGCGCCATAAATTAATCATTCTCTACTTATTCTCTCTTCACTTCAGTCGCCAAGCATTATATTTCTCACTCTTTCCTTCTTTCTGAGTATTTTGAATGCAGTTTTTAAAATTAGAATTATTACAGAAAAGTATATCAACAGTAGTGTTTCATAGACTGTAATTTTTCTTTTCTAAACTATCTGATTAACCGGTATAAATTAGTCTATTTATTAACACTGATACTTCAACTTATTAGAGATTTGATTGTGTACCATGATTTAATTCAAACTATTTCAGAAGCACTCATCATTGTGATTATGTCAAAAACTTTAGATTTCTCTTTCTAAACCGCTTCTGTCAACTGCGCCATGAATTAATCATTCTCTACTTATTCACGCTTAACTTCAGTCGCTAAGCATTATATTTCTCACTTTTCTGAATTCTTTGAATGCAGTTTAAAATTGGAATTATTACAGAAGAGTATACCAACAGTAGTATTTCATAGACTGTAAATTTTCTTTTCTAAATTATCTGATTAACAGTATTCATTAACACTGATACTTCACTTTATTAGAGATTTGATTTGTGTACCATGATTTAATTCAAACTATTTCAGAAGAATGCATCGTTATTATGTCAAAAACTTTAGATTTCTCTTTCTAAACCGCTTCTGTTAACTGCGCCATAAATTAATCATTCTCTAGTTATTCTCACTTAACTTCAGTCGCCAAGCATTATATTTCTCACTCTTTCCTTCTTTCTGAGTATTTTGAATGCAGTCTTTAAAATTGGAATTATTATAGAAGAGTATATCAAAAGTTACTGTTTCCTAGACTGTAATTATTCTTTTCTAAATTAACTGATTAACAGCTGTAAATTAGTCTATTCATTGACATTGATACTGTACCTTATTAGAGATTTGATTTATGCACCATGATTTAATTCAAACTATTTCAGAAGCATACATCATTGTTATTATGTCAAAAACTTTACATTTCTCTTTCTAAACCGCTTTTGTTAACTGCGCCATAAATTAATCATTCTCTAATTATTCTCGCTTACTTTCAATTGGTAAGCATTATATTTCTCACGCTTTCTGAGTACTTTGAATGCAGTTTTTAAAATTGGAATTAATATAGGAGACTATATCAACATTCATGTTTTATAGACTCTAATTTTTCTTTTCTAAACTATCTGATTAACAGGTATAAATTAGTCTATTCATTAACATTGATACTTCACCTTATTAGAGATTTGATTTGTGTACCATGATTTAATTCAAACTATTTCAGAAGCATGCATCATTGTTATTATGTCAAAAACTTTAGATTTGTCTTTCTAAACCGCTTCTGTTAACTGCGTCATAAATTAATAATTCTCCACTTATTCTCGTTTAACTTCAGTCGCCAAGCATTATATTTCTCACTCTTTCCTTCTTTCTATGTATTTTGAATGTAATTTTTTAAATTGGAATTATTATAGAAAAGTCTATCAACAGTAGTGTTTCATAGACTGTAATTTTTCTTTTCTAATTTATCTAACAGGTATTATCTAACAAGATTAACAAGTATAAATTAATGTATTCATTAAAATTGATACTTCACCTTATTAAAGATTTGATTTATGTACCATGATTTAATTCAAACTATTTCAGAAGCATGCATCATTGTTATTATGTCAAAAACTTTAGATTTCTCTTTCTAAACCGCTTCTGTTAACTGCGCCATAAATTAATCATTCTCTACTTATTCTCGCTTAACTTCAGTCGCCAAGCATTATATTTCTCACTTTTTCCTTCTTTCTGAGTATTTTTGAAATAAATAAATAAGAAAAAAAAAGAAAGAATATTTCTTTCGGAATTTCATTCATATCATTTCCGCGTCCATACATGATTTTTCCCTCTCCTCGCAAATAAATCGGATTTTCAGCTTTCGCAAAACGTCGCGGGTTTATGTTGCGCCATTTTGGTTTGTGACTCTCTTCCACACCCCCACCCCCTCTCAGCGTTCGCATTTTCACGAAAGCTTTTTCTAACAAATGCGCTTTGTTGCAGTTTCATATTATTAGGAAGTGCAGGGGGAGGGTTTTATATATACTGAATAAAATACTGTTTACAAGCTTTATGTTTTTTTTTCTTACCGTATTTTGCAAGATATCTTTTGATATTTTAGAATGAAAGTGTTGTTTTTTCTTGATCAAATGCTCCATTTGTCAAAGATCTTGAATTTTGGAATTCTGATGTATGAAATGAATCATCACTATATTCCACGTTAGCATAACTATCTTTCCTTTAACTATTTATTTCCAAAGATAGTTTTCTGAAAGAAAAGGAAAATGCAATTTTTTCCCTTTAGTATTCTTCAAACTTGAATGGTTCATAAATTATGCAGAACTAGCTAGTGGGAAAGAAATCATTCATTCTAGTTTGAAAATTTAAAATCAAGTTTATCCTTTAGGAGTATTTTAGAAATAAATATTTTGTCATATTTTTTTTAATATAGAATATCATCGATTTTTTTATTGTCTTAGGATCTGAAATGCTAAATTATTCTAAGCATTAAAACATCAGATACAGGTGTCTCCAGCCAAGCCAATTTTTAGAAAGAGACTTCAGTAAAAAATATGGAAATGTTTGTTTAAAAAATAACAAAATACTTTGTCATTGCTAAAAAAATATTAGTATTTTCAATTAACCTCTAAAGAGAATCATATTTTTGTCTTTTTAACGTATAAAATGTAAAATATTTTATAGTAACATCAACAAAAAGTTATTTTTAACTTTGAATTAATCACAAGAGGACATTTCTAAAGGATCTTAAGCAGAGCTATTATAGTGATATTAAGAGATTATTTAGTTTTACAACTACTGTGATTAAGAAACACCATTAAAATTACTATTTCTTCTAAACGAGGGCTGAATGGTACCGGAGTTCGCGGGTTCGAATCTCGCTCCTGGCATGGTTGTTCGTACCGTTTTGGAATCGTCTTTAAACAGTAGGCCCCGGTCTCATTAGCTTTCGTAAGCAAAACTGTAGACCATAGTGCTCCAAACCGTTTAAATTATTTTGCATATTTCTTAAGGTTTTATAAATACATCTTTCTATGAATTTTAAAATAAATCAATCTCTTGGTTTGACACAAGAACAGTGTACCCTCGCTAACTTGGCGATAAAACTCAGAGTATGGTAGCCTATCATTTTCTCCTGATCTCGACTACCTAAACAATCTGAATCTATATTTTAATTTATATTAAATACGTATCCAGCTCTCCTTGTGTAACCCTTTTCTCATATATTAAATGCGTGTAATGCTTAAAAAATTAGTTATAGTGAACCATTAATGATCCACTAGGCCAAAGATGGGCAAACTACGGCCAGCGGGCCAACTTCGGTCCTCCGGAACGTTTTATTCAGCCAGCGGATAGAATTTTCAGTTGGCAGTCCTTGGCAAATTAAAAGAAATATATATTTATACATTATATATCCATCTCCTGTTCTACTTTGCTTAAATATTATATCCCAAATTTATTATCTCCCGCTCAGAAAATCAGCGGTATATTTGCTTCTTATGTGTGAAAAAATGTTTTCAACTTTGAACCTTAGAAAGAATCATTTCAGAAGTAGACTGACAGATGAGCATTGAGCATCGTTCCTTAAAATCAGTACATCTCACTTCGAACCTCAGTATAAGGAACTTTTAAAAATGAAATAGCAATTTCATTCACCTCATTAACATATTTAAACCGTTAGGTACTTGTATGTTGCTTTTAAAATTTTAGAAAAACTTATTTTTTGGCCCATGACCCAAAAAGTTTGTCCATCCCTGCACTAGGCTAATTTCGCCATAAATTGCCCATAAATATAAATGTCTTTATTTTAAGTGGTTTTGGTTAATTAAGTAAAAGTATATAATTCTAGAATTCTAGAATTCAGCATCAATTAAAGTCACCAAAAAAAAAAAGCAAGGTATACAATGGATGGAATACCTTTGCATGCTAGTAATATATCGCCAATAATGCCAAGGGATACCCTATTCTTAAGTATTACCCATATCTTAATAGCACAGGGCAATATTTGAAGACACAGTTCTCTACTGATGATTGTGTTGACAATTTGTTAGGCATGTAAACAACTAATTGGCGAATTCTTATTTGGTTTGGCCTCTCAAAACGCGGCAAATTGTATTGAAGTTTTTAAGGTGTTATTACACGTGAATATGTTCATGTTGAAAAAGCAATGGATTCAGCTTATGATTGCTTTTTCTGGGGAAGAAGGAACTGGCCTCTTTTGTGATAAAAAAGCTCCTATACCACGTCTTCTTAAATCAAAATAAATCTGTTAAAAGTTTTTTCCTATTGTACGAAAATTTCGCGTATTTTCCACCCTAAAACGAATAATAAACTGAATCTATATCTTTTTCAATACATACAGGTTGACTTGTGATAAAGCCTTTACGTCTTCATTAACTTCACGCCAAACTTGAAATCAAACAATTGTAAACGAAGTCCCCTAAAACCCCATTTATTCTGTCAGATACAAATTCACAGAAGGCAGTGCCACACGTCCTAACAGAAAAGGTTAAAAAAATCTTAAATCTAAAGCAATTTCCCATTAAAACTTTTCTAACCGTTTTGAAAAATTTTCTCTTTATATAACGATAAGATGAATAGATAAATTATTTAAAAAGACAATTTGTAAATACATTACGTGTAATTGATGTAAACGGTATGGTAATGATGTACAAAAATGTACTATTATAATTATGGAAAATGTATAAAAATTAATATATAGTGAAATATATGATTGAAAAATGTAACAACAGTAAAAACTATTTCAGTTGATTTATAATTGAATCTATTAATATAGGAAATCTTGAAAATCGTGCAATATTTCAGTAAGTACAAACAGGAGAAATAAATGTTCCAAATAAAGTTCTATTGGTGGATGTGGACATACCAGGCCACCATAGTATTTGTAACCATACAATTTGTACATACATTACGTGTAATTGATGTAAACGGTATCGTAATGATGTACAAAAAATTGTACTGTAATAAATATGGAAAATGTATAAAAATTAAGCAATAGTGAAATATATGCTTGAAAAATCTAACAACAGTAAAAAATATATAAGCTGATTTTAAATTGAATCTATTGATGTAGGAAATCTTGAAAATCCTGCGATATTCCAGTAAGTACAAACAGGAGAAATAAATGTTCTAAATAAAGTTCGGCGGGGGATGTGGACATACCAGGCCACTATGATATTTGCAACCATAAACCCCCTTTGGGGGTGGGTTGTGGTCCTGTTGATCGATCGAATCTCTGAGAAATCTCGTCGATCTCTGAGAAAGGCTTGAAAATAAAGAAAATATTCTGTGTTTATTAAGATGTGAAATACAAGGATGTAATTTTTTCTTTTATAAAATAATTGGCCAGTTTCACAATTTTTATGATGTCATCGTTACATTATAAAGTTGTGTCTTAGTTATTTATAGGGAAATATGTAATATCGTCATAAGATGTACGATACCTTAAATAACAAGTGTCGATAATTTATAATTTATTTGATGAATATTTGATGAATTCGATAATTTATTATGATGTATTTAATTTTCAGTATAACATATATAATCGTATAAATATATTATTAACTAAATGCATACTATATATAAATATTTTATTGATATAAACATAAATATTATCATGCTATTTTTTATTTATTCAAATATAAAACTACCATACATATATTGTCCATAATTTCCATAACTAGTTAAGTATAATAGGCCATCAGTCTGCTTCCGTTAAATAATCTCTACTTGTAGATGTTTTGCATACTTATAACGACCTTTGCTTTACAACATCAGACGTTAATGAAAAGTATTCAATTAATAAATTCTTCAGATGCAAGAATTCTAGCTTAACAAGTGATCATTCTTCGGCGCTTTCACTCAGAAAGTCAAAGACTTACACAAAAATTTATAAAAAGAATAAAGCGATGCCGATAAATTTCGAAAAAGAAAAACAAATGATTGAAACACAGCCTCTGGGAATCTAAAATATGCATTCCTGTTTTATAAAACAGTCTGAAGTTTGAATATTTTGACGAAAGTACAGCTCTTTTGGCTCAGAGACATATCGAATACGAAAAGGAATGTATATATTTTCTTCGGTTATTTTTTTTATTCCTTCTACGAATTCTCTTCGATTACCATCTCAACTATTTGCGTCAATGTAGTCTGAAAATATTTTCGATGGATGCAAATGCTGAAAGTTTCAGTCAGTAGCCTTTTTCAGTGAAATTCAAATTATTTCGAAGCAAACATAACTGTTAATAACAAAGGAATAACCTAGATGCATTTCATTATTTGCTGTTTCTTTCAAACCTTCTTTCATGTTTAACGGACCCGATTGTCATGCCGTCGAAGAAGCTGGTTTGTTATGACTTAAATAAGTGAAATAAAATAAAAAGCTAAAGAGTTGACATTTTATGACTCAGACTTTTATTGCTCCATGAGTTTATCACAAGAAAATTATTCTTCAATTGACTTAAAAATAAAAAGCTAGTATTTTAAAAATGGTACCGAAAATATGAAAGACGTACTACAAAATAGATTATAGCATTCCAAATTTTCAAACTTAATACGGTCCTGCGACCTTTAGAAAAGATTATTTAATAGCATAGAAAATGATACAGTGGACTAAGCTTAATGTAATCAGTTTGAGACACCGTGATTTTGATAACAATAAACGATTGATAACGATAAACAATATGCAAAATTAGATAAATTTACCCCCATTTTAATTCCATTAAATTTCAAAACAAAATGAAAAAACACACCTTATATTTATGTACTGTATATTACCCTTTAAAACATAAGAATTGTATACATAATTAAAAAAGTTGATCAATTGTTGACTGTCTACAATATTTTCTAAGAAGCTCATTGATAAATCGTTCGTAATAATAATCAACCTTTCATAACGATTTAAAATTTCGATCTTTTGTTTTAACGTTAAATTATTTCGCTTTCTGGCTTCCATATCGACAAGCTGCATGCAAGCGAGCAAGGCATAAAATGTGAATAAGCTTTTTGCATCAAAGCCTTTGGATTTTCATCCTCTGAACAATTGCTTCTAATTTTATTAACCTCTGTGTAGTAAAAATTTGTTATTGACACTTACTACCAAACCTGATTGTGAAAGTCAGTGCTCTTGTTGTGCATCCATCATACCGTGTATAAAACGTTAAATTTCGAAGATAAAATTTTTTTTAACCCTTTAAAGTTCACTACTCAAAATTCTTTGGAATTTAAGGGAATTTGGCTATAAATATTATCTATGAACATTACATATGTGAAATGTATGTAAAATATTAAAATTTATTTTTGGTTGGGTGATTGGTTTTAACTGTGAAACTATCTACTCCCTCGCACAACTCTAAAATAATACGCTCTTAAAATGTTAATAACGTTTAAAGAACACTTCAATATTATCATTAAAGGGATGTAACAGATAAATAGCTAAACTATTTATATGTGATGTTTTCGGTAGATATATTTATATGAGGTCATGACGGAGAGAAATCAAATACCTGATTTTTTCCCAGTATATTTAAAGAGAAAAATAGATTGTGTGTAGTGCTACCCTTCATTAATAGTTCGAAGTGTCAAAAATATCCGAAAAAAATCATTATTATATCTTTATATAGAAGAAAAAAAATATGTTAATAGGTGATTTTACTACGAAACCACTGTTTTTTAAAGGGTTAAATGATCACAGATGAGAAAATTGACAGATATTTTATATTAACATAATCTTCCAAACAAGCAGCATCTAAAACAGTAACGAAAAAATTGTGTTTCTTGATCCAGGCTATTCAAAGATATAATGAACTAAATGAACTATGTTGTTTATCAGAGAATATAGCTTAAAAACAAACGAAAATTATAAAAAAAGAGGAATACATTTTAGCAAACAATATAATCAAAAGCATCACAACTACGTAAAGAAATTTTTTTTGAACATCCTACAAAATTTTCGGAAAAAGTATACGCTACTAATTTAAAATAAAATTATATTAAGATAAATTTCTAGTTTTCAAAACTAGAGCTAAATGTTATCTGAATTTTAATATTGCGATTTATTGTTTACCATATATCAGTATATTAATATGTTCTAATATATATCATCTTATTATATAGTTGCAAATATAAGTGTGTTCTGTATAAAATAATACAAATACATATATCAGTGTGTCTGTTGGTTATCTAGAAAACAAAAATTCAATTTCTTAATCTGAGTACATAAATTTTAACATATTGCTTTAAAAAAGAAAATCATATAACATACTATTGATGTTCTTCGGTAGAAAAAAGATTTGTGAATGCAGAAGAAAAGAAAAAAAGGGTGAGAAAAAATATAATTTTCTGATTATCTTCCAAATTAATTTATACATTTTTTTATCTGAAGAGGAAGATGGTTTTAAAACCGTTCTTTTTAATTTTCAGAAAATTCTTTTCAAATTTTCTGGAATTTTTTAAAAATGATTTTTGGTGGAACAGGCTCACACAAATATTCTGAAAATTTGGAAATTTTCAGAATCATAATCACCCCTGATCACAACATAATATTAATTAGAAATATCTTCTTTCACTAATAATAGTTCTCAAGGGCTTTCATAAATATACACCGTACTCTAGTAAAGATAGATGTCACGATTACAAGTGATACAGATAATAGTTACATGATAAATAGCTTTGCGTTTCAAAAGAGTGAAAGAATGTTATTCTGCATTAAATGATCTTTACGTTGATTCCCACCAGAGATATAGTTTAAGCTTAACAATCTCTTTCACTCTGCACTGAGCGATAACCTCTGCTTTGGTTTTCTGTTAGTACTCGTTGTTATTCTTTTATAACTTTAATTGATCCTCAAAATCCCATGGCATCAGACACCACAAATTCTTTCCGGTGGGAAATATGCATCTGGCGTTATTCACTAATGATAAGCATTTCCTAGATAATAACTCATCTACCCATCGGTTCAAATAGTATTAAAATGGGGGGTTTGGAAACCCCAATGATGAGCTATGATATCTATTATGGGCTACTCATCCGTATGAACTTAATGGCTTTGCGGAATATTTGTAGGAAATTGCTAGAGCACCATTCAATCACAAACACTACTCACATAACTGATCTTACTGCGAATGAAAAGTACCAATATGCAATATTGGTAAGTTCTTAAGTAAAGTCGATCAATCTACTCCAAGTTGAATTCATGCCATATTTCAAAGCGAATGTGATACGGTTTGTTGATTAAAAGTTCTCACAGATATATTTAGGGAGAAAAGCTGAATCATCTAGAATTGCATTGCTATAACAATTTAGAAAGTGTCAATGGTAAAGGATCATAAAATTAACATAAAGTAATTTTTTCCCTCTTCCCCTCATCTCACTATTTTCCTTTCTTAACACATTGCATGCGGGACACGTACTAGTACGTTTTCTGACAACTGATACTTGAACGAGGGTCAGGTACTAGTACGGGTTAGTGTAACAACATGGTTTGTTTGTAGGTACAAAAATAACACAGGATATACAGGATATACAGGTATATACAGGAAAACGAAGCCGAATGTTCTTGTCTACTACATAGATTCTAGAAAAATTTAGACAAATAAAAACTAGTTCTTACATTATTAGTTTTATGATTGTTCATTTCATTTTTTTATAATGTAAAAGTTATATATAACATAATTCAAAAAAATTAAAACTGTATACTACTATTTCTATTTGATTTTTCATATGTACGATACTATTATAAATTTATCCACTCAAAAATATATTTTTTGTTTACAAAAATCTTACGATTGTTATTTATATATTTCAATATATATATATATATATATATAAACATATATATATATATATGTGTGTGTGTGTGTGTTTATATTTCAATATAAAATACGAAAAGTTGATTAAAAATTAAATAATTTTCGATGTATTGAGATTTAACTGAATAACAGAACTTACGCGCTAAACGACCGCTTCCAGTTCAATTCCGCTGCGAAATGTACCAACACGCAAAGTGTTAATTTGAGACAAAGTTAAGGCTATAGTTTAATAAACCACATGACATTCTTGTACGCATTTTAAGTTACACACAAACACACACACACACACACACATATATATATATATACATATATACATGCATACATACATACATACATTATATATATATATATATATATATATATATATATATATATATATATATATATATATATATATATATATAAGTCAGGTTTAAACATGAGGATTAAGAATTAAGCGAGTTACAATTAAAAATAGTTAGAACTCATTAAGGATAACGTAATAGGAGAAAGTCACACCCTCGAGCGGAACCGTACAGAGTAAAGAAGCTGACGCATAAATAGACATACGAATTTGCTTATGTAGCAATGACAAAAAGAACAGTTTTGAGCGAGAACTCGGGCTGATCACATCCTCCACGCTTGTCATTGCAAAATATGAGAATAAGGATATCTTAGTTGCATAGCGATGGAAAGAAGGATTACAATAAAGAAATTTTTATATATGAAATCAAATGTGTCTTTCATGCCTTAACTACTCGTCCGTGTCATATGTATTAGTAGTCAAGTGTGTTTTGTCTGAAACCTTTAGAGAGAAAGCAGGCAATAGTTTTTTCTGATTTCTGTATAGGGCAAATTCTTATTTTAGTAGTCAAATTAGACAATATTAGAATGATCTTAATCGAGTACTATAAGTAATTATTTTGTAAATTGATATAGAGTTTGCCATTCATGTTACTGAATCAAGTAGTGATACATTTTAAATTTTTGTATTAAATCTTTAAACAGCGAAACATTTAGTAAGGCACTTTAAAGAGAGAAAACACCTGTGAATATATGCATGATGAATGACATAGAACTTGTGGTTAATGGGAGTGAAACAAGTAAAGCTACATTTTTTATAAAAATTTTAATTTACCCTTTTTATCCTGACGGTACTTATAAGTACAGCTTCAATCAAACACCTATATATTCCTAATAAAACCGTTTTTCCTGACGGTACTCACAAGGACATGAACGATGCAGTTCCTACAGCAGAAAAGAAATGACAGCACCAATCAGGAATCCTTTTTATTCGCATGGTAGGGATTTTATAATTGGCGTGCTGCATTCGAAGGTCCTTTTGTGGTAGAGTTGATACACGTGTTGTTCAATTGAGTAAATTTAGTGGTTTATTACCAGTTATTTGTTACTATTATTTTTTAGAGACTTCTATACTTCGCAGGTAAGCATTTCATTTGTTTTATTCATAATTTAATGTTTTATTTTCTATCATAGAGTCAAAAATAAATATGTTGGTACTAGAAAGTACCAGCTGCAAAATTAACTACTAAAATGCAATAAAAATTTTCTTTTTTTATGATTATTTTCTGTTAAAACTTATCTAATGAGGCAAAAATGCAGTAAGAAAGTTAATGGTAAATTAATTCAAGTTTGGTTTGGAGCTCTACGGTCTTGCACATGAGGGCTAATGAGACCGGGACCTACTGCTTAAAGCCAACTCCGAACGGATGCGAACGTCCATGCCATAGTGGGATTCGAACCCACAAACTCTGGTACCGACGATCAGCGCTCTAACCAATCGGCCAGAGTTCGGCTATTAATTCAGGGTATAAAGGATTAAAGATAAAAAAACAGAAAGTTCATTTGGAGACTTATAGAGAGAAAATTATTCTGCATGTCTGCTTAATGAAAGCCACATAATTTTAATGAGATTCAAACAAATATTTACTATAAAGGTAAACAAGGGACGTTTAGTTAGAGACCTAAAAAAGGGAAATTCTGACGTGTGTATGCAATGGGAAAGAATTTACCATTGATGGGAGAGGAACAAGTAGCTGTACATTTATCATTAACGATTTTTTAGAAAGGTAAACAACCGAATTTTTCGTTAGAGACCTAAAGAAATTATTGTTGACTGTCCATATATAAAGAATGGGAAGAATTTGCAGTTTATGGGACTGAAACAAGTAGCCATAAATTGCTATAAAAGTAACCAAAGGACGTTCATGTGATTGAAACATATATTTACTATGAAGGTAAACAAGGGACGTTTAGTTAAAGACCTAAAAAGGGAAAAGTCTGACGTGTGTATGAAATGGGAAAGAATTTACTATTGATGGGAGAGGAACAAGTAGCTGTACATATATTACCAATGATTTTTTAGAAAGGTAAACAACCGAATTTTTCACTAGAGACCTAAAGAGATGATTGCTGCCTGTCCATGTATAAAGAATGGGAAGAATTTGCAGTTAACCCCTTCCGGTACGATTTAATAATGAAAAACTGTGCTTGAAGTAACCATTTATTTATTTAAAAAACTTGTTTTATTTTACATTTATTAAATATTCTTAATTAAAATCCACTTTTTACATAGTGTTAAGTATCAGAAACAGTAAAATTAAGATAATAGTCTTCAAGCTAGTGATACTTTTCAAAACAAAGTGCAAAGGAATTCTGAATTGTTTACATCGCCAGGGAGTCTCACTTCTAATTTGATTCTTGTAACACACACGGCATTTCTTAGTAAGTTTTCTTTTATTATGACTCATCAATTTGGCAGTGACTTGTACCAAGAAACATTAAATAAACAATATGTAATAGTGACCTGGGATTTCCACAAGTAACAAAAGTGTTGCTAAATTCAGTACACTAGAAATTTTAAACTAAATTAATTATCATATTTATCAGTAACTTTAGTCGCATGACGAGTGTAGCTCGTCATTGTGCGGTATGGAATGAAAAACCAATGACGAGCTAGACTCGTCATTTTACCGGAAGGGGTTAATGGGACTGAAACAAGTAGCCATGAATTACTATAAAAGTAACCAAAGGACTTTCAGTTAGAGACCTGAAGAGAGACAATTCTTGCTTGTGTATGAATAACGGGCGGAAATAGAGACAGACATTATGATCTGCTAACCTAACCGAATAGAATAAATGCAGTGGAAGGAATCGTGCTTAGCGAGTTTCGAAAAAATATCAACGTCTCATTCCTGATTGCATGCAGGCTCGAAATGCCAAAAAATGCAGAATTCTTCTCCCTTAGAAATGGAGCAAGAAAAAAAAAGAAAGGAAATAGTCACAGGAGACTTTTCAATATTAAATAACATGTAGCAAACAAAAGTGCTTAATCTAGTGCAGAATAAAAATAAGAAAATCGGTTTTCAGAAGGTAGAAATATGACTTGTTCTGACAGCTGTCATTGGTAGAAAAGGCCTCGTATAAATGAATATATTCCTTTTCCTTTAAAAAGGCGAGATAGAGAGAAACGCTCTTATTCACGGGTAGAAATATTTAGGGAAAAGATCTAGCTTTTTTTCCCCCTCCCTCATTCCCAAAGGACGTCGCAAAAAAAAGGGCATTTTTTTAAAAAGGAAAAAATTGTTGATTTCTTCTCCCCCCCCCGTTTTTTATTTCTCATTCCGTTATTTATTTTTACGCACCAAAGAAGACATGCAAGGAACGGGACAAGACTTTGGATATACAAAAATTGAGTTGTTCTTTTCTTGTAAGAGAAGGGGGGGGAGGGAGTTTTGAAAGTAATACAGAATTTCAATTGGTTATTTTTTGCTGTTTTTTCTCTTCCCCCCCTCCCCCGGCACACATCCTCCAACTCCGACAATGACAATGCATATATTTTATTTTGTCTTGAGTGAGCTGACTTTAAATTGTGAGATCGGATTTTGCTCAGGCAATGTTATTTTCCATGAAAGTCTGATCTTTCGAAGGAGACTCTATTTTTGTTTGTGTTATTTCGGTAAACGACGTATTATAGAGTGGGGCTCCGTATATCAGATTTAAGTTCCATTTATTTGTTTTTATAAATGCGATTGTATTATCTGTATCGATTTATTTCAGCCGAGGACAAGTTCGGCTGCACAGAGTTCTTTGTTAGTGTGTCATTTAGTATATCGTTTAACAACTGGAGGTAAGAGTGCCACAAAGTTTTTATTGCGACACATTATTATTGTAAATCAAAACTACTTTAAAGGTATTTTCTTCACAACATACATGAATTTTAAAGCGGATGGGTTATCATTATATTGGATTCTTTGAAGTTGGAACTTCAGTATTAGAGAAAAATATCCACATTGTATTTTAAAGGTATTACTTTATAGGAATTTATTTTTACCTAACACTTAGAAACATTACAACATTTTAGTGTTTTTAATAACTTTAATTAATTATTAACTTAATTAAAGTTATAAAGTTATTAAGTTATTTTTAAAGTTATAAAGTTATTATTAACCTTATTTAATTATTAACTTTTATTAATTATGTATCATTTTACTTATACATCGCAGTTGAATATTCTACAAAAAGTATTTATTAAACACATGCATATGACACCTGGGACAAATCTAGATGGAAACATTCTGTTTTATAGTAAAGAGAAATATTGATTTATAGGAAATTACTTTTACCTAACATTTACAAACAACCTAGAAGTTGAGTGTTTTTAATAGCTCTTCATAATAGCTGTAATACATCACAATTGAAATATCTACTAAAAGTGTCTACTAAATACTTACATAGGACACCTGGGGCAAATCTTGATGAAAAAATTCTGTCGTATCGTAAAGATAAGTATTGATTTATAGGAATTTACTTTTACCTAACATTATAGGAAAGGAGTGCTTTTAATAACTCTTCATAATAGTTGTAATACATCGCAGTTGAATATTCTACGAAAAATGTCTATTAAACACATGCATATGACACCTGGGACAAATCTAGATGGAAACATTCTGTTGTATAGTGAAGAGAAATATTGATTTATAGGAAATTACTTTTACCTAACATTTACAAACAACCTAGAAGTTGAGTGTTTTTAATAGCTCTTCATAATAGCTGTAATACATCACAATTGAAATATCTACTAAAAGTGTCTACTGAATACTTACATAGGACACCTGGGGCAAATCTTGATGAAAAAATTCTGTCGTATCGTAAAGATAAGTATTGATTTATAGGAATTTACTTTTACCTAACATTTACTAACATTATAGGCTTTGAGTGTTTTTAATAACTCTTCATAATAGTTGTAATACATCGCAGTTGAATATTCTACGAAAAATGTCTATTAAACACATGCATATGACACCTGGGACAAATCTAGATGGAAACATTCTGTCGTATAGTGAAGAGAAATATTGATTTATAGGAAATTACTTTTACCTAACATTTACAAACAACCTAGAAGTTGAATGTTTTTAATAGCTCTTCATAATAGCTGTAATACATCACAATTGAAATACCTACTAAAAGTGTCTACTAAATACTTGCATAGGACACCTGGGGCAAATCTTGATGAAAAAATTCTGTCGTATCGTAAAGATAAGTATTGATTTATAGGAATTTACTTTTACCTAACATTATAGGAAAGGAGTGCTTTTAATAACTCTTCATAATAGTTGTAATACATCGCAGTTGAATATTCTACGAAAAATGTCTATTAAACACATTCATACGACACCTGGGACAAATCTAGATGAAAGCATTCTGTCGTATCGCAAATAAAGAGAAATATTGCTTTATAGGAATTTACTTTTATCTAACATTTACAGACATTATATAAGAGTTGAGTTTTTTAATAACTCTTCATAATAGTTGTAATACATCACAGTTGAATATTCTACAAAAAATGTCTATTAAACACATGCATACGACACCTGGGCCAAATCTAGATGAAAACATTCTGTCGTATCGTAAATAAAGAGAAATATTACTTTATAGGAATTTACTTTTACCTAACATTTACAAACATTATAGGGGTTGAGTATTTTTAATAACTCTTCATAATAGTTGTAATAAAAACACAGTTGAATATCATACAAAAAGTATCCATTAAACACTTGCATAAGACACATGGACAAATCTAGACGGAAACATTCTGTCGTATCGTAAATAAAGAGAAGTATTGCTTTATAGGAATTTACTTTCACCTAATCTTTACAAATATTGTTGGCTATTTCTGTTAATTCTTTATAATATTTGTAATAAATTGCAGTTCAATAGTCTATAAAAGGTGTCTGTTAAAGATAAATTTCGTCATTCTGTGTTAAAAAATGAAAACTTTATTAGAATTTGGTTGGTTAGGAGCACTACAATGATCGCGCCTTTGATACACGAGAGTTAGAGAGTGAGGCCGGCACCCAATTATGAAACCTCTAAGAATATTCATACCATTAGAGGGATTCGGAATTATGAACTCGTTTTAAAGAACATCACTTTACTCACTAGGCCATCGTTCGACAAGGCGCAAAATATCCCTAGTATATAGAAAAAAATTTTTAATACAGGAAATTCTACTTTACCTAACTTGAACAAACGTTATAGGTGCTGACAGTATTTGATAATACCTTATAAATGTAATACATCGCGATAGACTATTGTAGGAAAAATTCCTGTTCAGAGATTTATGTACCATGTCTTGGAAAATTCCTGTTTAATTCATTGTGCAGAAAATAAAAAGTAAGTTATGTAAAGGGCTTTCACCTTTACCCAACTTTTATAAACATTATAAATGGTGAAAATTTTTAATAATTCTGTGTAATTCCAAGACATCGTAATTGACTATTGTATAAAAACTGCCTGTGAAGAGTTTTATGTAAGGTGCCGTAGAAAAATTCCGTTTAACCCATTGTGCTAAAAATGAAAATGAAGTAAGGTAAAGTGACTTCACCTTTATTTAACATTTGCAAACATTAAACTATACTTCTAATATTCTAAAAATTACAAAAACATAGAGTGTTAATTTTCGAACTTCACTTGTTTCTACTGTCCGTCAATGTGTTAAAATTAAACATATTTACGTAGACCTAACTAAACGTGGTGAATTCATCAAAATAAAGTTTATTTACACAGAAAAAGTGAAACTATACTTCTAATATTCTAAAAATTACAAAAACATATAGTGTTAATTTTCGAACTTCACTTGTTTCTACTGTCCGTCAATGTGTTAAAATTAAATATATTTACGCAGACCTAACTA
>CM063500.1:112372540-112395040 GCA_032207245.1 Pardosa pseudoannulata | reverse complement strand
TGTGTAAATTGCATATAATATGTTATTCAGTGTCATTTATTTGTATTTATGTATTTATTGTACTTTTTAGGTATTCTTTTCTTTGTATTTAATGATTCCGTATTTTTTATGTATTAATTATTTGTATTTAGCAAGAATCCATCTTAGCAAGAAAAAAAAGGCGCCAAAAACAGGTATTTTGCTTGGCGAGAAAAAAAAGTCGCCAAATTTCCGATTTGGGGGGTACATCAAAGTAGTTCCAAATTCATGTCTGGCGAACGCCATACCAAGCATATGATGCAAAATGCACACCGCCAAAAGTAATACGTGGTATTTTTTTGGTCATGGTTTGGGCAGCTTTATCGAGATGGTCTATGGACCAAAGATGACTTTACAATTTCGCATTACTGGAAATGATTATATGACATTTAATAGTGCAATATTTGTTTCTCATGGTGATGCTGTAATTCAACATGACAGAATCTACTCGCATTATACAAAACAAGTTTTGTAAGAATGATGGTAATACATCTCTTCTCTTCATAACATCAAAGTCACAAGATAAAAATACTATCGAGTTTTTGGGGTCTACTTTGAAGAAAAAAGTAAGTGATCAGGGCAATATTTTGCAGGAGGAATGATATAAGATATCCCTGAATATCATACAGACTCGTGTTTATTAATTGTGAGTAAAATACAAGTTGCTTTGAATTCCAACAGGTTTCAAACATCTTATTAGGTACGTTTGTTAAGTTTTAGGTGTTTCCAAGGTGTAATTTTGTCCAAACCCTGTATATATGCTGTGAAATTTGTGTATAGCGATATCTTCTTTAGTTCCTTGAAAATCATTATTTTTTAAGGACTTCTTTTACCGCTCAATGCCAAATCACCACGAGGTTACTCGTTGTTCTATAGATGTTTACCTTTCATTCTATTCAGAAAACCTTAAATTTTATCTCTCAGTAGAATATAAAATATAAACACGATACGTAGATAAATATACGACAATTATACTGTCTATATCAATATTTGTCTAAATATCTACAGTATCGTTAATGAAATATTTTACTAAATGTTATAAATATTTATATCTATATATATATGTGTATATTATATCGTGAGTGCTAAAAAAATACAAGATTGTATTCACATTTCGAGTTATTATCCAGCGAAACGTAAACTTTGTATATTACCAACAGCATAATAATGCATCGTTACTGTAAACAAAGAAGTTCTTTTGAATGATAAACTGAGGTACTACGAAGTTGGTTTTCCAAATAATTATCAATTGTAATAAGTCTGAAGAAAGCACCAGTTCCTCTGAAGCAGAACTGGACTTCCAGATTATTATACTACTGCTAATATGTTTCCACCCTTCTTTGTAATATTTGAATAAGCCTCGTTTGTATTTATTCAATAGATATGTCTTTTGGTCTATGCAAAAGCGATAACGGCCCTTATGTGTGACTGGTATGTGAAGATAAAAGTTACAGAAAGCGATGAAATTTTTATTATGAATTGATACACAGAGGAAGTGCAAAGGATTGAGTAAAATTATTGCTGATCAATATAGTAAGAGTAATATTCACCAACGTAAGAAAAGTTTTCACTGACTTGACTTGCTTTCTTGGATTCGTTTAAAAAGTGATCAGAATAAAATGGAAAGCTCTCAAAGCGCCAAAGATTACCAAATTCACAGGAAAAACAAAGGTTTTTCTACAAAAGTTGCAATTTTAGCGACAAAATCACCAGAAATTTATTTTGAACTATAAATACTGTTAAGAATGTTGTAAACATGCAATTTGTATGGTATCTCGCCAAATTAGTGAGATATTGGCTCCTTGGGGAAGTTTTTAAAGATTCATTTTTGGCACCCAATTTGGCGATATATCGCTAAATTTGGCGACTTGGCGACATTTGTTGTCTACCCCCTAGTTTTGGATTATACTAGAAGTTTGTGGAAATTTCCAGAAACCTGAAAGCTATATAAAGGGGCTGTGAGTTCTCATAAAAAGTCAGTCCTTTGCTCAGATCTGGTGAAAGTAGGACCTGTGTTAATGCTCTCCGTATTGCTCTGAAAAAGCTATGTATATATATATATATATATATATATATATATATATATATATATATATATATATATGGTAAAGAATATATATATATATATATATATATGTACATTGAAAAACATGTGTTTATTATCCCTTTATAGGAAGATAGTTATAGAATATGCAAAGTTTTCTCAATAGTAGGATAGTAGGATAGTTGGATGGGATATCCCCTTATGTTGTTCTCCCCTGTTCTATAAGTACATTTACTAGTCCTCCTACTATTGCGAAGTACGCATTTTCTAAATCTGAAGGCATAACACAGGATTTATATCATCAAAAATTTCCGAACCAAACAAAAGTAACAACATACATACAATATTAAAAAATAAAAGGTTTCTAAAATGATTACCTAATTGCTACTTTAAGCTTCCTAACATTCTAAATTTCAAGGACACTAACCTGTAATAGAGAAAATAAATATTGTAAGGCAAAAATACATCACTGAATCCCAACAAACTCACAGAAAATTGAAAACGATTAAAATAAATTGAAATTACATGTAGGTCAACAACACGATATGATTCTAACATTGCATGAAAATAAGGTTTCATAATGGGCTTGATTTTCAGGAGGTCGTAATTCAACAAAAGTGCAGAAAATTAAAAAAATAAATAAATAAAACTGAGATTTTTTTTGTCATCACTGATTATTTGCTGAGAGTTTCTGTTCCCTGAGAACCTCCCTAAGCGTCATAGGATCAGAAGAAGATAATGCATAAGTTTTGTAATTTCCTATTATTATTTAATGAATAATTAAATAATAATCATACGTTTTTACCAAACAAAAATTAATTATATAAAACTGAACATATCACTGTTTGATATATCAATTACAATTTTTTCAATTTTCATCAAATAAATTTTATAAATTTGTTTAGGTTTTAAATAAAAGTTAACTGAATGAAAACAATAATCAAATTAGTACAGTGGTGGAGCCAATAGGGGAAGATAAGGGACTTAAGCCTCTGTTTTTCGTTATATAGAGTTCAGATTGCAATCAGAAGAGAACGAGCGAAATTAGATGTCATTTTAGTCTTAAATACATGATTTCGAACTTCTATGGCTAATAGATTTTTAGTTATTCCCCCCCCCACAGCGATAATGTACGTTACAATGAAATTTTCCATGCATAGATTTCAAGCTGCAATCGAAAGCGAGATGCACAACTAGTTATTCTAATAGCCCTAAATACGAAATTTTAACATTTTACTTCTACTCCTTTTTGAGTTATACCCAAACAGCATTAATATTCACTATATTGAAATTAGTTGCTATATAGAGATGAAATTGCAACTGAATCAGCTAGACGTTATCATAGTCTTAAATACAAGATTACGACATACTACGCCGATTCATTTGTCAGTAAAGTCCCACAGTGTAATTACTCGTTATACTGAAATTTTAAATCATATAGAGTTAGGAATGCAACTGAAAAAGGAGATGTACAACTAGAAATTCTTATAAAAATCATGCTAAAAATTTTTAATTTTTTATAGGTAATAGTTTTTGTGTTATGCAGGATACATTAAGGGGTTAAGGATAGCCTGTAGTTTTGGAATGATCAAAATGGATATTTGAAGATTTGGAATTAAAGATTCATAGTACGTACATACATAAGCAACATCTAAAATGTTCAAACTTCATTCAGTCACGGTCAAAATAAGCATTTTCTTTTAAATTCGAGCTTTGAAGTTTATAGCGATTACAATGCTTCATTTAACTTTGTACAAAAAAGAAATAAGAATATCTTAGATACATCAATAGGATCCTACTTTTTTTTTCAATGGATGAAATTTGGATTCAGTACCTGAATTTAGATTGGAGTAACAACCAGTGTGGATATTGTGGCTGAGCATAATGAGGTAGCCTATCATAACAATCCACAGAAAGAAAATAAACTTACGGGTAATGAAGCCATTAAAATTTCTTAAAAAAGTTCTAAAAACAACGTGGAATCCCATATATAACAACTTACAAGCAAGTATAAGTATTAAAATCGGCTACTTTGCCTCATAGAATGGGTATGAAGATGTTAGGATTTGTGGTCGAATGATTGCTCAATTACTCCTAAAATTCTTCGTAGTATAACACACATCACAAAGTAGATTGCCTCTTCTCGTTGCGCCTCGTTGTTACTGATGATTTTAACAATTGGTTGTTAATGGTGTTGAACAACCTCGGTTTATTTTTCTTTCGTCAATTCTCTTTGAGAACAATGGTAAAACGCAAACAAGTAGATAGGCAGTTAAACTTGATGGATAACTCTGAGAGTAAAAATCTTCGAGAGTAAAAATCTGTCTGGGCTAACTATCCAAGAACAAATTAGCAAGCACTGGCAATTTACAATGCACAAAGAGGATTTTGAACGATTTTTAAAGAACAACATGGTCTAAAATCAACAATGCCAACTATTTTCCGAACACTAAGTCATTAATTCGAATGAAGGACAAAATTTCGTGATTACTTCATGTATTTCATCCAAATCATTGAATACACTAACAATGGGATTGATGGTTGGGCTTACCCATCCATTCTTCTTGACACTGATAAATACATAAGAAAATATAAAAAATTATTTCTTCCTTAACGCTTATTTCAGTTTTTCTGGGAAACAATGAAATTCCAATTTGGTTGGAGCATCGTTAATAAGGAAAATTTTTGGAGCATATCAACTACGGTTTGTTATCTTAAAGAAAATGAACGTTTATTACGAACCTTTACTATACTGTCTTTGTGGCAATAGCAGTGAAGTTTAATAGATTAGTGAAAGTGAAATATAAATGGACGGATAGTTAAAATTCTTTTGCGAGTCTTCACTGTATGACTATGGTTTTTTTTAAATTGTATCAACTTTTGCGTATTTATCATTCTTGATTACACAAAAAGTTTAATTTTCACAGTCTGTATCGGTTATATGGTCAGCTCAGTGGTCCAGAAAAATCAGACCATATAAGCGGGGTGACCCTATGTGCGGAACAATACAACCCTATTGTGCATATACCTTGCATTTTTAACCCATAACAGAAGAGCCTTAACCACATTCCGATAAGGTGACATAACGTTTTCTTTCTTAATCATAGATTTCAACACTTGGCAGCTAAAGCTTGGACCAAAGTCTGGCAGCTAAAGCTGGACAACGCCAACGCGGGAGACTGACCGACGGACGAGGGCTATGTAAGTGACCCCTCCTTCAACTCCATTGGACAAGAGGGGTTGCTAACGCGGGTCAGTCGTCTTTGAAACAGTAGTCTTTGGATTTTTGCTCGGCAGATTTGAAGGCTCTTTCAGAAAAAAAGCAGGCCAAGATGGAGTGAACAGTTAGCATCATCAGAGGCAGGTTGTTGCTCCACCATTTTCATCAGTATATGGAGACTCCATATTGATACTTAAACTGTTTTATTTGCTTCACCAGATTGTTCTTCATCAAAAATAGTACTGTAAATAAAGATTCTGCAAAGGGGTAAGTCTTCGCTCGTTTGTATATGGTGTCTTATTCTTTGTGTTATCTCAACAGACCTGGTATAAGTTATTGGTACACAATATATGACCAACCGTTACTAGAAGGAATATATGAACCTAAGCTTTACGGTTAGGAACCTAAGGTTATGAAATTAATTACTATATCAAGTATTTCAGTTACCAATAGATGACGGCAGAGAAGCCAAAGAAACTGGCGGTCAGATGAAATTTATCAATGAAATGTTTGACGATATAGTATGGTTACATACATAATTTGACCATTACTATGTTCAATATTTGGCCATTAGAAGTGATAGTAGAATTGATGAAGCGAACGGAGAACTTCAGCAGAAGCAGGGAATGCTCAACAATTTTTTTATAGCGTCACATTGCATGCACATAGCGTCATCAGCGGCAAGGAGTTGCTCCAACATTCCAGCAGTTTAAGGCGTCTGTATATTGAGATTTAATATGTTATTTGCGTCATCAGATTGTTCAAAAATAGAATTGTAAATAAAGAGTCTGCAAAAAGGGTAAGTTTTACCTCATTTGTATCTGGTGTCTTATTCTTTGTGTTATCTCAACAGACCTGGTATAAGTTATTGGTACATAATATATGACCAACCGTTACTAGAAGTAATATATGAACCTAAGCTTTACGGTTAGGAACCAAAGGTTATGAAATTAATTACTACATCAAGTATTTCAGTACCATTAGATGACAGCAGAAAAACCAAAGAAACTGTCGGTCAGATGAAATATATCAATGAAATGTTTGACCATATATTATGGTTACATACATAATTTGACCATTACTATGTTCAATATTTGGCTATTAGAAGTGATAGTAGAACAGATAAAGCGAACGGAGAACTTCAGCAGAAGCAGGGATGTTCAATCATTTTTTTCATAGCGTCACATAGCGTCATCAGCAGCAAGGACTTTCTCCAACATTCCAGCAGTTTACGGCGTCTGTATATTGAGATTTAATATGTTATTTGCGTCACCAGATTGTTCAAATATAGAGTTGTAAATAAAGAGTCTGCAGAAAGGGTAAGTTTTAACTCATTTGTATCTGGTGTCTAAATTCTTTGTGATATCTCAACAGGGATGGTATAAGTCATTGGTACGTAACATATACCGTTATCAGCTTTAAATGAATTGAATAACACTACATTTGTATACTTACGTAAATACGTAAATTTTACACCATTTAGGTGAAGAGGTTTATACTATTTTTATAACTTTCATTTTATTTATTAATTTTAAATGTTTTGAGTAAATAAATGCCTATTCCTTACATTCTATTTTTCGTCGGAATTTCATAATACCCTCAAATACGCAAAAGAGAGTAGCTTAATGTAACATTTTAATAAGCAAAATTGAAGTGTAGAATTATTTTGAAACTTTTCAAGTATCATTCATTAAAAGGGTAGAAAAAAAGGAAGCCTTAAAAATTGAATAAACTTCTGAACAACATTATTTTAATTAAAAATCTTCGCAAATGTATTGCGCGAGCTAAACACATTTTGTACTGCTTTTATTATCATTAAATATTTAAAGAAATAACGGCATTTTGGTCCCCCTTCCCTCTTACGTCTAAAATACCCTTCGAAATTTAATTGCTATTCCTTTTATTTTATTACGGAATCCTTTTTCGCACTTTGAATTTAATAATAATAATAAAAAAAACTCGCAAGGGATGAAAAGTAAAATAAAAATAAATAAATATATAAAAACCTTCTTATCAGGAATTATGAAAAAGTAAAGAAACATAATAACCAGTATGTGACAAAAAAAGAAAAAAAAAAGAGAAGAAAGGGAAAAAAGTAAACAAATATACTTTTGACAGAAACATTCCAGTGATATTAATTAATTTTTTAATTCCAATTAAAGAGCCTTTTTTTTCTTTTTGAAGAAAAGGAAAATATTTCTCTTTTTACTTCCTTCGCTGTCGATAAATAATATATATAAAAAAAAACTTTTAACACTTAGCTGGATTACGATTTTCCACTACAATTCGCAGGTATTTAAATACCTTCTACTTTAAATGAAATAAAAATAGTGATGAACTTTGGAGGACCAAAACAAAAGAAAAACATTCCTTTTATCTTTCTTTTTTAAAACTCATTCGCTGGGAATGCCAAATAATAATTACTACCCATTACACAGGAGATAAAAAAAAGGGGGGAAGACTCTGTCGCTTATGATATTGCCGAGGACTGCGTGTGATAAACGTAAAAATGGCCTCGGATGCACATTTGATTTAAAGAGAAACAATAAAACGAGACTTTTAGGGATATGCGTAATCGAATGTGGGATTCTGGAGATAACAGGCGTTGCCCGGAGAAGCCTTATTATTATTTTTTTTTGAAGACAAAGGAAATTATTTTTAACACATTTTGGTCTTATAATGCTGAAAACTATCATTTAATTAACTTTTTAGTTAAGTATTCATGGTTGCGATCAGTACATGACTAAGCATAAAAGAGAGAAAGCTTTATTGCAATTACGGAACAATGAATTGTTTTAGCAATAGATTTAATTTAAAGTATAGTCAGTACCTCTAAAACAATGATTACCATAGGTCCCGAGCGGTATATGTTACCAGTGAGCACGTACGTGGCGCATTAACCCTTAATTTGACAAGATGTTTTTTCAAATATTTTTTAATATCTATTATTTTCCCATGTCTGTATAGACATTAGGATCTCTGTAAAATAAACAAAAAAATATATCATTTTCAATTTTTGAGATAATTAATGTCCGCTGTGGCGAACACTGACAATTATGTTATATAGTAGTTTAACGGCGTGATTTAGCGGTGTGTCGACATCAAAGAACTTTGCTTTAAGAAGTGGACTTCGCTTGTGTGGATACAAAAGGATTGTTTTCCCCGGTACCACGACGTCTACACTGTTGTGCCCTATAGTAAAGGAACAATATGCCAGACGACACGGAACCTTCACTGACAGCCAAAAATATGATCGCTGGTACGACAAAGTATTAGTCGCGACTCAGATGTAGCCGCTAAGAATTCCAGTGACCCCTGGGTTTGCGGCTGATGATTGTTTAACCCGGACCAATCCCGTTGTTCGAAGGTGAGGTCATCGCTAGGTGATCCAATAATGAAATTGTGGGTGAGGCCCCTCTCTTAGAGGCCCCTCCCCTAGAAAGAGACGCGCGAAGATTTGTTTTTTTAGAGAAGTTAGTTATCTAGCAACCAACTAATTCAGAGGTCGCCTTGATCAGTCTCTCTACCGGAGAGTTTTTTGCTATAATCCCACCTTGGGATCTTTGAGGAGTAGCCCGCATCGGCTAACTCGGAGGTCGCCTCGACCAGTCTCTCCATCGGAGAGTTGTATTTAGCGAAATCTCGTCTTGGGATATATATCTTGCTGAGATTCAAACGATACCCTGTGCAATGGGTTTCCTTTTTCTAATATAATCCTCTTCAGGATTGTTTACATTTCCTTCGTAACTCTAACTGTGCTTTTATATTCTACCAGTACTTCAGTGAACTTTCGCGAGAGCTATCGAATTGTTTCTTCCGTCTAATCACCCATATTTCGGCAGAGACTAAATTTAGTTTAGGAACCCCTCTCTACTCAGGCCTAAGTGTACTAATCACTTACCTGTGATCGGAAATTGTTGTTTTTGTGTAGTTGTGAAATGATGTATATAGCAGAAGTGTAAATAAATTCATTAATCAAGATACACATGATTCTTCCTTGTGTCACCTAAAACAGGGACCGGATACGTTACAGTTATTATAAATATACACGTCCGGTGTAGCGGCCAGACTTAGCCAAATTATGGCTTAAAATAAATTTAGGGTATGTTTAGACAACTTTTGGGGACCACGGTAAAGTGAATTGGAAGTAAAATTAGTGTCCCCCATTTTCATATTTCATCTTCTTTAGAGGCATGACAACCTTGAATGAGTCCTAGGCTTCTCCAGAGTTGGATACCAGGTAGTCCTATCATTGGCTCTGGTCTTTCAATTAATAATTTTTAATGCTTTAAGTCCTCCCCTATATAATAATAGACTAAGTTATCTGTCCTCGACTGGAACTGGAATGGATAGAGGCATCTATGCTGTCGAATGATGGCCGAATGGTAGAGCGCTGCTCTTCGGAACCGGAGTTCGCGGGTTCGAATCCCGCTGCTGGCATGGATGTTTGTAGCCGTTTGGAATCGGCGTTAAACTGTAGGTCCCGGTCTCATTAGCCCTCGTGTGCAAAACAGTAGACCGTAGCGCTCCAAACCAAACCAAACCATCTATGCTGGATTCTTGATGACTTAAAGTAGCAAAATTCAAAGCGAGTAAAGTTTGTCTTGTCCTAAACTACCAATCCAATTGTAAAATAAATTGGTATAAATATGCTTCCTATCATTGGAGTTATTAAGTCCTATCATTGGCTCTGGTCTTTCAATTAATAATTTTTAATGCTTTAAGTCCTCCCCTATATAATAATAGACTAAGTTATCTGTCCTCGACTGGACCTGGATTGGTTAGAGGCATCCATCCTGGATTCTTGATGACTTAGGGTTAGCAAAATTCAAAGCGAGTAAAGTTCATCTTCTACTAAACTATCGATCCGATTGTAAAACTAATTGGTATAAATATGCTTCAGATCACAGCAAAAAAATACTGTCGTCTTTAAAACATCCGAAATCTACCCCTTACCTCTTTTTAGGGCGTTTAATACCATTAATTCAAGTTCTATTTTCCCCGGTTAACAGCAGGTGATTAAATTAATCAATTTATCATATTATTAGTAGATGGAAATAACATTTTTTCTAGCATTATGACGTCAATCCTTTAACCATCTCATTAATCATTTCTTATTTTAAATTATTTAAATATCGTCCGGATTATTTTCACACGTTTTATCGCTCAACTTAGATATCACGTAAATAGTTTTATTTTATATTTGGCTTAAATAATAGATTAGGTACATATGTGACAATTTTAAATTTAATCGACGATTATCTTTTGTCTCATGGACAATTGTTTTTAGATGACAAGTTAAAAGATGCAACCCAAGAATGGTTATGGTACATTGGACGGGTCTCCTTTGCTGAAGTGAATAAAAAACTTGACCCACGCCTCGACAAATGTTGAAATAACGTTGTCAATTCCATCAAAAATTAGACTTTGCATGAAACTTTAAGATACAAATCATATTACTACAAAATTGCGATTCTATTTTATTAGAAGAAGGTGTAACTTTCGATTGACCATATATTTTTCACAGTTCAATTTTGAATTGTCCACCACTTGTTTGGAGTTTGTAGCTATCATGGAAATGCAGATATTCTTATGAAATCATGATATAATAAGATCGCATTGAAGCTTTTGTGTTCTGTACTTAATACTCGCTTGTTTTCTGTCTCTGTAAAACCTCGCAAAACATAAAGCGTTTGTGTTCAGCAATTCTTTCAACTGGAACACATTTGCATCATGGACATAAGAGAGTTTATTTAAAGAGTATATTTTATGCTTTCTCGTGGTCTCGAAAACTCTATTGCTGTAAGCAATTTGAAGAGTTAACACTTGAAGAAGTTTGACAAAATAAGAATACCTCCTGTCGTTGTGATATTTGTAAACTACTTTTCACTAGCAGAGATAATCTAGTAAAACGCAAAAGAATTGTTTCAGAAATGTGTTATTTCTATTTCTGAAGGAGTATAAACTGGAAAACCAATTATTTCCGTGTGTATTAAGTCAAATTTTCTTATCTGAATAATTTTTTTTTACATAAATTTGTGTTTGGAAGGATTTTTATGCAAAGCAGAATCATCAATAATCTATATATATAAAAATGAATTTGTGTCTGTCTGTCTGTACTCTATAGACTCAAAAACCATGCATCCAATCGCCGTGAAAATTTGGGAAATTCTTAGGTATATCCCTGGGAAGGTTTTTGTAAATTTTTAACGTTCGAAATCCATTCCTTCCCCCTTTTTCGAGCATTTTATGTCATTATTCCAAGCATTATTTTCCCCGGTTAAACGCAAACGATTAATTTTTTAATTTATCGCATCATAATAAGTGAAAGAAGCAATATTTCTAGCAATGTGACGTCATTTCAAGTAATTGTTTTAAACGCAGTTTTCCTCGGTTAAAAGCAGGAGATTAAAATTGTCAATTTATCACATAATAAATAGGTGACAAAGATATTTTTCTATCATTATGACGTCATACCTTCAAATATATCATTTATTAATTTCATATTATTTAAACATCGTCTGCGTAGTATCATTTCGTTTTGACCTGGAAATTTAGATATAAATTGATTAACTTTCATTTGTATGTGACGCAAATTATAGCATTTTTTTATAAGAACTGATTTTAAATTTAATTCTTGGTTAATTTTTAGGTTACAATGAAATGTTTATCAACAATATTCTAACTACAAAAAGTACAAATTTCAGTGACTCTCATAGGCAAATAAAACCTATCATTTTATATAGTTATCTTTATATTCATATGGTTGTCAATATGAATGTGTGCTTCTGTTTCATACAAAACCATGTGGTTTGTCATAAATTTCCTTAATTTTGGACAACATTTATTAATACCACCAAAATTAGAACTGTTGTCAAAACCTCTGCTTCCTATTCTACCACTTAATATGTCAAGATCTATTAACGTTGCTAATCAACGTACTGTAGTAATACAGTAGTATAAAAACTGAATATTGTTATAATACGCTTATAATAGAAATATATAAATATACCAATGACTCGAACTGTACTGTGAAGAATTTAGAGAGTTATGCACGAAAAAAATCTTTGTTTAAAAGTAATACATTAAGTACACCGTAGCAAATCACGGGCGCACTTGCTAGTACACTTATAAAATAAAATATGAATATGTAACATAAAAATTGTTACTAAAAGTCAAATGTTGAATGCCTTAATTCTGAAATGAATTATAAAAAAGATAAATTTATTTTTTCATAAATTTTACAAAGCATAAAAGTACTTTATGCAATGTATCAAAACTTCTAAAGTCAAACGCACGATATGTCAAACGATATGGCACGATATGTTACGATATGTCAAACGGACAAATTTATGAAGCGGTTGGATCTAGAATAGATAGAGTCATCCATGCTGGATACTGATGACTTAGGGTTAGCAAAATTCAAAGCGAGTAAAGTTTATCTTCTCCTAAACTATCGATTCGATTCTAAAATAAATTGGTATAAATATGCTTCACATCACAGCTAAAATACTGTCGTCTTTAAAACGTCCGAAATCCACCCTTTACCTACTTTTCGAGCTTTTAATACCATTATTTCAAGTTCTATTTTCCCCGGTTAAGAGCAGGTGATTAAATTTATCAATTTATCACGTTGTTAGTAGATGGAAATAACATTTTTTTTCCTAGCATTATGACATTATTCCTTTAATAATCTCATTTAATCACTTTTTATTTTAAATTATTTAAATATCGTCTGAATTATTTTCACACATTTTATCGCTAAACTTAGATATCACGTAAGTAATTTTCTTTTATATTTGGCTTAAATAATAGATTAGGTACATATGTGATACTTTTAACCCTTTAATGCCTGGCTTATCATTTTTGATACGGCTAAAAAATAGCTTGTAGAGTTTTTATGTTTTCTTAGAACACATTTTCCTTTTGAGAGTAGGTAATGGGCAATCGTATAAACAATCTACGAAATTTTCAAGTAATTTCTATTATTTCTATTTTTTTCATTTAGATCTAGATTTTATGATTTTTCGGTCAGAGCTCATAAATTTACTTTTTCGGCAGGTACAGACTGAGATCATGACAAATTTGCTTTTTCCATTACACTACAGCATTTCGCAGAGATTATTTTACCTGCAATATCAAATAAATCTTTTTTCAGGAAGTTTTTCTTTTTTTTTATAAATGTCACTATGTTTAACATGATAACTGATCACTAACGTGACATGCTCTAGTATTCAAAATTGTTTGATCTTCAAATTTATTTCGTTCTGTATAGTCATAACTTAGATTTAAGATAGGCTCTGAAATGTAATCGGCACAAATGACTTGAGCATTAAAGGGTTAAATTGAATTGTGGATTATTTTTTGTTGCTATGAAAATTTTATCTCTGGTATTAAGAACAAATTCTTTTCATAAATGTCTAGGAGTCGATTTTATGGACTAATAGTAACTAGCGTTTAAGTTATATATGTTTGAAAATTAAGAAGTTTGTTTGTGTGTTTGTTTTGCACACTTTTTACCACTGAATCGTGTTGTGCCTAAATTAAACAACAATGATAAGATATTTTTATTTACATAAGAACTTTGCATGCATCGCCGCTGGATTATTAATGGAAGTCATTTTTCTGCAAAGCCGGTTCTTCCAGACTTATTTTGCATTTTCCTTTTTTTGCATAACTCGTAAACGGTTAGAGATAACGGAGATAAATGTTAGAGATACAAGTTTCACATTATGTTCCGACTGGTAGATTATTTAAAATTCAACCATGATATGCTTCAATCACAAATGCATCAGCCACTAAACAATAAAGCTTGAAATTTGATAGTATTTTCCAGCAAAAGAAAACATATTCGCATGGGGTTAACGGAATGTTCAATAATATCATATACCGAAAATTGAAGCGGAGGGGGTGGCATAAGGGATCGATGCGATTCATCAGTAGAAATGTGGATGGAAAAAGGGAATAAAATAACACGTAATTACACCTTGGTGGAAACACGCATAGATAATGCAAGTTTTTGTTCCGCTATTTCAAATTACAGGGTGGGGTAATATTTTCCATTGTTAATATAGAAATATGATAGCGTGACGCTCTAATATTGATACGCTAAAAAAATAATTTAATGAATTATTGAACAACTGCACTGCACGGTCTACTTTCTGCAATCAACGGGTAAAACTTTATTAAAGAAAGACATTACCTCTTCTCTTGAATATTCAATTTTGATAATTTGTAATTATCTCTAATGTATAAAGTTATAGTAAAATTGTATCATTATGAATCTAATTCGTTTTATTTCTCAAATTTCATTGAACAACTGCACTGCACGGTCTACTTTCTGCAATCAACGGGTAAAACTTTATTGAAGAAAGACATTACCTCTTCTGTTGAATATTCAATTTTGATAATTTGTAATTATCTCTAATGTATGAAGTTAGAGTAAAATTGTATTATTATGAATCTAATTAGTTTTATTTCTTAAATTTCATTGAACAACTGCACTGTACGGTCTACTTTCTGCAATCAACGGGTGAAACTTTATTGAAGAAAGACATTACCTCTTCTCTTGAATATTCAATTTTGATAATTTGTAATTATCTCTAATGTATAAAGTTAGAGTAAAATTGTATCATTATGAATCTAATTCGTTTTATTTCTCAAATTTCATTGAACAACTGCACTGCACGGTCTACTTTCTGCAATCAACGGGTAAAACTTTATTGAAGAAAGACATTACCTCTTCTGTTGAATATTCAGTTTGATAATTTGTAATTATCTCTAATGTATAAAGTTATAGTAAAATTGTATCATTTTGAATCTAATTCGTTTTAATTCTTAAATTTAATTGAACAACTGCACTGCGAGGTCTACTTTCTGCAATCAACGGGTAAAACTTTATTGAAGAAAAACATTACCTCTTCTCTTGAATATTCAATTTTGATAATTTGTAATTATCTCTAATGTATAAAGTTAGAGTAAAATTGTGTCATTATGAATCTAATTCGTTTTATTTCTTATTAAATATTTAAGTGTACAAAACTTTTCTGTACATCAGCGAAGGTTAGGCAGTAGATATGTCATGAACAGAAAAAGTCTTTAAAACTATCAATTCCATATGAGGCATTTTCATCACATTTTAATTTGATTTTTAAGTTAGCAGAAGAAAAAAGAATATTTTTAACTTTATTTTAAAAAATTTTAGAATTTTTAGTTTAATTTTTTTTATATATTATTAATCTAACAGTTACATCTAAGCGGACTTATTTCAAGCATTTTACTAAAATCGGCGAAAGTTAGCCTAAATTTAATGTGTTTTTAAAAATCTTCATTATTATTACTCATACATTTGTATGCATTGAAGAATGCATCGAAGCACGCATTTGTATGCATTGAAGCATTAAAACTATCAATTCTATATGAGGCATTTTCAGCACATTTTAATTTGATTTCTAAGTTAGCCAAAGAAAAAAATATATATATTTTTTTTACTTTTTAAAAAACTTTTTGAACTTTTAGTTTAAATTTTTTTTTTATAAATTATTAATGTAGCAGTTACATCTAAGAGGACTTATTTCAAGCATTTTATTAAAATCAGCTGAAGTTAGCCTAAATGTAATGTGTTTTTAAAAATCTTCATTATTATCACCCATACATTTGTATGCATTGAAGCATGCTCTATTCGCTGTGAAATGCTTATTTAAATTTTATTTCCCTACGCAAATATCCTGAAAGAAAGGTGTTAAAGCATTTAAGAGAATAGCTCTAAACATGAAAATATCTTTTCTACAATTGACGGGAAGTAAAGTGCCCGATGCAACATTCCACGGAAAGTAAAAGTTTTAATTTCCGCAGATGTCAAAAATTCTCTGATGGCTGTTCCCTTAGCAGAGCACGACACGTTTATATACATATCAATAGGGCGTATATTTCATAAATAACCGCGGTTTTATTGAGAATTATTCATCATAAAGGACTGATTTGCATGCAGTATAGAAGTGAACACATTCATTTCTTTGATACCTGAGCTATTGAATAATAATCAGAATCCAAAGATACAGATCTCACATCTGTATGAATAGAAAGACTAAATTTTATGTTACCAGAGTCGACGGATAGCTTTCTGCGGGGTCATTAAAATTCGTCACTGTTTGGCTTTGCTGTGGAGAAGGAAATTAGAAGGCAAAGTTAATATTCGGAAGTTTTCCGTCTTTTATTCTTGGAGAGTAATATTAAATAGGAAGCTTGTATAAGACAAAAGTGTGTATGTGACAGAGAATTTTTCCTCTGGGAAGGGAATTTTAAAAGATCTCATTGCAAGATACTCCAAATGAAGACTTGGGATATTTTTGCTGAAATAATATTAATACTTGTTTGTCCTTTTTTCCCTTTTGTATGCATTTTAACTCATTTTTAGCTTAAGTATTTTCTTTTGTGTCTGAAGGGTGGCCGCATACCCGACCAGTTATCTCTGTGTATTTCATCTCATGAATCTTTCATAAATACTGTTCAACACTTATTTAACCTTTTAAAATGTTCATTTATAATGGTTTATTTGAAATCATTTATTTCTTTGGGTGTACATGGCAAACAGATATATGCAAAAGATATATAAATGCGTTTGTCTATAAAGTTTCATATTAAAAAGGAAGAAAAGAACAATATAAGAGAGGTCAAAATCATATATCAAAGATTGTTGAGAAAAAAAAAAACTATTACACTCAAACACACATTTGTATAGAGATATATATTAATATCATGTTTAGGTTCACTTGTATTAGGGAAAATTGTGTAATTAATTCGAATAACGGAAGTGTGTAGAGGAATCATGTAAAAAACCTTTTACGTTTTACCTTTGCTTAAAATGAGTTAATTGGTCAAAATACTTCTTTTTGTACATAGTATAGAATACGATTTGGAAACTTTTCAGGCAACGAGACGCGTATTTTATATATATATATATATATATATATATATATATATATATATATATATATATATATATATATATATATATATATATGTATATATATATGTATATACATATACATACATATATATATATATATATATGTATATATATATATATATATATATATGTATATATATACACACACATATATACATATATATATATATATATATATATATATACATATATATATATGTATATATATATATATATCATATATATATATATATATATATATATATATATATATATATATATATATATATATATATATATGTATATATATATATATATATATATACATATATATGTACATATATATATATATACATATATATATATATATATATATATATATATGTATACATATATATGTATATATATATACTATATATATATATATATATATATATATATATATATATATATATATATATATATATCTTGCTGGTTCTCTACTAGTATGATAGACCTTCACTTTCGCGTCTCGGGTTCTTTACCTGATGGTGACAATTTATCTTGTTTTTCATTTTTCCCTTCTTTACCACTCTCCTAGCTTTGCCAGTTCCTGCACTTCTTTATAATTTTTCATAATTTAAAATATGTTAAAATATGTGTGTTTTGTAATTAAATTCTAATTGTTATTTCTAAATTTCGGTTAATATATTTTATATTCTTTCGGGGTTTCTTAAAATTTAGTTTTGCGTTTTTTTGTATAATGGGTAGAAGGTATCTTAATTAGTGTGATTTATTTCTTCTAAAGGATTGTTTAAAAATAATAAAAGATTTTTTTCTCTCCCACGGTCTGTGTGTCTGCCTCATTCGTCATGGAATACTAAACTGTAAGCATCACATACGTATTTGTGCGTATAGCAATGAATATATGCATATGTTTTTGATTATATTCATATAAATTATCTTTCCCCATTTTAAAGCGGCAACAAAAACATCATTCAAGCAGTTTGCGGTAGCTTAAAATCTTCCAGAAGTCCTGTTAGTTGCTCTGTTCTCTTACTCCAATCAGAATATTCTTGACAAATAATGCCCTTTCCTGTTTGGCAAGCCATCTTGGGATGCCCTCAAGAGTGCCACAGGAATTGTGTTTCCCGAAAACCTCATTTAATACTTTGTTTTGAGAGAGACGGTCGGCTAATTTCCATCCTTCATTTCCACGACATTGTTGAATAATTAAAGGCTTCTCCATGCCCCCGGATAGGCCACATCTTAAATACAAAGAACCACAAAGCCCCTTTACTGTCGACAAGCCAGGAAAGCGCTTGAGACTTTAAAACTCTGCGGTTTTTAAAAATGCTGCCGCAGAATTCTCTCTCTTTTTTTTCTTTCTCCTTTTCATTATTATTATTATTATTATTATTATTACTTTCAACGTTCTTATTCTATATTATTCCATTTCTCGCTCGCTCTTTGGAATCCGTTTGTAACTCCCCGTGTTCCAGAGTCTCTCATATTATTATTCAAGAGCTTCAAAAATCAAGTGTTTACTCTATTTCTATATGCAAATGATAACAGCCGAAAAAGCGCTGCAACGTCGTCTTGAATATTCCTCCGTTATTAAGAAGAGTTATTTTGAAACAAAACACTGGCTGGCTCATTTAAATATCTAGGGACAACCCCCTTAAAACGCTCTTCAATTACCATAAACATATTCATGAAATTCTTGCTCTCTGTTCTGAAAACTCTTCTTATTAACGCACAAGGGCC
This sequence comes from Pardosa pseudoannulata, assembly GCA_032207245.1. NCBI lineage: Eukaryota > Metazoa > Arthropoda > Arachnida > Araneae > Lycosidae > Pardosa > Pardosa pseudoannulata. The sequence continues at coordinate 112,376,065 of CM063500.1, read as the reverse complement.
CCCTATGGAAAGTTTGGTCGGCTGGCGTTCCCTCCGCAGGGACGGTCTAGCTTTTTTTTTTATTCTTCGTCTTTTTTTCCTTTTCGTTTACTTATTTTAAAAACAACGTTTTATAATCATCGAAATGGAATTTTAAAAATACACCTCGATTTTGCATGCATTTATTCACGTGTGCCCGCTTCTAATGAAAAGATTCTGCAGTTCGCGTGTTTGGGAACTATTGGATATGAAGATAAGTTTCGAATCTAAGAAGGTTTGTTACATTTTTCTGGCATCCCTGTTTCCCTTTGTGTGCTGTGTGTAAAGAGCTCTCTTAAAAAATGCCTCTCAAAAGGTAATTTTGGTTCACTTTCTCAAATTTCTGTGGGTGGAGTCAGTTATGTAGAATGCTTGCTTGGCTGAACGTTTTGTTGTGTTCATTACCGAAATTTTGATTTACGAGGGCTAATTAGACTGGGAATTTTTGCATAAAAAGGATTTTAAACTTTTACAAACTTCCATGCCGGAGGAGAAATATATTCCATGGGATCGAAAAGCAGCGGAGAATCTTTCGTATTAGGCTACAATATCCTGCTTGGTCAGACTTTTGTTAGCAGCAAGAAATCGTCAAGCCAGATACATAGTATTTTATAGTATCTTACAACTCTCTTAAAAAAAGCTTCTCAAAAGTTAATTTTGGTTCACTTTCTCAAATTTCTCTGGGTGGAGTCAAAAATGTAGAATGTTTGCTTCGCTGAACCTTTTTGTTGTGTTCATTACGGAAATTTTGATTCACGAGGTCTAATTAGACTGTGACTTTTTATATAAAACTGATTTTAAACTTTTATATAATTCCATACCGAAGGAGAAATATATTCCATAGGATCGAAAAGCAGCGAAGAATCTTTCGTTTTAGGCTACAATATCCTGCTTGGTCAGACTTTTGTTGGCAGTAAGAAATCTTCAAGCAAGATACATCTTATTTTATAGTATCTTAGAGCTCTCTTAAAAAAATGTTTCTCAAAAGGTAATTTTGGTTCACTTTCTCAAATTTCTCTGGGTGGAGTCAGTTATGTAGAATGTTTGCTTGAATGAACGTTTTGTTGTGTTCATTACTGAAATTTTGATTCACAAGGGCTAATTAGACTGGTGCTTTTCACGTAAAATGGATTTTAAACTTTTACAAACTTCCATACCGGAAGAGAAATATATTCCATGGGATCGAAAAGCAGCAAAAAATCTTTCGTACTAGGCTACAATATCCTGCTTGGTCAGATTTTTGTTGGCAGTAAGAAATCTTCAAGCAAGATACACAGTATTTTATAGTATCTTATTCCATAGAACAAGAGAAGATAAAAGCGCTTATATTTTACTCTTCTAAGGGCAAGCACGACAAAAAAGCTGCTTAATATTTTGTATCTGAATGACGATAAAATATATGGGGCCAAAGATGTAGATATGGATATAGGGCTATATGTATATTTCACACTTTTAAAACACGAGTACTAAGTATATCCACTACATATATATATATATATATATATATATATATATATATATATATATATATATATATATATATATATATACATATATATATATATATATATATATATATATATATATATATATATATATATATATACACACATATATTATATATATATATATATATACATACATATATATACACACATATATTATATATATATACATACATATATATACACACACACACACTCACATATATAATATTATATATATATATACATACATATATATACACACATATATTATATATATATACATACATATATATACACACACACACACTCACATATATATGTATGTATATATATATATATATATATATATATATATATATGTGTGTGTGTGTGTGTGTGTGTGTGTGTGTGTGTATGACACGGTCCGAGTGGTTAAGACATGGAAGATACATTTGATTTCATATATAAAAACTTCTTTATTATGATCTTTCTTTCCATGGTTATGCAATTTAGGTATCCTTTGTTCTCATATTTTGCCCCGACAAGTGTGGAGGATGTTATCAGCCCGACTTCCCCGTCAGAACTGTCTTTTTTTGGCGATGCTATATAAGCAAATTCCTATGTCTACTTATGCGTCAGTTTCTTTACTCTGTATAGTTCCACTCGAGGGTGTGTCTTTCTCCCATTACGTTATCGTTAATGAGTTCTAACTATATTTTAATCGTTTAATTCTTAACCCCCATTTTTAAATCTGACATATATATTTAATTTTCTTAGATTCCTCAAACTATTTTTTGTGACTTAAGGTACACGTAATAAAGATTTGAGTACTGAAATTTTCAGCAGTTGTAAACATTCTGTATTTCTGTGGTAATACTTAGTACAAGTGTAAATGTAAAGTAAAATAATACTGTTATTGACCAATGGCCTAAATTCTACCAATAAACCAAATTTCATATAGACTATTTCAGTACATTTTTAGAAATTAACACTAGAATTACGGAAGGGGTCATTTTGACCCCTTCCGTAATTCTGTACCGAACAGTTGTACAGAAATTACTAGTGAGGGAACTATATGGAAAGTAGAAAATACTCCAAATACTTCTGGTCGGCAACCTTTATAAAATATCTTCCGAGAAAATGCAGGACCGACAACTATACTAAACATCAAATTTGTTCTCGTAAAGCTCTTAGTGCGGGGAAGTTAGTAATGAACGAAAAAAAATTACGCGTCATAAAGGAATGTACTGATGTTGAAGACAAGTGTAAACTTCATAATGACTCTCACTATTTTATTAGCCGAACTGGAAGAAATAGAGTTGTACGTAAAGGGCTTTAGCCGTCAAGGCCTTGCCAATTCTTAGTTTGTGGTGCAAGACTTAGGGACCAAAGTTTTTTTTTTTTATCAAATTATGAGTAGAGATAGGTTTCCGGAAGTTATGAAATTTCTTCGTTTTGAAAATAAATTAACAAGGTCTTCACGTTTGCAGTATAGTGTGATAAATTTACACTAATATCCGAGGTATGGAATACATTTATAGAAAACTAAGCTTTGCTACAAACTAAATGAAAACATTACGTTTGATGAATAGTTGTCGTTTTTTGCAGTATATGCCTAACAAGCTCGATAAATTCGGAGTAAAATTTTGGCTCGTAGTAGATGTTAGGACCAAATACTTATTAAATGAATTTCCATGTTTAGGAAAAGATGAAATGAGACCAAGTGATCAAAGTTTAGGAGCGAATGTAGTAAATCGTTTAGTTGATCCTACATACCTGCAAAATCTGTATATTCTTAAAAACCTCTCTGGACCTCTCTGGAAGGATTGGCAACAGTACTTCCTGGGCCTAGCCCTCTCGTACTGGTTTGGCTAGTATTGGCAGTGCATAGACCTATGAGTAATTAGTTGGCAATAATATTAAAACTGAAATCTAAGCTTGGGGAGGGAACGCGTGAGAAAATGCTTGAGTTCAGACTATGAATTATAAGAAAAAGTACATACAATTAGGTGACAAGGAATAAGCGAAGCATCATGGTACT
>CM063500.1:112365040-112367540 GCA_032207245.1 Pardosa pseudoannulata | reverse complement strand
GTAATGCTTCTTTCGATCCAATTAATAATTAATATTTTTTCAATATTTATGTATATATATTTAAACGTATAATCTTAGATAATTGAGGTTATATATCAATAATTTATAGCAGAGTGAGACGGCTTTCCATTTTTGGCAGTTTTCTACGATTCAACATGCAGAGGGGTTCTAAATACGAAATCAAAAGATAGGTAATGCATTTGAAATGATTAAACTCTCAGGATTTTAATCAGTAATTGCTTCAAATATTGTTCAAAAATTGCTCTCATCTCGGTACGAAAAGATGAAGTTGATTTACCCAAACTTCAGATACTAAATAAATTTTTTTTAAATTTGTTATTTATATTCCTGGCGTATAATGTTAGGTATTTATGTATTGTAATACATATACATAATTTCAAGAAAAATCAGACAGTCCGTCAATTTTTCCACTGTTTTGAGACTTAGCATTCCTTGTAAATATGAATATAAATGTATGACCTAGTCCAGTGTTCAGGCGAATATAAAACAGTTTTTCTTGATAATTATAAGTTTATTAAATGATCATTTCATTTAAAAGCAAAACTTGAATCATTTTCATTTCTTCATGGTGGAGCTGAGCGTGGAAAGGTGTTGACAGCTCCATATCCACTAACTCATATTGGTTCACTTAACTCCTTCCGGTATGATTTAATAATGAAAAACTGTGCATGAAATAACAATTTAATTTTTATTTAAAAAACTTGTTTCATTTTACAATTCTTACATATTCTTAATTAAAATCCACTTTTTACATAGTGTTAAATAATATCAGAAACAGTAAAATTAAGAAAATATCAAAGCAAAACATTAATAAGGTATACAGATAATAGTCTTCAAGCTAGTGGTACTTTTCAAAACAAAGTGCAAAGGAATTCTTAATTGTTTACACCGCCAAGTAGTCTCACTTTTAATTGGATTCTTGTAACACACACGGCATTTCTTAGTAGGTTTTCTTTTATTCTGACTCATTCATTTGGCAATGACTTGTACCAAGTAAACAATATGCAATAGTGACTTGTGATTTTCACAAGTGATAAAAGTGTTGCCAAATTCAGTACGTTAGAAATTTTAAACTAAATTAATTATCATATTTAACAGTAACTTTAATCGCATGACGAGTGTAGCTCGTCATTGTGCGGTATGGAATGAAAAACTAATGACGAGCTAGACTCGTCATTTTACCGGAAGGGGTTAAGATGTTTAATTTCAAATTATGCGAAAATTTATAGATTCAATTTTTTCTTCTTTCGGTGGTAGGTTAAAATATTTGATGTAGTAATTAAAGGTTGTAATCGGCTGTACTAAAATCGGTTATAACTCACGTAATTTCCAACTACCCTATTTTAAGACCTGACATGTAAATATATAAGAACATAACTTAAAATTTTCTAGGATGAAACGATGTATCAGATTTTTTGTTGTGAATCAAGGGTGGTACTGTGAAGACTCCCCTTTGTCCGAGTACGCGCCAAAACAGCTGATCGTAGTACACCTGTACCTGGACAATAGCGTGGCGTCACAGAGTCGGGGATCTTGACAATCGGACTGAATAGACGAATACGCACCTGATGGATCTCGTTAATGAAAGCTCGGAAATTCCGTGAAGAGACAGCCAGTGAATGAGAATTCAGTTAAAAAGTATAACTGTAACTTTAGCTGGAGTTCTCATATAACTGGGATCTTAACTAAAAAAAAAAAACAGTGGCGGGACCGTCACTAACCCCCCAGGTATAAAAAGCCTACAATGTTGCGACTCAGGGATTTTCGTCATTTTTTTCGGAGGTGTGTTGACCTCGTAGAGGCTTTCACCTTTTTACCAGAGAGCTTGCTAGTTCGGGAGATTCGTAATGTCCGCTCATATAATGAGCGGCAGAGTCTCGGATACCGAACGGGGGATAAATTAGGTTTGGTTGCACCATGAAAAGCCTCCCCATTTATAAGATATTATTAAATCTCTTGTTTTTCTTTCGACTGTGATTTTCGTGAGGAAGTTTTATCGGCAACCCTCCTTTTCAGTTCTAGATGATTTAGGAATTAACTTTCCTTTGTAAATAGCCGTATTTAATCCAGAATTTAAATGAATTTCTAATTTTATTCTTTGACTGTGATCCATTATTCACGTTACCTCTCATTTGAGAATATTGAAGGCGTCACAGTACTTAAGAAAATTCATAAAGGGAGGTACAAATAAGAATGAATAAAAGGAAATGCTTGCCCAATGCCATTTAATAATTCCGGAGGTATATTTTTAAGAATAAACAAAAGAGATTGGAAAAACCGGCTCAGATTCTCTCCGTCATTGCCGTTTGTCGAAGCGTCTGGCAGATTATGAAGCACCGCCTCCCGGCGACTGTGCATTTAGTGGCCATAAAAGAAACAACAGACAGACTCCTTAATAAGCCAACCGCAACTGTGAAGATATTTACATACAGTTACACTATATAACGCCTCGGTGCCTCACGGTGGGTTCCTTCATATC
>CM063500.1:112355040-112360040 GCA_032207245.1 Pardosa pseudoannulata | reverse complement strand
CTTAACCTTTTGAAATATTAATCAAATGTTCTATAAAAAATATCATACATACATACAACCGTCCTCTGACTTAATTTAAATGATGCTGCATATATAATACGCCTGTGATCAAAGTGTTCATCTTGTGGTGATTATAGATAATTTTAAAAAGCTCATGAATGCTTAAAATTTATTGTTAACGCAGATTAAAATATATCCTTAAGGTATCCGTCTACGTTCGGAGAACTTTTTTTTTTAAACGTACAAACTAGTTCATGTTTTTACATTTTTATATTTATTTTTTATATCATCATAGAGAATTACACTTAAAATTTTTCCTGGAGAAGTTTTTAAAAAATTTCTAATAAATGAAGAAAATTTAGTAAAAGAAATCAACTCGGGTTTTTTCAAAAGGTCTAATTTTTTAGTAAATTGAATTATTTCAATTATTTTTTATGCAACACATTTCTTATACAGTGGACTAGTGAATCACCTAAAATCTTTACTTAATTTACATTTGGTAAAAAATTTTGGTCCTTCAAAATCATACACATTGAATTTTTAACGAATTTTCATTACCTTTATATCTAACTATGAGTATAACAACATTAAAAATTATCCAAATTTAAAGCTTTTAGGTCATTTACTAGTAAATACTATCAAAAGCATTCTTAATAATTTTCAACAAAATATTTTAGGAACTTTTTGAGAAATCACATTTCAAGTTTCAACATTTTATTAAAAATACCGTTCCGAGAAAAACGCATTTGAAGTTTATGAAAGCAACTTTAACTATTAAAAAATTAAAATACATGTTTAAAATTCCCCACACTTTCTTGCATCAAAACTTTCTAATTGCCAAGTTGCTAATTATTAAAAATACTAGAAAAATATTTAAACTAATCTTCATGAAAATTTTAAAAATGTTGTCTAAAAAATGCTCTTTAAAAGGCTTTAAATTCACAACTTCCGTTGTGTTTTGACAGCTATCACTGATGTTTAAACAGCTGTAACTTTTCATTAAAATGCCGTAGAGACAAAACAAAAACAGATTTAGAAGCCTAAAATTGGAAATTTTACAACAAAAAATAAAAAAATTATGATTTTTGTCAAAAAATGACGTTTTTAACGTACCTTAAATATAGAGTATACACGATAAATATGGTGCCTTAGAAAATAATACATTCACATCAAGATAATAATTCGTATTTACAGGAAAAACATTAAAGGTATAAAAATTGATTCGTATTTAAAAATTAATGATGTTCAACTTTTCATAAATTAATGAAAAGTTGAACAGTATTAGATTTCAAAGAAGTCATTGCACCGTTTTTTAATAGTCTTTCTCTATTTAAACTGTTTATAGTTTTAAGTCTTACGCAGTTGATTTTACGTATTCCGAGTTAAAAAAGAAAACTTTTCAAGAAGGGATATACATTGTCTATTCCCTTTTGTTTGCTTGACTATCTGGAGGAATGGCTAAATTTGGTTTACTTTAGAAAAAAAACACACATCACTTTGGTAAACATGTGCACCAATAAAAAACGCATGAACTCTTAAGACAAAAACAAAAAAAAATTTAAGGTAAAAATCATGTGTCTTTTCCTAAAAAAAAAAAAAACTTTCCGATGCTAGGCATCTTTTGTTTCTTTTTAAAATGTTGAAAAGTGAATGATTACTAAGACACAATCTCCATTGACAAACTAAGGGATTAATTGGAAAAACAGTTTTAGAAAATTCGTTAAAAAAATTTATAAAAGAGAGTTTGGAGAAACAAAGGCAATATACGTTTGTTCTAAAAAACAATGAAAATATTATTTTCTATTCTAATCGTTGGCTTGTTTGGTAGAATAAATTGGTTTGTTAGAAGTATCGCGTTTATGACTAAGAAGTTTAAAAAATTGAGAACATACCATATCTGCAATTAAAATAACACAGTTGATTGGGATAATGACAGGTTAGGATATTTTCATTTCATCCCCTTCCTCATTATTTTACCTCATTTACCCATGCAGTATATTTTATTGCAAGGAAGTTGGAAAAAAATGCTTCTTCTTAAATAAGGTAATTTTCTAGTCTTAAAATATGAAGACTAAAGTTCGTTTTGTGACTTCTTCATTTTACCAATTGTTGCTTTTTAAAGTTTATTCAACCCTATGGCTTTGACCTGTTATCACAAATGAAAGGAAATTTAACCGCTTATTTCAAGGGAATTTGACCAACTACCGGAAATAATTAAGACAGAAAGTTCATTCGAAATGCTGTCATATATTTTAATTACTACTACGGGAAACTATTTTATGATAACTTTTTAAAAATGTAAATCCCACACACATGCATATGTATACATATATTTTGAGGTCTTACCTTTGTTAGACATGACTCATTATTCAGCGTATGAATTAACAGATTCCTGAAACAAAAAAAAATAGACGAGTCTTTGAATTATTTCAACTGTTTTCAGCAATTGAAGAACGTTTTAGGCTTGTCAATGAGCTTCATTTTCCTTCAGTTCTGATTTAAAAGCGTTTGATATTATATTTTTCGAGAATATTTGAATGCAATGCAATTTTGTAGGTACCTCTAGGTATTTAAGCACTGCATGATGCGCTTGAAATGATGGAAAAGAAGCTCATGTTGGATCATTTACAGGATTTTATCTATTTGAAGAAGTATTTTAGGAAGTATAAAGGAAAGCCTTAAGCAGCGCCACATAGCAGCACATAAGTTCTATTTAGTTTATAGTTGACATCAAAGCAACTTTGAGGATGTTGACCCTATAAAAATAGTCCTTCTTAGTGTTAGTAATAATACTCTTGCTTATAAGGGAATCAATAAAATTTAAACTGAAATTAATAGCATTAAAACTATTACTACTCATAATAACAACGATAAATTAATATCATTAAAACTCTTACTACTCATGATAACAACAATAAATTAATAGCATTAAAACCCTTATTACTCATGATAACAATAAATTAATAGCATTGAAACTCTTACTACTCTTGACAACAACAATAAATTAATAGCATTAAAACTCTTACTACTCATGATAACAATAAATTAATAGCATTAAAGTTCTTACTACTCATGACAGCAACAATAAATTAATTATTTCTTTTTCTTCTTATGACGACAACAATAAATTAATAGCATTAAAAACTCTTACTATTCATGACAGCAATAAATTAATCATACTCTTTATCTGATACAACATTTGCATTATTTACTATATAATGATAATTTAGCATTAAAACTCTTACTACTCATGATAACAACAATAAATTATAACATTGAAATATTCTCATGATCAATTTATAGCATTAAAAATTTAACATTACTCATGATAACCTAAATTAATTCATTAAAACTTTATTTCATGACAATTTAATAGCATTGTCTTCTACTTAAAGAATAACTAACGATAAATTTAATCATTAAACTTACTACTCATGATAACAACAATAATTAATAGCAATAAAACTTTATACTCATGATAACAACAATAAATAAATTATTTTCTTTTTTCTTCAAGAGTATTATTGAATTATAACCAGAAATTATAACTGGACTAACACAATTCTGTCTAATAAATCTTTTATTATTTACAAAGAAATGTTTTTCTCGATATTAAACGGAAATTAACATTTGATGATTACTCAGAATTATTTTTGCAATAATTCTTAACATTCTTTTGAAAGGATAACCTAAATAAGTTCGGAAAACTTTGCGATATGCTACAAAATGCCTAATAGAATATATTTGTCCTTCGTGATCCTTACAAGATTGTTTTATCTTAATTACTGACGCTATCAAAGGACCTATGTAATTAACAGAACAAAGCAATTTAAATTTGCATTATTCAATTTTCATTTTAATAGAGAATATTTGATATAAATATATTTTCTGAATTGTATTATATTTTATCTAAGTCTAATAAGCATATTCTATGTAAAGATTTTAATAATTTTACTAATATTATAAAGATATTTAAATATATTTTCAACTATTAATATAATTTAAAGAAATTATTGTCATTCATATTTATGTTATAATTATGATATAATGTATTAAAATTTTTAAAGCTCAATTATTTGTATATCCTCTTCTAGTTCTTTCTGTGTCTACCAAATTATTTCCCAATACAGTAATGTAGTGTCATACACACTCAAAAATATGCATTTCTTGGTGTTGCTTGACATTATTGATATATTTTAAATTTCAACTTCATTGTCAAAATTCAATTTAAATTCAGGAACTACATTTATGTTAAGGATAAATATTTTTTGATGAAATAAGTCATTTTTTATTTGAAATTTTAAAGATATTTACAACTATATATATATATATATATAATATATATATATATATATATATATATATAAATATATATAATAAATATACATATATATATATGTGTATGTATATATATATATATATGTATATATATATTGTTACGAATTTGCGAAAATTGCTTGAGTTTAGCATGGGACTCTATGGGTATCTCGCCAAATTGGCGAGATATAGGCTCGTTGGCGATGGATTTGGCAACCTATTTTTGTCGCCAAGTTCATCGCCAAGTTCGTCGCCAAGTGTCGCCAAATGTCGCCAAGTGTAGCGTCACGTGGCCACTTCCGGTTCCGGCTTCTGGAGTGTTCTGGCAGTTTCTGTGAGCCTATATAAGGCAGACGGAGTCCCATGCAGAGGAGAGTCGTTAAGAGAATATCTCGGTCTAAGAGGAGTACGCACGGTGTGTTGTGCTTGATGCGGAAAGTCTTGCGTGAGCCGACGGCTTTGGGCTCAAAATTGTTCCGCGGAGATTTTGACGTTGTATTTCTTCCAATAAAGTATTTGTCTTCGTGCTGCAGTCTTGCTTGCTTGCTTAAAGTCCATTCAATCCCTGAACCCAGCAGTTTTAGTTTTGGAAGTTCGTAACAATATATATACATACATATATATACATACAAATATATACATATATATATACATATATATATACATACATATATATAAAATCT
>CM063500.1:112345040-112347540 GCA_032207245.1 Pardosa pseudoannulata | reverse complement strand
ATGTCAATAATTTATGCTAGGTAATACATTATATTAACAAAGAACCCTTATAATATAAAAGACATACAGTTTTAGATTACTTAATGAATTAATATGAATGTTAAAGATTTGGAGAAAACCTTTTTTAATACTTCATAACAATCTATAAATATGGTTGAAACATTAAGACGAATTATAGTACAAAAGAAAACGGAATCTAGTCTCTGCAAATTTAATTACTTAAAGCTGATGTATGGATAAAAACTACATATCACAGTGCTGGTAAAAAAATGAGAGAGCTAATAAACGTAACCACACTGGATACACTTCATACGATTAAAGATCCTTAATAATAAGATAAATGTGCAATTTTAGATTACTCCATGGATAAATATGCAAGTTACAGGTATGACTGAAAGCTTTTTAAATATTTCATGTCGTTTATTAATACGACTGAAATATTAATAAAAATAATAGTATAAAATAAAATTAAAATCAGTCTTCAACAATTTAATTACTCAAGATTGTGTTATGGATAAAAAGAAAACTAAACATCAGATTGCAGGTAAAAAAAAATCTAATAAACGTGAGCACATTGGATACACTTCGTACGATTAAACATCCTTAATAATAAGAGAAATGTGCAGTTTTAGATTACTTTATGGATAAGTATGCAAGTCACAGGTTTGGATGAAAGCTTTTTAAATATTTCATGTCATTTATTAATACGGGTGAAACATTAATAAAAGTAATAGTATAAAAGAAAATGAAAATTAATCTTCAACAATTTAATTACTCAACATTGTGTAATTAATAAAAAAACTACACATCAGAGTGCAGGTAAAAAAAAGGCTAATAAAGGTGATCACACTGGATACACTTCATACGATTAAAGAGCCTTAATAATAACTTAAGAAATGTGCAATTTCAGATTACTCCATGGAATTATATGCAACTTACAGGTATGGTTGAAAGCTTTTTAAATATTTCCTGTCGTTTATTAATACGGCTGATACATTAATAAAAATATTAGTATAAAAGAAAATGAAAATTAATCTTCAATAATTTAATTACTCAACAAATTATAACAAAAATGAAGTATCGATCTGCCTATATATATATATATATATATATATATATATATATATATATATATATATATATATATATATATATATATATATATACATTTATTTCATCACGGGCAACAATCTTGGCTACATTATTTACCCTCTACTTCAGGTCACATGACATTTACTTCCGCTACATAAATTTCATTATGCAGATGAGACAAATTATAACCGTAATGAAGTATCGATCTACCTATATATATATATATAATATATATATATATATATATATGTATATATATACATATATATATACATACATATATATATATACATATATAATACATACACATACATACATATATACATATATAATACATATACATACATACATACATACATATATACGAGGGTTGCCTTTTATGTTTTAAAAAAATTAGGAATAAATTTTGGGGTTCAGTTAATAAATTTTGGGGGAACGAACTGTTTTATTGCTTTTCAAATTATTTGCCTTTAAGATTTATACTTTTCCCTTCGTTCAAACCTATTCTTGAAACAGTTTTTTTTACGCTGAAGTTGATATCTCAGAAACATGGTTTTGGAAGGCATCAACAGCGCCTTCAGGTGTAGAAAATCGCTGCCCACGCATTTCTTGTTTGACATACGGGAATAAGAAAAAGTCGTTAGGCGACCAATCAGGTGAATATGAGCAATGGGACATTAATTCGATATTTTTATCCCTCAAATAATCAATTGTTTCATGTGCTGCGTGGGGGCTGGCGTTGTTGAAGAATGATGCGCCGATTTTTGTTGTTTTTCCTGATTTCATTGATGATTTTTGGGCATTCAATTAATAACTGATATATAATCTCTTGAGAAGTTGCATCAAAAATGCGAAAATTTAGCTAAATAAATGTAAAATCACCATGGGATTTTGTCTAAAGTATGAGCATTCAGTTAATAACTGATATATAAACTCCTGAGAAGTTGCATCAAAAAAGCGAAAATTTAGCTTAATAAATACAAAATTCCCATGGGATTTTGGCTGAAGTATAGGTATTCAGTTAAAAACTGATATATAATCTCTGGAGAAGTTGCATAAAAAAAGCAGAAATTTAGCTTGATGCAAAATCTCCATGGGATTTTGACTGAAGTATGGGCATTCAGTTTATAACTGATATAGAATCCCTTGAGAAGTTGCATCAAAAAAGCGAAAATTTAGCTTAATACATGCAAAATCCCCATGAGATTTTGGCTGAAGTATGGGCATTCAGTTAACCGCTTCCGGTAAAATGACGAGTCTAGCTCGTCATTGGTTTTTCATTCCATACCCCACAATGACGAGCTACACTCGTCATGCGACTAAAGTTAATGTTAAATATGATAATTAAATATGATAATTCTAGTATACTGAATTTAGCAAGACTTTTGTTACTTGTGGAAATACCAGG